>CAUJRU010000024.1:3703092-4146196 GCA_963277665.1 Viscum album
TCTTCCATTAGAATTCCATTGGTTCATCGTTCATGCACTCAACATTTACATGGTTCCTTCTATTTAATTTTATATTTTCTAAAAGAATAGATACTTATGGAGAAATGTGTGACTTTTAGGAATATTATATTTCTAAAGTTATTTTATGTATTAAAAAATCATTCTTATATATTTTCTTAATATACTCTAATAAAAATTACATTTTCTACATATCCTTCATAATGATTCACAAAAATAAATTAATTGACTAAACATATCCCCAATGAGTATCAAATCAGGTGTGAATCAAGGACTAATGGCATGCACTAGTCTATGATCGAGTCAAGATTAATGTGGTGTTTTCGAGTGTCACCCAAAGGTGTATATGTGCCAAATCCACATCCACTAGTAGTATCTATACATGGAACCACTTAGTTAATACATACCAAAATACATGGTCGTTTTCTTATATTTAGGCTTATCCCTAGGGTTCTTATTAATGATTTATGTTCATAATTTCCAAAAATAACTAAAAAATTAAATAATCCCAACTCTAGAATTTCATCTTTTTTACATAACTATTCATTACTTGGTACAAACAATGGATAATTAAAAGTTTAGTTTCTCCGAAATATTGTACATAATACATGAAAATATAAATTTTTCTTCTAAATCAACTTGAATAAATACACATGGGTTCAACCTACATTACGTTTACTTCATCTCATATCCTAGATACATACATCAAATGAAAAGGGGGATCCTAAAGCCCGGAAAAGGAATTGGTAAGGGAGAAAAAAGAATATAATCATGAGACATATCAATAAAAACATACGGAATAAAAAATGGAATGAAAAATATGAATAAAATAATAATAATAACATGAATAATAACATGGAAATGTTAATAAAACATTTAAACGAGTCATGAATAAGAATATCACCAAGGTGACATAAATGAAAATTACAAATGTTATTCACCAAAGTATCATAAAACATGTCATCTTTAGAGATTAAATTCATTACCCAATGCATTGGACCACTATCAGTGAACAAACATAATTTCATGTGATCTACATAGATCATAATAAACTATTTCATTAATAATCCATAGAGAATGAATAATGGGTTTCATATCCGAATCTTAATATACAAAAGAGCTTAAAGACGTGATCATTGTGGAATTATTAACACCTGAATGGAAATGTAGGTTTCATATATGTAAACACCTAAATAATTAGTAATTTTTAAATCTATTTGAATACTCATTAAAAAGAAAAGATTTTTTTATTCGGATAATATGTAAAAGATAATTTATCATGTAAATGAAGGAAATATTAGAATTAAATTTGGAATCATGATAGTTATAAAACATGGTTTTAAAAAAGGGTAAAATGAGAGGGTACAAGGGTATTAAATTCATAAAATAATCTTATTACAGTAATGTGATAATATAATTTTTAGAAAATAACACAGTTTTCAAATTAGAATACAAACCACATAGAAATGGAACTTCAATGGAAAAGATAAGTGAAGATTTCCCTTACCTTGAATATTTGTTCCAAAAACATGAGGATGAAATCTTGGGGTCTTGGGGACACCTTGTGGGGTTATTTGGAGGAGGAATAACTAGAACATCATCTGGTATGGATTGGGAGTGAAGGATAATGGTGAATGGGTGGTTATTTATATAACATGTGGATGAATTGTTTAATAATTTCCAAATATATGTCTTGGAAATCTTCATTGTAGAAAATGAAAAACCATTGGCATAACCACGATTTTTTATTCATGTTTTTGGAAATTTGTTTCAAATTTTATGAAATTTAAATCCACCAATACCAAAAATTATTTTTAAATACTTCTTTTATCATAGAAAATTAATGATTCCATAGAATAAGGTTATTATAAATTAAAATATTCTTTTCAGTCATTGGAATGTCACTTTTAGTTTTATAAATTGATTAAAATATATGAAAATTATTAATATCAATAAAATATTATTTTTTTCATATGTTTCTTCTATTTAATTACTTATTACATCTTAATGATATAATTATGAATTCATAGAATATATCCAAAACCCAAAACTATATTTCTTACAATTCATGAAAAAATATTATATTTTATAAAATTCTCATAAATTCACCCAAAAATAATTTAGATGTGCTGATTTCAAAGATATTGTTTAGGTTTCTAGAATAATTCTCTAAATATGATAATTTTAACTTTTTAATATAAAAATACTTATTTATTTAATAATATCACTTCTTAAGGTACAGTTAAATTTATAAAACATATAAATAATTTCTTGGCCCATTATAAAATTATTTTATCATTTAAATTTAGGTTATAGTGTTTTGAAAGACTATCTAGTTAAAATAAATATTATTCATATTGAATGATTTTTTTCCAGAATTGTATATATTTTCTAGAAAAATACAATTATGTTTCATTTTCATCAAAAAATGAATTTATCAAATTCATATCAAATGAACATATATTTTATTAAGAAGAACTATTATTAAAAAGAAATTTGCAGAATGTAAATTTTATTTATAAAAATAAAATACACTTGATGAAACTAATACCTATACACATAACCCATTTTTACTCTTATATATTCCCTAAGGGTGTGGTGTGTAATGGTTGTAGTTTCATTGGGGGGGAGGACCTACTAACATCTATTGAGTGGTAATATCAACTAACTTGAACTTAACCTTCATGTGATTTCATTCAAGCTTCAGTTGTTAAATATCATATTTCCATTGGTCAAGGGAAAATCCCCGTGATGTTACCTCCCTCCCATTTTTTGGGAAAATGTTCTTTAAACAGCATGACTCTACTAGTGGAGGCCATCTACTGTGATTTCTATATCAATTATACTTTTACATTACTACTTGTAAACAATAATTATAATGGAAAAACTATAAACCAAGGGTGTAGTTTCCAATGGTCATATTCACTAATATTTGTGTAAAAGTCGAATCCTAACTGTCACATTTCCCTTTATACAATCTTAATAAAACTTAATTATTTCATTCAAAATTCACTAACATTTATCACTAATTTCATATTATCATTTCTTATGATGATGATTGATTTACTGATATTTTCTTTAATTTCAATACTATTTTCATTGGGTGATTATTTAAGAAGACTCAGGTGATCCATACTTTCCAATATTAGTTATTCTATTTTTAATTTTTTTTCTAGTTGTAATGTTTATAATTTTTATTAGTTTTATTGCTGATTAATTTAATGACCACTATTAATGGGATAAAAAAATTTGTTTCTATTTTTTCACATGTCTAATATTATATAATATATAATAAACATTTATTCAAGATGTAAATATAATTTAAAAATCATTGGTCATTATAGTATCAACCATGTTGAGGAAAATAGAGTTATATTTCCCCTTGTGTGAGAGTACAATTGAAGAGATGCTAGATATCTATATGAAAATTCGAAACTCATAGAAGAATAGGGATTGGGTAATATATAAATTCATTCATTGAAGTTAAGATAGTTGAAATTAGAAACAAATAAAAATGTGATGTTCTTATACATTATAGTTCTAAATATTGGTAATTCGAACATATAAGTTATGGATGATGGAGAAATTTCATATTCTGAAAGTATAATAATTGAATTTTTTTCATTGATATGTTATGTTAGATATACTCTTCAAAAATTAAATGAAAAATCAATTATGAAACTAAAGGTTAGAGATTGATTATTTGATGACATAGAAAAGATAAACTGAAGGGGAGAAACCTACATGGGTATCAATTATTTTGATCTATTTGTTAAGTTGTATGTGGGAGATTACATGAAAATAATTTTAACTGTTTATTATGGCATATTTATATGTTCATATCACATGTTGGAGTATTTATGGATATATTTGGTATCCAAAGATAATATATCATTTTTTATGTGATGATCATTTCTCACATAGAATTAGAGATAAATAATTTTTTGTCTCATTGATTTAAGGAAAATGATTCCATAATTCTATCAATTTATTCTAATTTTAATTCCCAAACAAAGTAAGATATATGTAAGAAGATATAATCTAAATTCATGGTTGTATCATAAGATTATTGTGAATTTTCTTATGTCTTGAACGTTTTATTTTATTATCAATAAGGGGAGAGAGAAACATTTGAAAATTTTAATAGATAATTAACTTTATTTTGTATTGAGTATTAACAATAAATCTTAAGGGTATGATTGAAGAACCTAATGGATGATGATGAGTGTTTTATTTGTTTTAAATATTTAGAAAATTTAATTTATAACTAAATTTACTGATAAATAAATAAGT
This sequence comes from Viscum album, assembly GCA_963277665.1. Taxonomy (NCBI): domain Eukaryota; kingdom Viridiplantae; phylum Streptophyta; class Magnoliopsida; order Santalales; family Viscaceae; genus Viscum; species Viscum album. Next base: position 3,707,404 of record CAUJRU010000024.1, read on the forward strand.
TAGATGAAAATAAAAATAGTTTTTTTTTAAAATATGGCACTTTGGAATAAAGAAAAATTCTAGATCTACTTATAAAAGGTAAAATTGTTTGAGATTGTGGGTTTTAATGATGGAATTTATTGTGTTTTTAGACATAACGGGGTTTATTTTTCTTCTATATGAGTATGGAGTTGTTAGAGTCCAAAAGATGAAGGTCTGGAATATGTTTTCCTAAAAGATGACAAAGAACAAGTTCTAGATAGTTATTCTAGATGAATTAACTAAGTTAACCAAGTCTATAAATGTTTTTTCTAGAAAAATATGTAAATTTATGATAACCCAAAAGTACTTCCATAATATTATAATGTTGATATAGGAATAAAAATCTCATGTGAATCTAAAAAATAATGAAATTGAAAATGATGTAAGGTCTGTAAAAACTAAAAATTTGATGATTATTTTGATTATGCTATGTTGAACATTAACAAACATCATGATTTCTTTATAAAATTTTATGAATCATGTTGAGTCTAAAATAAGGTGAACTATTGATAAGTTAGATTATTTGAAAAATAGAATAGTTGTATGATGAAATTGAAAAAGGAAATAATATTTTGTAAGTATGTGTGATATTTTTCATATAAAAGATATTTTCCAATGCATGTTATAGAAAACAGGAAAAAACCATACATGAATATTTATGATATTTCATGTGTATAATTAATATATTTTATGATGATCCTTCTAAAATATGGTACATATAAAAAACCTACATCAATACTTAAGGGTCAATATGATCATATGTTAAGAGTATCTCAAATTTGATATTAAATAATTAGTGAATGCATAAACCTTACATTGATACATAAGAGTGGCTTCATGATGATATAAAAAGTAAATAAATGTGTACAGTGGAATAATTCTCAAAGTACTAAATTTTTACCATGATTCATAAGGGTAAGTCAAGTATATATGTAAGTATTTTCTATTTGATTTGAATTAAAAATTGGCACTGGTAGAAAGATGGAATAACAATCTTGTGTATGATTGGAAGGTGAATTCCAAAAGTTAAGCAATTAATGTTATGGATACTCCTAAAAAATTATCAATATAAGGTGATTGAATGTAGAGAAACTATTCCTGGGTTAATGGGAAGTTTTTTAGTTACTTGATCAAAAGTCATTACGACTCCATGATAAATCAGAGAGAATCATAATTTCTTTGATGCCGATTACATAAGTGGAAGAAAAAATAAATGTTGATAAATTCAGTGTGTGTAAATCCAAAATTTTGTGATTAGTGTAAGTATAATTGATTTATAATAACAGATACAAAGGAAATCAAATTAATAGATGAGGGTGTATATCAACAAAAGATTTAGAGGAAGTTGAAGCTGAAGTTGTCTGAGTTAAGTCTAGAAGGTATATCAAGATGATAATATCTGTAAGTCCATAACCTGAGAAACTAAGGAAGTAAAGATGTGTGGAAGCTAAGTAGATCAAAAGTTGAGGAAGGTCAATTTAAAATTATATTATATGTTATATAAAAAAGGAGAGATTCCATAATCTAGAGTTTAATATATATACTTGATATATACAAGAACAACACAAGAATATTAACAGATATGATAGATTTATTTTTAAGATCCAAAGGTTTTGGTATAATGATCAAGATGATTGATTGATAAAAAGGATAATAAAAAAGAATCAGAAATAGAATGAAGTCTATAAAAAATCATATGTTTGTGAAAATTAGGGGGAAAAGTTACGAAATGATTTCACATAAAATTTATTTGAGTTAAAATTCATGGTGGAGATGATAATCCAAAAATTCAACATAAAAGAATAATGAATAATAATATATCATTAATTCTAATATTTTAGTAATAAGTGATGAAGATTTAATGTAGAAAAAAATTTATAAATCTTAATCATAAAATATTTCACAAAAGGAAGACCGCAATATTGAGGAAGCACTGTAATTCACAAAAACAAAATCAGTTGAAACTATAAAAGGACAATATCTCATTTCAAGAAGATTTGATGATTATATTCAAAATTAATAGATGGATATAAGTTCATTAAAAAGTCACACATATCATTTTTGTTGATGATTTTATGGATCTAAATCTTAAACTTCTGAGGTATCCATGAGAGGGTATTGATATATGAGAAATTAGAAGTGGGTGAGTGAGACCAATATTCTGAGTCAACTCACTAATGTTCGTAATGTTGAATTACTTGATTAAGAGGAATTTTTGAAAACAACTATTCTAGAATATAGTAATCAAGGACAATTTTTTGATCCTTTATAAGGTATGAATGTTGAAGTGCTTGATGTGGTGAACAAGAGAAAAATTATGATCCTATATGATGATCTAATTCTTTGTTATTTAAAAATGGATAAATTGTTGATTTAAATAAATTTTATGCCTCCTAGGGTAATCAGAATCTTTTGGGAATGAAGATGGAGTGAAAAATAAATAGGAAGACAGAGGATATTACCCCTTTCATTTAAGTTACCATTGTAAACTTTTGGGAGCCAGAATAAGAACATATCAGGAATTTAAAAAATCTATTTTTCGGAAGCATACAGTTATTCATTGGAATAATATGGTGGATATTTTTGTCTTTGATTGGACTGGAAAAAATCAATGACTAGATACCAATATTGGCATCCGAGATTATAAAATTTCTATTTTTATTCTTTATTTATGTTCTATCTTACATAATGTATAAAAATGTTGGTGAACATATAATATCCATTCATCTAAAAAGCTTTGGAGGTTCAAATACCAAAATTCATAGTTGTTTAAGTTGAAAAAATTAATGAAGCATTTGTAAACTCATTAATCCCCCCATATTGTGATTTTATGATGCCTTGGGCACATCATATATAATGTTATGTAATTTATATACTTGGGGTTTCTATATGATTTTTAACATATGTTCATTCATGGAAAAGTTTTCCACTTATTCATGGATTACATTTTATATTGGTAAATTATTTCATTGATTTATATTGGATGACATTTCATGGTTTTTTGGGGATAGTTGTTCATCAAATATTATTCCTCCTTTATCTTTGTCTATACCTCAATTTTAGTCTCTTTCATTTGTCTTAATGGATATGGGATTGAAGAGTTCAATTACAGACATTATTTTTTATCCTAGTGGGGATTAGTGTGGTCATGAAATCAATTCTCATTATTATAATCCATATATAGGAGTAAATTTCATAATTTTATTGGTATTAATAATTTATTGTAAACTTTTTATCTATTGTATCATTATACACTATTAATTCCTTATATGATTGGTTTTATAAACTATAAAATATTTATTTATGATTATGTACCTAGTACTTGATTTCATTTCCACCTTCTCAAGTAAAAAAATAATGGTATAGACATATATAAAGAGGGTAGTGATAGGTTCACAACACAAGTGGATATTAAGGTTGGGATCATCATGGTCGACTTTCATGAATTCTTACGTGGGTTGGTTTTTAAATTCAATTAAAATAAATGAAGATAAATTTTTGTGGTATAAATTATATAAAATAAAATATATTAATAATAATATGAATAGGTTTTAAAAAATTAAGTATATATACAAGGATTTATTGTCACCACCCAAAAACATGAGATTTTTCTATAGGGATTACTGACATGTTAATTTTCAATTTATAATAATATTTTTCTATATGTGCCTTTGTTTTTGGGAAATTTAAAACCACACAACAACCATAATTACGATTTTTTATTTTACATTTTATGATTTTGGAGTTATTAAATTTATGAAGGTAAATTTTTAGGTAATATGAGCATATTAAAATTTAGTGTAACACCACAAGCTTCCAGGGTATGTTTTCCTTTGAATAATGCAATAGATTGCATTGTACGTAACTTCGAGATTCTAACACACCCCGACCAATCAAACTAGTCGTTATGAATAGTAATACCCACTTTTTGAAATTTTATAAATTTTATTTTTTAAATTGAACTTCATTTTTAAATTTCGAATATCTAATTCACCTAAGGTTTAATTTGTGGTACTTTTCTGAAAAAATTGAATTTTTGATGAATAGTGAAAAATACTAAATTTTAATTAAAACCAACTTTTTTATTCGAAATAATTTATAGTGTTAAATTATACATTTGAGTGATTTAAAAGTATTATTAGATTATATTTTTATCATTCAATATAATTTATATCATTGCATGTAATCTCATAATTAGACTGGACATAAACAACTGTTAATATTTTGATAGTTATTATTTCTTAAAAACACGCTTTTTGTTTTGACAAAGAGAATTAATTTTAAATAAATTTCTACCACTTATGTGTTTTGAATTTGGTAAAATGGATTAAATATTGGGAATAAGGAGGTCCAAATTTTGTAAATAGATAACTTTTATTTTTAGACATTATGAATAATTAATTCGGTAAATATTTTATTTATCATGGTTAAATGGTAAATCCGGTAAATAAGGGTAAAAAATAATAATATAATAATATTAAATTACCCTATAATGTGTCCTATTTTTATTTTTCGATACATTTCCAACCATGGGAATCCTTGGGTCGATTTTGGGACCCCATGGAGCCACTTCAGAGTTATAATAACACTTTATATTAATTTATTTAAAGTAAAGGAAAAAATGACATAAACATATATCTTTTCGTAATCAAATTTTTAAATGGGGTTATATAAGTTATATTTTAGACTATAAATACTCATTATAAATATAGAAATATTTCCTATATAATCTTATTTTATTTATAATTTTTAAACAATAAATAATTAAATTTATTTATGACACAGTAGTGATGCAATAATTACCTTTTAAACGAAAGAATCAAATAAATGTTATTATAAAAATTAAAATAAATATAATTTCAAATTTTTTATGACATCCACGAATTTTCTAGGTGAGTATGACATATTAGGGTTTATTCAATGTATTTGGTTCGAAGTAATCAAGTTGTGATGACTTTCACAAAAACCAGATACTAAATAGTGTCAAAATTGACATAAATGAGTTTTTTAAACAAATATTATATTTTTAAATTATATAATAGTCCTAAAAATCTAATATTCTTCCAAGGAACTTATATAATTATAGGTATATCATTAATGAATCATTTGAGGTTCGCTTATCATTTTATAGTATGTTTATTAACCAATTATTATAATAATACAAGAATTCACGGTAAAAGTTAAACTATATAACTAAGAGTAAAATCTACATGATAAGGTTAATCTGGTGACCCAAACCTGTATAAAACCTATTGGTTGAGAGGGTTCAGACCCATACCCACCTTAGCCTCTAAATAAATCATTTTGTAGCCATTAGAAACCGAAAATTATTTTATTATAAAATAATATTTCAATCTTTTCCTAAGGTTCTCCTCACCACTACTATAAAAAAATTTAAAGATGTGTTCTGGTAAAAAAACCATAACCCTACAATTTATTCAAAATAAAAGTAGCATAAAAATTACATGAGACGAAATGAGGGAAATTTTCTAGAGTCTCTAATAAAAAAAGGAATCAAATGCTGAGTCAGATCATTCCTCCAAGTGATCTCATGAGAGAATCCCATGTTGGCGAGTCTATTGGAAATCTTGTTAGCTTCACAGAAGGTGTGTGTAGTAATTAAATTGAGACAATTGAGCAAGTTGAGGAAGTTAATCTCACCACTATTATGAAATGTCACTTCCCATTCTCTCACAATCACTCCTCCAAATCCATTTTTCTCTCCAACCCCTACACAAATATCCTCCCAATTTCCCTCACATCAACCTAGAGTCATTATTTTAATCAGAAAGCCAACCTAAGGAGCCCTTTTGATCAACTCAAATGGAAACACCCAAAGAAGAGGTAATAATTTCACGACCCTCTTTCAAATTCATTTTTTCTTCCACTTCCACTTTAATTGTTGTTTACATTATAAAATAATAAATCTAGTATCTTCTATATAATTTTATGTTATTATAAAATTGTTACAACAATATTCATTATTCTATCCATCATATGAATGAAAAAGTCACTATACGTGCGTACGTACGGCTTACCGTCTCCATGTCGTGGTGTAGTTTGTTATTCAATCACTTCATTATTTGTATGGGTATAATAATGAGTATAAGTGATTTAAATAATAAATATAACATTTTAATGATCCTTTATACATGATATACCATCCAACTACATACGATTTCACCAACAATTTAATGATATTGTTTCTCATGCGTACCTACGAATTACTGTCTCCACGAACGCGATGAGATTCATTCCCCATCATAATCATTCAAGAATAATTTTAATTTTATGATTAAAAAAAATTTAAGAACTTAATATCATTCTAGTTATGAATAATATACATCATATCCATAAAAAGCATGGCTTACATAACCGAGAATATAAAGGAAAACAGATCAATTAACACCACAAATGATGATACTACTGAAATATTATTAACAAATAAATATTAGAGGATCGTATGTTATATCATATTTAGGTATATTGTTATTTTATAATTTAATAACAATATTTTAACTATTATAATGAAGGATAAGATACGATCGACTAAGGAAAAGTACAAGGTAAGGGTTAATTTCACAATCTCTTTATTATTTGAGGTTGTTTTTACGTTAGCATCTACTAGGACCTATTTATCATAAACACCCCTGTTTTCATAAAAATGTAATTCAAAACATTTTTACTATTTTCTATACTATTGTTTAAAGTCATTTATACCCTTATTTGACCATATATATTATGAATGAAATCTTTTCGTTGTTTTCCAAACAAGTTACTTTATGACCATTTCGACAAAATTAAGGTAAGAATACCTTTTTTAACTTATACGACGGGTGTGGCTATTTTCCGTCATTATATCATCATCAAATATTTCCAAACAATCTTATAAGAATATTTTCAAAATAAATATTGTCTTTTATAATTGTATTACTTTTAAATGATTTCAATATAGAAAGATATATTTCTCTAAAAATGTTTTGATTTCATCTATGTCAATATACTGTGATGGATTTTAAGCTTATTAGAAGTTTATTTATTATGATACAAAAATTACATTTTGTATTGAAGGTTTTATTAGATGTTTGAGTATGTATGTGTTGTTTATACACCATTCATTGTTTATGAAATGTATTGACATTTCATATGCTAGTTTTAATACGAATGTTTATGTTGTGTTTAAACCTTTTCATATGTGGAATGCATTGGACTTAGTAAGTGACGGGTGGAGCCTGATTTAACTCCTCAATGCATCAGAAGGTCCTATTATACAAACTAGTGTCTTGGATCAAGGCCTTGAAAAAATATTATTTGTAGTCTTGGAACAAGGCCTTAACTATATTGTTATGAAGTCTGGCATTATGCATTCCATCATTCTGAAAGTGGATATTAATATTGCATGTGATTATTCAACTAGTAGAATATCAATGTGATTAAGTAAATGGAATTATTTTCTTTTATCTTTTCCATATTATAATGAAGTTTAAGTTTAAGAAGCATTTGTTTTAGTCTTATACATTGCCTTAAATGCTTATTCTTATTTATGAATGTTTCTTCTATATTGTTATCCTTATTGAGCATCTGAGCTCACCCCTTTCTATGTTTTATTTTTTCCAGTATGTGAAGAAGTAATTTATGGTTGAATTGAAAGGATAGGATAAGCATATAAGTGTCTTGAAAATGGGAATACATTTTTTTGATGTTTTTATTTCATGATGTAATTTAAACCTTATTAATGTATCTTTTACTTCCAAGAATATTAAACTGAACGGTCTTTTGGGACATGATTATTTGTATCATGCCACTGTTATGTAAAAATGCACCTACTCTGGTTAATGAGGGATGGCACATTACAGTTGGTATTAGAGACTTTTAGTACAAAACTTGGAAGCTATATTTAGAAAAACTCTGATTAGAGATCATTACCCTAAGATAGAATTTTGGTAATGTAGAGATTTTTTGATTTTTCCAAGAAATACATCCATGTACCAATACGAGTAGGTAGAGGCGGCTCTGGAACAGATGTACCTAGGGGTAAAACATGAAAACACCGCTTTGAGCTAGACTCGAACGTGAACCGGTTCACGACAATGGTCCTTGTTGTACTCTTGGTTATGATACTCTCAGGGGATATGCTTAGGAAAATTATCATTTTCCTTATAAACCATTGTGAAGGGTTTATGAGTATATAATTCCTCAAAGAAAACATTTTTATGATTATGGATTATATCCACAAACTGTTCAATTTATGTTAACTATTTGACAAGTTTGTAATTATGTATTGCGATTAATAAACTAATCTACTGTATTCCATTGTTTAGAAATGGCGCATAGTAGAAGGAATGGAAACCGTATCAACCTACGTAATACATATATGGATTTCCCTCCAACTCAATATAATTATAGTGGATCTAGTGATGCGACTCTTTCTGATCAGCTTATCACCATACTAGGACAACTCACCCAGGTTATGAATAATAACCTTACCTGTATGGAGCACCCTGATCCATAATGTAGAGGATCAATGTTATACCGCTTCATGAGGAAACAACCAACAACATTAAGTGGGAGTAAAAATCTATTAGTATCTGACCAATGGATATGTTCCTTAGGGAAAATATTTTATGCTTTGGGGAGTAGCGAAAGGGAAAAAGTTTCCATTTCAGTTTATCGCCTCATGGGAAATACAGATCAATGGTGGTTATTAATCCAAAATATAAAGGAAGGTGAAGAAGTATCAAACATGTAATAGGGGGAGTTTAATGATATTTTCTTAGAAAAACACTTTCCTTGTGACCATCGAGCAGATATGGAAAGACAATTTTTGAGTCCAAGGAAAAATGAGGATAAGAATGTCTCAAAGTATAAGGCTAACTTTACAAGGTTAGCAAGGCATGTATTATATTATATAAGTAACCCAAGTAGTAATATTGATCAATTATTTTATGGGTTAAATCCATTTATCCATCTAGAATTAGTGTCACAATCCTTCTCATTGTTCGAAGATATTGTCTCATGATCTATCATGAAAAAAAAGGAATTATCTAAGTCTTATGAATTTAAAGAAAATAAATAGAAGAAGAGATCTTCTAAACACTCTGGAAATGGAAATAAGGGGAAGAAGTAAAAAGTTTTATATCCATCTTGCGGTAAATGTGGGAAGAAACACACCAGTACTTGCCTAAAGGGAATGGATGTTTCTTAAAAGTGTGGTGAAAAAGGCCACCAAACTCGTGATTGCAAGGGGAAGAACAAGACTATCAGTGTTTAATGCTATAATTGTAGAGAAAAGGGGAACTATGAAAATAAATGTCTTAATTTCAAATGGAACTTACTTCGGGAAGGGCTAAGGGAGAAAGGCCAAGCTATGCGATCACTACTGCTAATGTTGAAGCTCCGTGAGACCTAGTGTTAGGTAATTTAATGTTTTCCTCAAGTTTAGCTAATGATTTATTTGATTCTGTATCATCTCATTATTTCATATCTTCCTAGTTTTCTATGAAAATTAGATATTTTCAATTTGAATTAACAAGCGAGTCACCTATCAGAACACCTAAGGGACGTATCATCACTACAATGTTTTGTGAATCAGTTCCCATTAGGGCATATAAATGTTCTTTATCTGTCGATCTCATCATCATACCCATTATTCAATTTTATATAATCTTTAGTATGAATTGGATTTCGGACCATGATGTGAAAATTTATTGTAATTAGAAATATGTTATAATTTTTTATGATGATTAGGAGTACCTTATCATTAGAGCAGAAATTTCACCACCTGATTCTTATCTATATCCGCCCCTAGGATCTCTACTACATCTAATTATTGGGGAGAAACTGAATGAAATAAATATGGAAAAAGAAAATTATGTTCAAATAGAGGACGTACCTATTGTTAAAGAATATGTTAATGTGTTTCCAGAGGATTTACCTGGACATCCCCCAGAGCGAGAAATTGATTTTTACATTGATTTAATTCAATGTTCAAGGGCCATATCAAAGACCCCTTATAGAATGGCCACTCTGGAATTAGTGGAACTAAAAGAAATTCTAGAGGAATTGAGTAAGGGATTTATTCACCCTAGTGTTTCTCTATGGGGAGCCCCTATTATTTTTGTTAAGATGAAAGATGAATCTATGAGGTTGTGCATTGACTACATAGAGATCAATGCTATAACAATAAAGAACAAGTATCCCCTACCTCTCATTGATGGTTTATTCAACCAACTTCATGGAGCTCAATATTTTTTAAATATTGACCTTCGATCTGGATATCATCAGTTGTGTGTCAAGAAGGAATACATTCTGAAAATATCATTTCAAACAAGGTACGGGCATTACGAGTTTACAGTAATGCCTTTTGGATTAACTAATGCACCCACTATCTTCATGAATCCAATTAATAGATTTTTTAAGGAATATCTTGATGACTTTGTAGTGGTATTTATTGATGATATTTTGGCATACTCATAAATCTACGAAGATCATGAAAATCACTTGCGCATTATCATAAGGACTCTTAGAATAAATGAATTATATGGGAAATTTAGCATGTGTAATTTCTGGCATCAAGAGATTTCTTTTCTTGGAAATATTATCTCTAAGGATGGAATCCTTATTGATCCTTTAAAGACCAAGGCAATCCCTAAATGGCCAGCATCGATAAGTATAACAAAGGTATGCAGTTTTATTGGTTTAGTAGGTTATTATCAGTGTTTTTTCCAGAATTATTCCCGATTGGCTAACCCATTAACCAAGCTCACTCATAAAGGGGTTAAATTTGTTTAGATAAAAGAGAATGATTTTTTTTTTTAATAACTAAAGAGAATATTAGTTAATGATATTATCTTTAATCTATCATTCGGTAATGATGGGTTTCTTATTTATAGTGATCCTTCAAAGAAAAGACTTGGTTATGTCCTTATGCAGAATGATAGAGTTATTTCCTATACATTACAGTAGCTAAAAATTCATGAGAAGAACTATCCTACTCATGATCATGAGTTAGAAGCTATAATATTTTCTCTGAATATATGGAGACACATTCTTTATGGTGAAAAATGTGAGATTTATACTAAACATAAGATTTTGAAGTATATTTTCTCACAGAAAGAACTCAACATGAGGCAAAGACGATGGCTTGAACTACTCAAGGATTATGATTTCTCTATACACTACCACCCAGGGAAGGAAAATAAGGTGGAAGGTTCTTTGAGTAGAAATGATTATAGATTTTTGAACAAGATGAGAGTTGAAAGTGGTTATTTTTTCATGGATCTCGTAAAAATGGATAAGGGTATAACCATGGAAGGTGAAACATAAATACTTTTTCAAATGGTTTCTAAACCATCTTTACTAGAAGGGCTAAAGAGTTCCCAGATTGATGATGATGAGTTTAAAAAGAAAATTAATGTTAGGAATGAAGGGAGATTTAGTGACTTCATATATAAAGATGGAATTTTTAAATTTGGGAAGAGACTTTGTGTTACTAACATACCTGATCTAAAAAGGGAATTGTTGGCAGACACCCATAGATCTAATTTATCTATACACCATGGGAGCACCAAGATGTATAGATATTTGAAGGAACATTTTTGGTGGGACAACATGAAGGGGGAGACTACTGATTTTTTGTCAAGGTGTATGGTTTGTCAACAAGTGAAAGATGGAAGGCAACAGCCTGGAGGAGTCATGTAACCTCTTCCCATACCTGAGTGGAAATGGGATAATATTATGATGAACTTTTTCAAGGGGATACTAAAGACTCCTAGAAGGAATAATGCAATATGAGTCATTATTGATCGTCTGACCAATTCAGCACATTTTCTGTCTATAAGAGATGATTTACCCCTTGAACATCTATAAATACTATATATTAATGAAGTTGTAAGACTTCATGGAGTACACCTATCAATTGTTTCTAACCATGATCCCCATTTTACATCAAGACTCTAGAAAAGTCTTCAGAAATCCCTGGATACTGAACTTAGTTTGAGCACTCCATACCACCCTCAAACCGATGGACAATTAGAATGGATTATTCAAACCTTATAAGACATGTTGAGATCTTTCTCACTTGACATTCAATGTATGTGGGATCAATATTTAACTCTGATAGAATTTTCCTAAAACAATAGCTTCCATTCAAGTATTCAGATGGCACCATATTAAGAATTATACGGAAAGAGATGTCACACACCAACTTGATAGGATGATATTGGTGAAAGAAAAATTGTAGGCCTAGAACTGGTTGTGGAAACAATGGAAAAAGTGAATATTATTCAAACCCACATCAAAGCAGATCAATGTAAGAAAAAGATCTATGCTGATAACCGAAGGAATGATTTGGAATTTCAAGTAAGAGATCATGTTTTCTTGAAGGTATCTCCATGTAAGGGTGTTATATGATTCAGTAAGAAGGGTAAATTGAGTCCTAGGTACATCAGACCTTTCGAAATTCTAGAATTAATTGGGCATGTAGCTTACTGTTTGGAAATGCTGCGATGTCTCTCCAAAGTTCACGATGTCTTCCATGTATCACTGTTGAGAAAATACATGACTGACCCAACCCATGTACTCACATATTATTAAATTAAACTAAAACCTGATCAATATTATTGTGAAGAGCCTATAAATATTCTTGATATCAGAGAACTGGTGTTGAGAAACCAAACGACTTGTCTGGAAAAATTTCTATGGAGTAACAATAAGATGGAAGAGGCAACATGAGAACCCGAGGAACTTATGATGAAAAACCACCTGAATCTTTTTGTATAGTAGTATTCTAGAAATTTCCAGGAAAAAATTATTTTAAATAGGGAAGAATGTAACACACCAAGCTTCCATGGTACATTTCTCTTTGAATAATTCAATAGCTTTCATTGTTTGCAACTTCTTGATTCTAACACACTACGACCTATCAAACTAGACATTATGAATACTAATACCCACTTTTTGAAATTTTATAAATTTTATTTTTCAAAATGGAATTCATTTTTGAATTTGGAATATCGAAATCAGATTAGGGTGAATTTTTGGTACTTTTCTAAAAACATTCAATTTTTGATTAATAGTGAAAAATACTAAATTTTCATTAAAAAAAATGTTTTTAATAAAAATACTTAATAGTGTTAAATTATAAATTTGAGTGGTTTTAAATAATCATTAGATTATATTTTTTATCATTTAATGTAATTTAAGTCATTTTATGTAATTTCACATTTAAAATGGATATAAAAAATGTCAATCTTTCGATAGTTATTATTTCTTAAAAAACATTTTTTGTTTTGACAATGGGAATTAATTGTAAAGTATTTTCTAACACTTTTGTGTTTTGAATTTGGAAAAATGGATTCCATATTTGGAATCATGAGTTCCAAATTTTGTAAATAGTTAACTTTTATTTTAAGATATTATGAATACTTTTTTAGTAAATAATTTTTTTATCATGGTCAAAGGGTAAATCAGGTAAATAAGGGTAAATAAATATTATTATAATATTAAATTACCCTAACATGTGTCATAATACTATTTTGATATAAATTTCCGACCATCGACATCCTTGGGTCAATTTTGGGACCCCATGGATCCACTTTAGAGTGATAATGACACTTTATATTAGTTAATTTAAAGTAACGACAAAAATGACATAAACCTATATCTTTTAGTAAAATAATTTTTAAATATGGTAATATATGTTATCGTTTCAACTATAAATACTACGTAGAAAGATAATATGATTAACTATATAAATTAATTTTAATTAGAATTTTTAGAAATTAAATAGTTAAATTTATTTATGACACAATGGTGATGCAATAAGTAACTTATTAATGAAAGAATCAAATAAATGGTATTATAAATATTAAAATAAATATAATTTGAATGTTTTTATGACATACACTAATTTTATTGGTTCATAAGACATTTTAGGGTTTATTAAATTTATTTGGTTCTAAGTAATCAAGTTGTGATGACTTTCACTAAAACCAAATACTAAATACTGTCAAAATTGACATAAATGAGTTTTTAAAACAAATATTATATTATTAAATTATATATTAGTCCTAAAAATATAAGGTTCTAACAACGAACGTATATAACTACAATTATATCATTAAATAACCACTTGAGGTTCTTTTGTAATTTTATAGTAATTTTATTAACCAATTATTATAATAATACCTGAATACATGGTAAAAGATAAACTATATAACTAAGGGTTAAATCTCAAAGATAAGGTTAATATGGTGATCCAAACCTATCTAAAACCTATTGCTTGAGAGTTTTTCAACTCATACCCACCTTAGACTCTAAATAATTGATTTATAGCCATTATAAACCGAAAATTATTTTATTATAAAATAATATTTCAATCCTTTCCTAAGGTTCCCCTCACCTCTCCTATAAAAGGTAACTTTCCCTTCTCTCAAAATAACACCTCAAAAGTCATTTGGATCATCCAAACCCTGCCCAAATGTCCTTTAAATTTCCCTCAATTCAACCTAGAGTCCTTATTTTGATCTGAAAGCCAACCTAAGGAGGCATTTTAGTCAACTCAAAAGGAAACACCCAAATAAGAGGTTATAATTGCACCACCCTCTTTCTACCTATGGATACCTTTTTCATTATTTTATCCATCATATGAATGAAAAAGTCACCATACGTGTGTACGTACATCTTACCATCTCCACGCCGTGATGTGGTTTTTTATTCAAACACTTCATTTTTTGATGGGTATAATAATGATTATAAATGATGGAAATAATAAATATAACATGTTAATTATTTTCTATATTTGATATACCATAAAATTAAATAAGATTTCACCATCAATATAATGATATTGTCGCTCGTACGTACGTATGGATTGTCGTCTCCATGAACGCGATGAGATTCATTCATCATCGTAATCATTCAAGAAATATTTCCATATTATGATGAAAAATAATGTTTAAGAACATAATATCATTTGAGATATGAATAAAATACATCCTATCCATAACAAACATGGATTATGTAACTGATCATATAATGGATAACGGATCAGTTAACACCTGAAACGATGATACTACTAAAATATTATTAACAAAGCAATATTAGAGGATCATATATGATATCATATTTACGTATATAGTTTTTCAATAATTTAATAACAATTTTTTAACTATAATACAAGAGTTTAACATACCATAAACTAAGGAAAAGTACAAGGTAAGGGTTAATTTCACTATCTCTTTATTATCCTTGGTTGATTTTACATAGGTATCTACTGGGACCTCTTTATCATCCACATACATGTATTCTTAAAAATGTAACTAATTTTTTTTTACTATTTACTATACTATGGGTTAAAGTCATTTATACCCTTATTTAAACATATTTGTTTTTAAATGAATCTTTCCGTAATTTTCCAAATAAGGTACTTTATGACCTTTTCGACAAAAGTATGGTAAGAATGTGTTTTTTTAACTTATATGGTGAGTGTGGCTATTTTCTACCATTATATCGTCATTGAAGCTTCCCATAAAAGATTATGAGAATATTTTAAAAATAAATGTTTTCTTTTATACTTATATGAATTTTAAATTATTTGAAAATAGAAAGATATATTTCTCTAAAAAAGTATTGATTTCCTCTATGTCTACATCCTTTGATGGATTTTAAGCTTGTTTGATGTTGATTTATTATAATATGAAACATCCATATTGTATTGAAGGTTTTTTGAAATTTTTGATGGTGGATGTGTTATTTTTACACTATTCATGGTTTATGGATAATGTATTGACATTTCATATGCTAGTTTTAATATGATTGTTTATGTTATGTTTAAACTTTTTCATATGAGGAATGCATTGGACTTAGTAAGTGACAGGTGGAACCTGCTATAGCTCCTTGATGAATCAGTAGGTCTCATGAGAAAAACTAGTTTCTTGACACAAGGCCTTGACAAAATATTTTATTTAGTCTTTCCAAATGGCCTTGACTATGTGGTTATGAAGTCTGGCATTAGGGATTCAATCATTAGGAAAGTGGTTATTGATATTGCATGTGATTATATGACTAGTAAAATATCCATGTGATTAAGTAAATGGTATTATTTGATTTTGTCTTGGCCATATTATGATAAATTTTAAGTTTAAAATAATTTTTGTTTTAGTCTTATAAATTTCCTTAAATGTTTATACTTATTTATAAAATATTCTTCTATATTATTATCCGTACTGAGCATGTGATCTCACCCCTTTCTATGTTTTATTTTTCCAGGATTTGAAGAAGTATTTTTTGGTTGACCTGCAAGGATAGGATAAGGATATAAGTGTGTTCCAAAGGGTACAAAATGTGGTTAGTGTTTTTATTTCATGATGTAATGTAAAAATTATGAATGTATCTAGTACTTCCAAGGATACTAAAATGATCGGTCTTTCAGGACATGATTTCTTGTATCATGCCAATGTTATGTAATAATGCACCGACTCTGGGTAACTGGGGTCGAGGTGTTACATTTAGTACCATTAGAATATATTTTAATAACATGTGTGATCATAATGAGGGGTTTAACAAGGAATGAAAAAACTATAAGTATGGATTATTTTTATGTATGACATTTATTTATACCATTTAACATATATGTTAACCCATTAATTACTTTTTCAGAGATTATTTTCGGTTTTTGATATATTTTGATAATTAAACATAAAAGTGGAGCACTTTAATAAGTGACCCAATTGGATATTAATTTAGTACATTTTACATAGCATTCAAGACACTAATCAAGATATAAAAAAAATATTTAATACATATCTATCAACATTAGGATATAATTCATTCAATTGGAGAAAAAATTGGATAAAAAACATGAGGCTAGACTCAACAAAAGGTTTCAATAAAGCTTACAATTTAAATTTAATATCCCCTTTACTAAAAATAAAATATGGTTTTATTGTCAAGAGTCTAAGCTCGAATCCAAGGGATCTCAAATTTAACGTCTCATGTTTTGGATAGGTTATATTTTCCAAAGGAATTTGAGATTTTTGATTTATGGATGGTCTAAATTATAAATTAATATTTTTAGTGTAATTTTTAATGTTGTAATACTTTATAGTTTTTTAGATGGGTAATAAGTCTCAAGATGCATCTATGGGGTTCAGATGATTTTTGTGAATATTGGGATACCAAAACATACTTTCAGGAGAAACGGTCTAGGGTGCACAGTTGGAAAATAGTTGATGCAAAAAATGTGGAACAACCATGAAGACCATTTTATTAAGTATCATTGTTTGTTAAACCACGTGACTTGGCCTATGAAATTCTGTGATATATTTCAGAATGTTAAAGTGGCTCATACAGTTGGTGCATGGTTTGTTTAACCATGCATTGCAACTATGCGAGGGTGAGCCATTTTGGAAGTTTCACCAAATAGTCTATACATGGTTTATCTAAATGTGATCCTAGCCAAGAAAGTGTTACTCAAACATAGATTGTGGAAACACATGGTTACCTCATGGGTAGATAAAATATATAACCAAACCATGTAGGTAATTAAAGGGAAGGAAATGATCATTTTTCCTTCCAACCCTTAACTTTTCCATCTCCCTTTCTCCACCCTCATTTCCTACACATATATCTTCCCAATACCCCCTCTCCTCTTCCTCTAGGCTTCTATATTTCTCCTCTATCCAAACACATAATCAACCACTATTTTTCATGTAGTTTATCCCTTATTATGAATAGGATTCCTCTTGACTCGTTTCTTTATTTATATTTCTGTATCAAATGCTATTTCCATGCAATATCATAAACCCTATTTTTTAGTTCATTTTATTATTCTTTTAATTTACATCAATCTAGCTCAAATAAAATCCCAATAATAGAAAAGTGATACTTCCTAATCATGATGTGGGTGGTATAAAATATTTCCCTTTAATGTATCCTTGTTTATAAAATATGTCATTCTTTCGTATCTGGGACCTTCCATGTGCCACCTCTTCAATGTGAATTCATTTAATTGAATTAGTTATCCCTTATCAAACATACTTATGGATACCCTTGAAATTATGAAAGGTTATCTACCTCAACTAGAACCACCCATTAGGGTGTGTTTAACAAAATGACTTGACATCTTAAAAATGGATAAGTGACCCAACCACCATCAATGTGGGTTTGACTTATCTCTTAGTTGATGTTATTTAAAATAAAGTAATGATTTATTTAGTGGTTTAATACCTTTATATGTATTCTCTTACCTCGTGAGGTGATTTTATTAAGAAAATGACTTATGATGTATTTTTTATTCAAATGTTCACTCACATGGCCCTATTTACGACTAATAAATAAATCCATAAATTAAATGATCATGAAGAGTCATGTGGTGTGAATAAACATAACTCGTGACTGATGTATGTATCTTAAATGAAAAAATTTTGTTGTATTTTAGGGATATTTTTGAATTATGATTTATTCCCTTGACAAAATAGGATGTAATAAAAGGATAATTTTACATGCATACTTCCTTTAGACTTAGTCATTATATTAAATGTAATTCATATTGTTATTATTTTTATACCATGGATATTTTCTGTTGTGACATGGTAAAGGAAAGTATTGGACCAGAAAATTCATGATTCGTTGATTTGTGATGTTGTAAATGATGTTTCACATTGGTTTTTGGATGTTGAAAATGGTATTTTACAACTTATATTTAGATGTTTGACCTAACACTTAAGTATAATACTCTTAGGATTATTCTATAACACCTTGGTTTCATGCCTCATGAAATGGCTAGCATTAAATATCTATATTATTGTGAATACATAGCATACATATATATGATGGTATGTGTTTAGAGACATTTTGGCTTAGGCCGAAGAATGTATGGTTGGTCAAGTGTCTTTAGAGGAATCTGAGCTGACTTGATTACATTTATTAAATAAAAATTAATTTTTCATACCTAAAAACAGAGTTTTTTTATACTCATGGACTAGATTACATTAGACACCCTTAGTGGTTTCATATTGAAATTCACTCACATGCTTTTTGGGCTACCTTTTGGTACTATGACAGAACTTTTGGTTACAGGATAGGTCATTGGATTGCGCTTTCTTTCTCTAACCCCTTATGGAATTGAACATGGCATGGATATGGGGTCCAAGAATGTGCATAGACTTTATAATACATCTTTTTATTTTATTTATATATTCCTTTTCATTATAGACTGATATTATCCATTACTTATTTTATGTTAATATCCTTATAATTTTTTAGTATATCATGTTCATGAATGGTTATTTTATTCAGATTTTGACTGGTTATCTATTTATGATAAATATTTCTACTCTTCATTTTATATCATATATGTATCTTAATTAATTGTATTTTTTGATCTATTTATTACTAATCCATATGGTTTAGTCTCCCCATTGAACAACCTTTGGACACATATTACTAGTTGGAAGCCTCTGATGTATGGGGAGGCACACATGATGTTACTTGAACAACCAACATGGGGCACCATTGTAGTGGTTAATAGGTCAAGATGTTTCAAATGGTAAAATATGTATTGTAATTTTTATCGTACATTTTTGGGATAGCCGACCCACATGCGCCGGAATGGTAAATTTTCTACGGATGGGTTTTTTGTTCCTGATGGTCACTATTATAGTTGATTATTATTTACTCATGAGTGATTGATGTACTTCTAATGGTTAGTAATTTATGTTATTTATCTATTGGTATATTATGTAAATAGATCGTATGTGTTTACAAATCGTTTCTACAATATTTGATTCAGACATTATTAGTAGGAATTCTTTTATACCAAGCTTTTGTGATTATATTCCACGCTTATCTATATTCCATGTTTCTGTGATTTACAACTTACATGTTAGTATTTCATACTCTATGATAGAATTATTGTTATAGTTATGATGTATGTTTTTTATTAATGTGACTAAATTAATCTAAATGGTGTTTTCCTATATATCTTGGTGGTTTCACCTTAACTAACAAATTATGACATGTTTGATCCATAGACCATTGGTTTCATGGGGAGAAACATTAGTGGTTGAAAGTAAATGGGTGAATATTTACAATTTATAAAGTGTGTGGGCCATTATAAATTGGAGAATGGTGACCCATATAATCAAACCATCACCAAGATAATTTTATATCTTGAGACTGATGGTGAAATCTGAGTAAAAATTACATGAATTCCAATTGAATTTTATAAATACAATTACCTTTAAAACTTGGAAATGTAATGAAAATCTAACTGAACTATGATATATGTATAAAGGATGAATTTTAATTTTTATATAAAATAGTTTCCTTGAATTAAATGTATAAAATTTAAATTTATAAAGCATGGTCCTATATAATATGAAAATGAAAACCCATGTAACTAAATCATTATATGCTTGGATTATCACTTATAGGTGACTTTTTTCATTGTTTGATTATATGATAAACCCACTAAGGGTGTAATTAATCTTTAATAAATCATATTCTACTGTTTTTAATTTAAATGGTCATAGGTTGGAATTATGGGACCCTTGTAGGTCTCCATTACCATTATATGCCATGGTACCTAACCCCATGGGGATATGGTTTTGATAGATATGGGATGGTTATTTAACGTTTTATTATCCACTTACATGGGTTATGTATAAAGGTATGGTGGAATCTAACTAAATTGATTCCCTTAAATTTATTAGTGGATTCTTAGTCTATTTTCATACATTATTATTATTAGGCTCTAGTTAATTAAAATGAACATTACAACTGAAAGGGTCTTTTCCAATGTTGTTTGGAATTTACATTTTCTCTAACGAAGCCCAAATGTGAGAACCGTGGACACAAAAATCGTTACAAAGTAAATTATGATATAAACATTCTAATGATGCATAGAGTTGAAAATAATGGTTTTTATAATATTTTCATTTACAAAATGTAATTTATATTCCTTATGACTGAGGTAAATTAAAATTTTGTAAAATTTATCATCTATTGATGGGTTTAATATGAATCCTTTTATATGTGTTTATAGCAAGGACCCTAATATAGGGGGGGAGGGAATTTTAAATGTTTCTTTAAGAGTTTACTAGGAGAGAATGTGAGTGTTGTTCAGGGAATTAAATGAATTCTTATTATTTTGGTTTAGACTTTGAGGTTGGGTGGTAATTCCAAGTGAAACTTTAGGTATTAATCTAGTTTAAAAGTCAATACCTTATATTAAAATTAGGGGCTAAACCAGTTGAGTAATAACCCATGTGAATGAAAAATTGGTAGAGTTTTGAATCGATATTCTTTTCATGGTAAGAAATGTCTATTTTATCCTATAAGTATGGAAAGACTATTAGTTAATAAAGAGTCACCCCAGGACGGGGGTGTCTATTAGGTATGTTTGTCCTCTAGGGGGTATTCCCCAATCTATATACCCAGGGAGTATCATCCCTTAATCTCTTTATGTTGAAAAGGTGACCCTCCAAGAATACCTCCATTATAATGATGCTTAGATAGGATTCGGTTTCTGGTTATCTAATACTAGGTATGAGATTTTTTTATACTTATTTGATAGGCATTGACCCTTTTGTCTAATTATTTCCTTACTAACATTAGTTTTACCTATTATAATGGAGTTTTATAGGTTTTTTAGATGCTTCATGATAGATTACCGTATATGTTATATGGTTCTCATACGAGGGAGCTTTGGACGTTGTGGATATAAATGGTTTCTCAGTTTAAAATCTTGATCAGGAAGGCTATATGGGAGATATGAAATCTCATAACAATGAAACATAACCTAGAAGGTTAACTGTTTTTTTCTTGATTGAGGTAAACCAATGACATAGGTTGGATTAGGATTATTTTTTCCATAAAGGAAATGAGCATGATTTCATTCTTGTTTTGAGACCGAGGAATGAGAGGTGGTCATGTTTCTTTGATTTATGAGTGATTATGCCTTGAGTTTTATAGATAAGAACAAAGAGTGTTGAGTTATGTGAGTGGATTTTATGATTAGGACAGTTCTGGTTCCTGACCCAGTTGGCTAGTGGGAACTTAGTTGATCCTTTAAATTTTTCAAAATAATACACTGAAATAGGTGGTCAAATAATAAATCGTAACATAGGTTGAGTTCCCGATTTTGAAGAGGTGTTCTAATGCATCTTTTCATATGTTAAGAACATATGTGTCATGTATCATGGTTATCTATACCTTGTTTATGGATGACTCATAAGATCCTGAGTTAGGTCTTGAACCGGGTGGTATGGGGTGTACACCCACTGCATATGGAAAGTTGAGTTTTCACTGGTGGTTCATAGAACCTTTTAAATTATAGAACAAAGGTGAGTGCTCAAGTATAAGTCTAAGACCATTTGTTTCAATATAATTCATATTAGCATGGATACCTAGATTTTTGGGTAAGTTAAAATAGATTCCCTAATGATGAGGGAAAATAGACTGGGGACCAAGAGATAGATTATCTGTGTTTGGACCTAGACACACATTTTTGGGAGACATTATGTCATGATTTGGTTAGAGGAAAGTATAGATTAGTTTATGTGAGAATGGATCCGGAGATAAATACATTAAAATCAAGGATATCTTAGTGTACTCCTTATTTATAGTTTTTCCTTCCCTATAACATAACATCCTCTTGAGTACATAATAAGATAATTGGTTATATATAAAGATACCTAAATGTCTTTTCTTATTTAATATATGGACTCATTTGTATTTTTAGGAATATCAGTTTGTGGTATGTCATGTGGTGAGAAGAAAACCTTTTTCCATTTATCTGTGGTGACTCTCATTGAAAATGTTAAAATGTAACAAATTCTAAGGAATGTATTTTTAAAAATGGGGATGTGTGGTCAGATAAATTCATGTAAGGAATTAGTATGAGGTGTTCTTAGACATGTTATTTTTTATGTCCGGTGATGGATGTGAAATGGTTGTGACGTTTCAGAAAATGTTTTTGTTAGTGAGATGATAAGGATGCTTCTAAAGTGGTGAGTATGATGTCATTAGCTTTTTGGTGACCCCCATGTGATAAGGGATATGGGACTTTGATATTGGCTATGTGTTGGCTGTTTTGGATCTTTGATGCTTTTAGATAATGGAACTATGAATTGTTGGATTTCATATTAAATTCTATGTACTTTTATTTGTAGTTTTGTACTCAACTATGGTCATGGACCTTTTTCTTTCAGTAAGCATGGTTGGTCCTAAGTGACACAAGGATTACCAAGTTGGAATTCATTGGATATACTCACACACACCATCCAATGTATTATTGTGGACTCTATTTGGGATACCACCATTGGTCTATGTCAGTATTCTTGGTATGTGAATGTCATGGCTATATACCGACATTTCACATGTAAACTTTGGAGTATGGAATACCTTTGATGGGATCTGCAGACCCTACTAGTTTAATCTATAGGTTATCCTAGATGTATAGTTGGTCTCATTTGAAATATTTTTTGATGAATCATATCATGCAAACCGTAGGTTGAATCTAGAGTGGTGTAAAAAAATTTATGGATTTTCAAGGAAATGTCTGCATGACTATACTATGATTGGTTGATTGGAATTTTCAAAATTTAATTAAATAAAGGTTTTTTGGTAGTTTTATTAGATGTGTTATGGGATTTTGTTCTGATAATCATTTAGGTCATAACATTAGGAAGTTGAGGATGGGCATTTGTAGGATGTTTTGATAGATGGGGTGATGTTATTGCGAACTAGCCTTTGGAATCTAGAAACTATTATAGAGAATTCCATAGGATTAATGATGAATGGTATTATTACATGATCACTTTATGGGTTAGATCGAATTTTAGTAAGCATTTTCATAGTGTTTCTTGATAGTTGTTAACATTGGATCATGTTTTAAATAGCTTAAGTACCCTATGTTTAATATAGTCCATGTAGGAGCATTGGGTGTTTGAAAATGAAACGTGGCTATTTGGTTAGAGATTCATGACCATTCATGAGCCAAGTAGGTCATGTGCAGATTCATTGTTCCCAAAGGATTCTAAAAGATGATAAGTTCTATGTTTAGGAGGTTATAGCATTTTTTTATTTTGGATGGGTTGGAATTTCCAATGCAATTTTATCTTTTTATTTAGCGGATAAGAAAAATTGTAAAATGATATTTTGAATGGAATTTTGAGAGTTGGAAAACATTAAAAAAAATCGAAGATATGGAATAAGTAATAGGATGTGGCATGGGGGTTTAGATGATTTTCAAGATTTTTGGGATTTGAAAACTCATATTTAGGTGAAATAGCCTTGAGTACATAGTTGGAACATGATTAATGGTAACCACGTTGAACAAACATTTGGTCCATTTTTGTAGGAGTTTAATTTTAATAATTGTGAGAGGTGACCTAAAAATCAATGCAGGGTGGTGCTTAAGGGTAAAGGGACTCACACATATAGTGCACTATTTTTTTAACTATGTGTTGTAACCGTGTCAATGGGTTTCATTTGGGAAAAGTACCACACATGTTGTACATGGTTTGTCTAACCATGAGACTATCCATGTGCTTTCTATCCCAAAATAGATTGTAGTACAAAACACTTGGTTCCTAATTAACCGAACCATGTGGCTCATTAAAGGGATGGAAATGATTTTTCCCCCTCCATCACTTAGATATTCCTTCTCCCTTTCACCTCCCTCATTTCCCACATAGGAAACAGCTTGATCTCCCCGGTCCTAATCCTATAGGATTACATGGTTATCTTGTATCCAAAATTAAATTGATCGTTTTTCATCATGTTAGTTGTCCATCAGTAAGTCTACAAGTAACCTTGACTCTTTTCTTCATTTCTTTTTTTTTATCCAATTTCATTTCCATATGAGTTCATATATAATATATTTTTTGGTTTTTGATGATTAATATAATTTCTCTCATTTTTTATGGAATAAAATCCCAATAATAGAAAATTTAAGATTCATAATCATGTGATAGGTGTTCTATATGCCTTACTTTAAAAGTTTCATTGTCTATAAAATGTGTCATTGTGTGGCGTGTCGAACCATTATTTTGTTTCCTCTATAATGTGAAATCATTTTATTAAATTGGTTTTCCATTGTCAGATATCCACCTATATTCCCATTAAAATTTCAAAGGTATTCTACCTCAACTAGCACCACCCCTTTGGATATGTTTAGTAAAATGACTTAACTTCTTATAAATTCATATTTCACACAACCACCTTCTCTGTGGGTTTACCTTGTCTTTTAGTGTAAGTGATTTAAAATGAATTAATGAATTTTTTAGTGGTTTAATAACTTTAAATTTCTTATATTACCTCTTGAAATGGATTTTATTAATGAAATGAGTGTGGATGCTTTTTTGAATGTCATGTTTACTCACATGGTACTCTTCACTAATTATAAATGAATATATAAATGAAACCATCATGATGAGTCATGTGGTGTGTCATGGACTTATGTCATGTAATATGTATATATCATAATTTTCAATAGTTTTATGGTTAACTTTCCCCTTTTTGAATTATGATTTTCCCTTGACCAAATGGAATTTAATAAAAGTTTCATTTTACATGTATACTTCCTTTAGAAATTATTATTTTATTAAATATAATAAATTATTATTATTATTATTAGACAATGGATTTTAGTTCTTGTGACATTATTGTTGAAAGTGTTGTACATGATTCTTCATGTTTCCCTAATGTGTGATGTTATACATGACGTTTCACATCATTCATTGGATATTGAAAAACAACATTTTACATATTTTATTTGGATATTGGACATGGAACTCCAATTTTCCTTGTATAGGATGTTATGAATGATGACCCACATAATTTTTATGGATTGACATACATGAATTTTCATATCTATGGTTGATTATTGGGATAATACCCATATTTAAATCCTAAAACTCTTATGATTATGCAAGGATTCATGGTTTTCACACCATAGGTCCTTGATTATATTAATAGTATATATATGTTACTACATATTCTTTCACATATATATATATATATATAATGGAATATGTTTAGATACATTTCATCATAGGTTGAGGTATGTATGTTCATCTAGGTATCTTTTGAGGAACCTGATCTGACTTGATTACATTTATTAATTACTTTTTAATTTTTTATATCTCTAAAATTATTTATTTTATATCCTTATATAGGATTACATTAGATAAAATTGGTGGTGGCCTACTGGGTTTTACTCAAACCCTTCTCAGGATTCAATTTTGTACCCTGGATAGACACATGGTTGTATGATAGGTCTTTGAATTGAACATGCTTACTATTACCCTATATAGACTAGGACTTGACTTATATATAGTGGTGAACATATACTTGAGATTTCTAATG
This sequence comes from Viscum album, assembly GCA_963277665.1. Taxonomy (NCBI): domain Eukaryota; kingdom Viridiplantae; phylum Streptophyta; class Magnoliopsida; order Santalales; family Viscaceae; genus Viscum; species Viscum album. The sequence continues at coordinate 3,733,798 of CAUJRU010000024.1, forward strand.
GAGTTGGTTATTTAATTTATATAATCCTTGTTAGACTAGACCTGTATTATTTATTACATATTATATGTTTCTTACAATGTAATTTTTTATTATATCTTGTTCATGCGTGGTTTTATTATTTGGCTTTTCTTTGGATATTTGTTTATTTTTCTATTGGTACTCTTCATTTTATATCTTCATCTTAAATTTATTTATAATTTATTTATCCCAATATAAAACTGAACCATAGTATATAGTCTTTTCGTTGTCCCACATTTATACCCTCACTAATAGTCAAAAACCTCTTGTATATGGGGAGGCGAACTTGAGGTCATGTCACCGACCATCTTAGCGCATCATTATAGTGGCTCCAAATTCCGGATGTTGCATCAAACCAAAAAAAATCCAAAATTTATTGACTTATAAAATATTTATTCACTATATAAAAATAAAATGACTAAAAAGAGAAGGAAATCATATTTATTAACTAAAACTTCTTATGTGAAAATAGAGAGATTAAATCAATTTCAAAGGTTGGTTTTTTTAATAATATTATTTCCTTTAATTACAAATAAAATTAATGTATCTATTAAAAATATTTCTTAATAATTGATATCCATTATATAAATTTTACTTAATAATAACATAATATTTTCAATTCATTTTGACAAAAATAATATACATAAACTAAAATGGATTAAAATTCCATATTAAATGTAAAATAATCATCAATGTTTCTTTTACAACAAAACAGTTTTTATATGATATTGGTTCTAGTACCCTAAAAATGGTTTTAGAAAATTTTCAATTTTCGAATATTATAGATAAATAAATCTCAATATGGTACTAAAATAGAAAAATAATTCACCTAAAAATTCATTCTTTCATTATATACTAATCTTCATACAGTTAAATTTCCATCCCTTAAGTTGACTATGATGTCATGACTAATAGAGAATTAATAATTAATGAAACATTAAACTTAATAGATCATGAAAACAAGAATAAATTAGAGTATATCAAATAAATTACTCCAGGGAAATAATTTTTTGGCGCACCCCATGGTTACCCCTCTGAGGTTAGTTGTGAAGATGTTAGTGACCCCCAATTCTTACCTTAAATAGGACACGAGTTGGAGACTATATTTGAGTGTATATAATACACATATATTGGAGAAATTACCCATATAATTCTTAGGAAAAGGAAATTAATCTGCTAATAAAATCTAAAATAATAAATAAATCAAAACCCATACATGTAATTTCATATAACAAAATATTGAAACAGATGAAAATACCAAGATCAACTCCTATGGTAGTGAAAATAAATACCAAAAATCCTCACACAACCTCCATGATCTTGTAATTACTAACAAGATCATAAATTACCTCATGTATATTTGATATATATATATAAGGGTGATCATAAAATTATTCTCGGTAGGATCCTCCCTGAAACCTCCCATGTAAATGTGAAAGAAGCATACAAAAACCCCAGTGAAAAAATAGAGAAATAAACTCATTACCTTAATTAGGTCAACTATATTCCCAAACTCACCAAGGATCACTCACCTAGTAATTCACTAATGTTTATTAGAATATTAAAATCATATGTAGAATAATTATACCCAACTCTCACTTTCTCACTAAACCAGACACCTGAAACCCTTAATATCTAATATCCTCATTCTATCATCCACTCCATAATTCTTACTCCACAACTATGAAATGAATAACAAATATATTCCAATAATGATACCACTACTCCATCAAATCTCCCTAATCACATAGTAAGACTAAAATTCATTAGATCCCATGAATTTATCCATTAAATGTTTTTGTATATATACACAAGTTATAATTGTAAGTCAGTACAACATGGATACATGTACCCACTATAATATAAATATAGTATAGTAATCATATACATTTATATAAGGACCAAATAATTTTATACATATTATTATATTATTTTTAACATATATATATATTAATTAAAACCCAAAGAGGTGAGGCATAGTTTCTTTTTAAGACTATTATCATAACACATAAAATGAAAATAAAACATGGAATACTTATTTTTTTCTATTCCTTAGTGAGATACTAAATCAAATTTAGCTCTTAAATTGTATAGGATAACCTAGGAAATTTATAAAAGAAAGGAGGGAGTAAAAATCCTTGTAAGGGAATAAACGTGATAATGAAAAATAATGTGTGAATCAAAGATATGACATGATATCATAAAAGAGAAGCCACATGAGTAATCACAGGGAATCATAAGAGAAATAAAATGGTATCCTAAGATCATAGAATCTTGAGGAATGTGGAAACACCAAATACCATGAAATAAACATGATTTAAGGATAACTTACTAGGAAATATCATATGGTGGACAAATTCCCATAACAGATTATGTTTACTCCATAATCCCATTCATGACACCTCATGAGACTGAAGCTTTACCAAATGAATTAGAGCTCTATCTGGGTGCAGCCATCATAAAATGTTCATGATTTATGTGTGTCACTTAAGTTAAATAAATCATAAGTCATAAACATATGAATTACTTGTGGAAATAGAATGGTCACCATAATTTGTCCTCATATCATAATTAAAATAAATTTTATAAAGAAGGAATTTAAGGGATGAATATTAGGTGTGTATTACCACATCATTGAAAGGGAGAATAATATAGTTATATATGTGACATATATATATATATATATTGAATTTAGAACCAACACATAACATCAAAGGTTTTTTCATTAAGGATTGGAAATATAAATAAAATTTCAATAAAAATTTCTTGATGAAAATAAACTTTTCACTTTGAGTAACGTCAATAGATTTCATCATAGATGGAAAATGATTTTGAAATATCACATGGAACATTTTTTGAGGAAAATATCTATTCCATTTTAAAAAGTAACTTTAAAATATAAATATTTACAAAACATTAAATAAATCATTTTATTTTAAAATAACCTTTTAGGCTTCAAAAGTAGCTTTAGAAAATGAGTGTTCTTGACAGTGTAATGTCCGATTCATGTTGAATACATTAAAGAGAAAGATTCATTTTTGGTTTTTTAAGAAAAGTTAAAAAGTAAATTATTTGGAAAATGACGGGAAGATTCAATTTAGAATAATTTGTTAAAATTTAATTTGTGGGAACATGAATTTAAAAAATCATAGTAAAAAAGTTTAGAAAATATAAATTTGGAGTAAAAATTATTTCTGACCAATGAGAGAAAATATTTTGATTTTACTTAAAAGTATTTTCTCAATAATTTTAATTGTTAATGATAGAAAAAAATGTAAAATTACTTTACAATTTCATGAATAACTGGTGGAGAATAAATTAAAATTTTTTATTAGGAAATGATTAATTAATTTAAATCAATGGATATTAATGCATAAACAATCGTAAATAAAATAAAATTGTTAAAAAAACCTTACATATTGGTAATTTTTTAATAATAATTCCCATTAATGAGTTAAATGAATTATAACATACAATAACATGATGTAAAAATAACTCCAAATATGAAAATTTAAAGGGTCATTATATACACTATATAAATGAAATTAGGCGTATAAAAAAACGTGTATCTCAAATAAGGATATTTTGTGATGAAACCCTTACCTCAAGCCTAAATCGTCACATGTGTTCCTTATATTCCAAAATAATAAAAATATATAAATTATTTACATGATTATAAAGAAAATTAATTTCGTTATCCCTTTTGTTTTATTTTTCACTATGTCATATTCAATTACTTGAAAAATTAAATACATGTTGTATTGTTTATCAATAAACGGTTCATATGTCCAAAATAATTTTGGTATGTTAAATTTGGTCAAAGAGATTATTATTTTTAATCATATATAGAATATAAATCTTGAAACAATTATAATTTTTATACATAAATAAAAATTTTAAAACCAACAATGAAATATGGTTATGAAAAATATACTATATTACAATCAGGGAGATGGTAGGTCTTACATATAGGTGTGTAACGATTCCATTTTTCAAGGATCATGATAAAAAAGAAGGTAACTATTATTTTTCCATTAAAATATGATAATTTAATAATAAATTTCATATTATTTATTTAAATTTCCTTATATATACCATTATTGTTATGATATGATTAAAATGAATCACAATTCTTCGTGTGACGGTATTTTTTCGTACACATGAATGATGTCATTTATTCAATTGCTCGTAAGGTAAGAAATTGTATGATATATTTAATTTTGAAAATAATTTATATTTAATTAATATCATATATAAATATAAAACTAATCCTTATTACCAACCATGTACAGATTTAGTGAAACATTGAATCACATCACTTTGTAAGGCGGTTGACCGATTAACACATGAGTGATGTCATTGTATTCCATACAGAATGGAAAGTAAAAAAGGATTATGTTATATTATAATTAAAAATTATAATTATATCATAAATAGCATATAAATTTATTAAATATATCATTATATCCATTCTAGATAAGAGGTGATGGAATAATGAATTATGTTGGTTTTTTTTGTGGTAGTTCTCTGTACACATGATCAACGGTTCTGTTTCCCATTTGAGGGATGAGGAGATGTTTTTTGGTCTTAAATTAACCTAAAAATATAAATATATGGAATAAAATAAATTTATTATATCATAATGGTTTAATAAGGTTTAAACTACGTGGAAGAATAAATAACATAAAATTCCCAGTTAAAGACGTTACCTCTTCTTCAAACCACCTATTTAAGATTATAACTAAATACATAATAGATTACATTTATGATTAATAAAGGGATTATATTATTAAAGGATTAAATTAAACAAAATATTTGGGAAATAATTGGTTGTACTAATTTTTTTTGATGTGTGGAAAAGATAGGTGAGGGGTTGCCTTTTATAAATTGGAGGAATTATTTTGAATTTTTAAAAATAAACAATTTCAGCAACGTTTTTATCAGATTTAGTGGATCAAAAATGAACCATTTTAAAACAGTATAAGTTATATGGTCTAAATATGACCATCCAATTGTAATTATAATTTTTTGGGTCATTTTTCACATTTATCATTTTAGTTTAACCCATGGTAAACCTGTTTTTACCATAACTATAGTAATTAATTTTTACAATTTTTACTATTAATTATAGTAAAAATTTACTTTTTACATATGAGATAATATAAATTATTTTTATTACAAATATTTAATCTATTTTTCTAAATTCAACTCAAAGATATAGAAGAATTTAATTTAAAATTATACCCGGAGATGTGTTGAAAATTGGTTTTAAAAGAAATGCACTTTTCAAGCATAGGATGATCAGATCCTAACTATATGAAAGTAATAATAATTTTATCAATTTAAATTAATAACTATAGATATAAAATTTATGCATTTAATTTATATAATTCCTCAATAGGGTTAATTTTAATTAATCAAAATGTAAAAACATTGTGCACTTTAAAAAAATCAGAAAAAAATCATTATTATGTTTAATAGTAAACATATAAAAAAATTATAGTTTAAATGAAATTAATTGGATTTCATATAACTAAGTAATTCTTATTTTTATTTTAAATCTCGTTAAATATAATAATGGGACTCTAAAATTAAAAAAATATTAAAAATAAATAACAATTTCATAACAATCATAATTTTTCACTATTCACTAAAAAAATTATATTTTCCTAAAAAACCCCGAAACATTCACCCTAAGTTAATATTAATATAATGATTTTAAATAATAAATTACATTTTAACATTAAAATTTTATAAAAATGAAATAAAATATTGTTTTCATTTTCAATGAAGTAAAAAACATTTTTTTGAAGAAATAGTATTTTTGAGGAAAAAATGGATTTTCAAATAATTGATTAATTAGTTAATGATAACTTATGAAAAATTATATTTAGTAGTTACTATATATAAATTTCATAAAATAGTTTATCTTATTCTTACCCTCCAATTTAAGGGCTAGTTTATAACGGTCTTATTATAACAATAATATTTTACGGTTCATTTAGGCTGGTTGTTGTGTGTTGTATACACTATCGAATAAAATTTTCATACTTTAAAATACTAAGTTGTTACAATTTATATCATAACTATGAGTTATTATATACTTTATGAGAGTATATCCTATGACTATAAGCCACCATAACCAAGATATAAATATATATTATACCACATAGGGAAGAGACAGTAAGGTAGTGGGAGTAGTCATCCATCTATATCCTTAAAAAACTAGATATTGGGAAAACGCCTAGAAAGAGAGTCAAAATATGGGCATAATTGTTTATCACACTCAAGTGGTATAGGATAATAATTGACCAGAAATAATGAATATTATAGAATATAACAATTCTATGGGAAATTGTCCTACCTAAGAATTTGAAATCTAACTAATTTACTAAATATAAACCAAGATACCACCACTATGGACTATGAATAAAATACTCATATAATAACACATTAAACAATATTTAAAACTATCACTATCCATTTATAATAAATAAAATTCCCATATTTTTATAACATCTGGTCATTATTTTTTGTAATATTCTTATAATAACAATATAATTCCAAGGAGGTTTTAATTCAACATTATAATTCAAGCCCCATATCCATTCTCATTTTATCCTTAAACAAATAATTATTAAATATACCAATAACCATTCCAATTTTATTTATTCATTAATTAATTCTCATCTCATAGTCTGGGGTACTATGTAAAAACTATATGTACTTGAAGGAAGGTTATAATCCAAAGAGACATAACAAATTTGGAGTAAGAAAGAGGTCTACCAATTTGATCCAACTATCACAAAATTACTCTCAATACCTTTATATATTATACATATCATCCCACCATTTACCACATCCAGTCATCACCACAAAAAAACCATAATAGCTCCACCCCTTCATATCAACTAACCATTCTAAGTTTTTATAAAATCATTGAAATGGGTTAACATTATTGTGTGTGTGTGTGTGTTTTTTTTTGGATGAAAATCATAATTCTAGTAGTAATAATGTAAATTATTAATCAATAATACTTCAAAAAATCATGAATACCCTGGGAAAACAATGTATAAATTTTTTCTTCCATTATTATTAATCCAAGAAATCATCACTATTCCTTACTATATTGATTAAATCAATTCATTATGAGAATATTTCAACAAGAAAAACCTTTAGATGTAACATTAATGAACTAAAATTCTCTAAATAATTAACCAGGAGGGGAGGAGGAAATCATAGAATCCATGGTGGATACTACCAAGTCAAGTTTGAGTATCAAAGCACATACACATAGGGTCTTCGAGGAATGAATTACAGTGGAATATGGAAGTGAAATATTGGTGAATTTGGAACTGATAATATATTTTGAGTAGGGTTGATGGAAGAGGTCTTGAAAATCAACGACGTAAAGGAGGATGTCAAAAAAAATTATAAATGAGTGTTAGGAGTCGGCACATATGCGGAACAATCACCATGGATCAATAATAAAGATCACTTTTTTGATCTATGGTTTTAATGTAGAGAATATTAGCATGGACCAATACATCAAGAACTAGGGTAATATGCTACTACTAATTTAAGGACAATATATAAGATTATTCAGGGGAGAAAGAATCTTCAATTGAATGGAGATTACACATATTTAAAGCCTTTAGTCTCTTTAATTTTTTCTAGAATGATCTTTTGATGTAAAATATAATTAAATAAATTTACTTTATATAATTATTTATTGAGGAATCTTACTAAAAAAATAAAATTAGCACCCATAAATTTAAAAAATAATTAGAAAACATATCCTATTAAGAAAAGGGTAATTGAAAAATAGACATCCAAATAAGGTACTTAAGAACTACTTTTTCATGTTAATCATTTCTATGTAATAATGAAGACTTTAATGAACACCATGTTATTTATCATAATTGTATTTAAATATTTAATTTGTCTAACAATATTTAGTATTTTGAAATATTTAAAATAGTCATTGATAATCACAGCAGCACAACATCACAATATCTAAGAAATACCAAGGGGCCACCAACATGAATAATAGAACATTCTAATTTGAAGATTCCCTAACCCCATTCATTTCATTAATTCTATATGATTATATTCTTATGGTCATTATTATATATTTTTCCATCGTAAGATATAGAATTATAATCCCATATTTTTACATAATGATATGGAAAATTATCAAATCACTTACCTCAATACGAAGCTTCAATGGTCACCAAACATAAATAGGATAATGTATGAGGAATGACAACCCACAACCTAAGGATTCACCCATGAACCATAATTAATTCTTCCAATATTTAATTCTAAATGAATCATTAATATAGATCTTATAAAAAGTGATAGGATAGAACAACCAAGGATTTGTAATAAATAATGGGAGAAGAACAAAGATAAGGAAGATGTAAAATGAGATATCATTAATAAAAGGTTTTTGATGAAAACATAAAAAGATTATTGATTTATTACGTAGATATTAGTTTATCCAAAATACTCTCATAGCCACCTAGGGTTTCATAGAAGAAGGAATTGATATAATAAATTTTATAGTCACCCTAAATTTATTGAAAATACTATAATTCACTATTTCATAATGTGACTGGGATTTATGATGATTCAATTGACATATATCCAATGATCATGGTGTGATCTCCCCATATAAACTTCCCTATCTCTGGAATCTTGTAATTGTTCCTTCAATGAGAACAATGAAGTTTGTGAGATTTATAAGGGAGACACACCACAACATTCAAACCACTGTAGATCATGAAGTGATTCCACACCTTCTTCCTTATCCCGACCAACCCCAAACAAAAACCATGGAGTGTCCTGAACACCAATATGTGATATCTTTAAAAAATTAAGATATAAGGAACTCAACCTTTAATGTTTCAAGGTATGACACACATTCTTCATGTTGTAAGCATAACTATGTAAATAACAATATATAATAATAATAAATACATGCGTAAGGTTTCCCTATGATAAGTAAACTTTCCACTTTTCTGAAATTATCCTCAAAACTCTCACATAGTCGCTGATGGTAGTAATATTTTGACCATACCACATGGATTAATTCCTAATCTAGTACAAAACATCACACTGTGACACATGCCACCATGTTGCAACACAGCTCTCATAATGGAATTCCCAATGAAAAAATAAAACTATTTCCCACTCTTATAAGACTATAGTAAAATAACCATACACTCCCTCAGCACCCAAGAAATGAAACATGATGAATTTAAGAAAATTGGGGGCCATGTATAGATACATATCAAAGGATTCTCATCCTAGATAATAGAATCCATCCCAATGAAGTAAAATAGAAGGGGTCATAAACCAATAACCCATGATTGACCTCTCAAATTTGGTTCTTACTATAATAATAGAATAACCAATTCATCATAAGGAAAGGGCACAAAATCACATTGGATAATTTTTCAATCCAATGTTATATAACTCATATTAATAAAATAATTCATTAAAGAACATGGGATAGTAAGAATGCATCTCGTACACACCATCCCAAGTAGACTCTTCTAAACCACAATATTTTCATAGGTAATGAACCAAAGAAATTGAAAACCCATGCAATATCTTATCCTGATAGTCTTTCATATTAATTGTTTTCTTTATTAATTACACATCATCTTTAACATCTAACTCACCCCATTTAATGAATTGTGATTTTTCATAAATATACTAATAAAGGTGTGATAAATTGAAGATGACATGGATCTAAACCATCTGTGTCTAGAGAACCAATTGATATGGAACTTCACTAACATCCACAAAACCTTGAAAGACCCAAAAAATTAGGGAGAGAGTTTACACCAATGATTAAACCTCTATTTTACATAATAATAATATTCCTTCAAGAATAATTTATCACTAATATCAAAAGCATCAAGCCTCCTCCTTCGATAAATATAGGTCTTCTAACAATCCTGATATTCCATTATCCACTCATGAATCACCTATACCTAATCTATCATGATATTCACCCAATAAGGTCAGAGATTTTTTTACTCACTGATAATGGTCCAAAAAATGATATCTTCCAAGTTATATATGAAAAAAATTTAACTAGACTGTACCAATGGTATACTAAAAGTTATTATTATGTGTAAGCTCAACTAAGGTTGGGTGTGTATCCCATGAACCCCCAAAATCTAGAATTCATTTTAACATCATCACATCCAATGTCTAGATAATCCACTCCGTCTAATAATCATTATGAGGGTAAAAATCTATGCTACAGTATAGTTAAAATCTAAAATTAGTTCATAGACCTTTACACACATGAGAGATAAAATAGTGACCATGATAAGAGATATTCATCCTTAAAACCTCATTGAACCTCACAATCTTCACAAAACATTTAATTAAAAAATCACTGTGATTGACATCTTAATAAAAAATAAGTGAGATAACCTTATTAAGAAGTCCAAAATCACCCATACAGAATCATTTACAACTTGATATCAAGGTAAAGTGGTCATTAAATCCATCAAAATTTATTCCCATGTCCACTGAGGAGTATCTGGTGGATAAAGAAGCTAACAAGGAACAAAATGCATAACCTTTAACTTTATATAGAAGAATCATTGGGAAATAAAATTTTTGACAGTTCATTTAAACCATGAACATTGAAATTTTCCTTCAATGAATGATACATCTTAGCTACATTAGGATTCATGACCAATGGTGAGCTATGAAACTCATAGATAACCACTCAATGCATCATCGGGCGAACAAAGGGACTTCCACAAAACAACACTCAATTTTTTCATATTTGGACAATCCCTGAATGGAATCTCCACAAAAAATATGATCCCTCCAAATATTCACCCCAGTATCCCACAACAAATATTCTTCCACCTACTGCACAAAGGATGACTGAATTACCATCTTGTAGAGAAACCCACTACCATTGGCTTTTCCTAAATCGAGGTGCATCACTGCATGACCCTCCATCCCTCTCCAATTATGAGGTGAACCAAGAATTTAATAGGTAAATATTATATCATTTTATATTAATATTCATCACATATCATTATGATCCACTATAGAAATTTAAAGGTTTAGTTTCTCTAGAATCTTGGATATGAAAAAAGATGTGTACATAAAAGATTTATATCATCTCTCACTTAGTTCCTCACAATTAGTACACTTATTAAACATTTAATACTTAAAATATTTCCTCATATCCAGGGGAAGAGGATATTTAAGAATGTAATGAGCTAGAATTTTAAAATGATATTTTTGTTTCCTAAAAATTTATGTTATTTTATTTTACACAAAAAAGTTGTATCTTTTTTATTATGAAGTGTAATTTTTATAATATAAAGGGAAATGTGACCATTAGTATTAAGTTATTATATGATTATTGGTCTAATATGACTAATTTTCAATATGACCATTCGAAATAATTCTCTTCATAATAATTTCAACATTATAATTAGTGTTTATAAGTAGAAATTATAGAGGATAATCAATGCATAAAATAGAAGCGATGGCCTCATCCAATAGATTCATGTCATATAAATTCCTTTTGTTAGAACTTTGGAGGGAGGTAGCCACAATGGGTCCCTTGACCAATCCCAATCCAAGATTCAACAAGTGAATATTGAATTAAATTGTCTACTGGAGAAGTTCAAGTTAGTTGAAATTACCACTCAGGCATTGTTATACAATCCACCCCATGAATCTATCACTATTGTACACCTTACCCTTAAGTCATAACTAGGTGTCGTAACTAAAAAATCCTAGGAAATTTAAGAATATAAAATTTTCATATTTATTAATATTTTTGAATTAAATATTAATTTTACTTTAATGGGGTTTCTATGTTCGATAGCATACCCAATACGCAACAATGAGTTTCTCTGAAATCTTACATTGCACACTGATAATATATTATTATTATTTTAAATGGTAGTTAAATCCAAGTTGTTGTATTGTCGGGAATGAAAAAAATTAACTAAAATATGATTACACATGTTTTTTAAATGTATTTACATTTATCCAATAAAAGTTAGAGGCTTAAAATGTGAATAAATCCAATTTTATGCATAATTTACATTAAAAGGTCGATTTACCACCGTTGATTTGTGAACCCTCTTTAAATATAGTTTGGTCACTTTAATAAAAAATTTTTGACCAAATAACATCCTTTTTATAATTTGGACATCAATATTTACTTTGTGTAATTTGATTGGAATTTTTCCAATAAAGTTAATTTTTTAATAAATAGCGAAAAATATTGTATTTTAATTCAAAACTCCATTTTAATCTAATTTATTTATATTGTTATATTATCTTTTTAATATTTTTTAAAGTGTAATTAGAATATAATTTTACCATTTAATCCAATTTTGGCCATTGTATTTAATTTCACATTGAAATTGGACATAAACAAAAATCAATTTTTTGATAGTTATTGTTTTATATAAACAAGCTATTTGTTTTAATAACGGGATTTAATTTTTAATTAATTAATAAAAATTCTATGTTTTAAATTTGGTAAAATAGACATCATTTTTTGAATTCGGAATATCAAATATAGCATAGGCTGATGTTTTGGTATTTTTCTGGAAAACTTCAATTTTTGATAAATAGTGAAACCACTAAGTCGTAGTTAAAAAAACCGACTTTTTCATTTAAATGAAATTTTACAACTTCTGTGAATTAAATTTCAAAAAACCAACATACATGGTTATTATTATTTAGTAAAATTTGGTTCAATAAGGTAAAAATAATATTTGGTGAATAGTAACTTTTGACTTTTATTTGCCGCGTTAAAGGTAAATAAGGTAATTCATGGGGAAAAACATTATAATAATTCAAAATTACCTTAACACTTGTACAAACCTTATTTTCTGAGTCATTTACGACAATGGGAATCTTTGGGTCAATTTCGGGACCCCATTGAGCCACTTGGGAGTGATAATGACAATTTAGATTAATTAACTTAAAGTAAATGCAACAATGACAAAAATAAATATCTTTTAGTAAATTAATTTTTACAAGGGGTTATGTAAATTATCTTATCAACTATAAATATTCATTGGAAATATACAACAATTTCATACATCATGATATTTTCTTTATAATTTTTAGAAATAAAATATTTTAAATTTTTTATGATACAATAATGATGCAGTATTTACCTCATTAATAAAACATTTAAATAAATAAGATTATAAATATTAACACAATATCCAATACCTGTCCAATTCTTATTGGATGTTTTTATTTCGACCACGAGTCATCTTATCTTCGACTTTAATTAGTTTTGGACCTTTATAAAATGAATATCATTATATAATAAAATAATATTATCACACTTTCCTAAAGATCCCTTCCTCCCCCTTATAAAAATCACTCACATCTAACCAATTCCACACACCTCTCAAGCATTTAGTCTCTTCCACGTTCTACCCACTTAAGCTCCCAACATCCCTCTCCTCCTCCTAGAAGACTTACCTTAGGCATAAGGCGCATCAAGAAGTCATTTTGGTTCAAACCAAAAGAAGTTAACCAAATTAATGGTAACAATTTCTATTAACTTCTTTTATTTTATTTTACTTCTCCAACACCTAAACTCTTTTTATTCCTTGATTTTAAAACAACCCCAGTATCCTCAAAATATAAGTATGTTTTTATGAGAATTATTCGAACTACACTTACACACACCTCCATCTAATGGGTGAAGAACATACAGTTTCTGTGGATGGAAAACTAACGCCTCACAAGAAGATGATTGTTCGATTATCTCCTACTGCCTATCATGGTGGCCATTAGGATGACAATATATATATATGATATATATTATGTTTTTTTTCTTTATGATTATTTATTTTTCTTTTATATCATACCTTTATGGTTTCCATTATGGGTAAGAGCGATAATTTCATTTGAGGAAGTGCGGACTACCTCCCCCTGAAAGTGATATGACTCTTTAATGCCATATGTGGGACATATAAAGGATGGAATTAATGATATTATATATGATATTATACTGTAATTATAATATACCTATGTATCATAATTTTTTAATTCCATTAAAATAAGAAATATAAATGAATGTAGTGTTCATGCGTACGTACAGCTTACCATCACCATGAACGGTGCATTTAATTTCTTATCTCCAAATGATATGTATTGTTATAAATATATATAAATATATATATATATATACTGTATATATATGATATATATGATATCTAAATAAGGAATATCATTCTAGATATAATGGACTATTTACCACATGGACAACTTGTAAATATAAGGTGTTCATTTTTTACTCAGGTACCAAATATCGACAAAACAAACGTTATTAACTTAAATGATTACATAATGTTTATAACATTGTAATAAGTGATTTAAAAGGAATAATAAACTTTTAAAAGTTTATTAATCATGTATAAATTAACTTAAGTTTATTATTCAGGAAGATCAAGGAACAAACATGTCAAGTTGGACACGGGGTAAGGGATTTCTTATCTCACTTTTAATTCCATGAGATTTCCATTGTTCGCCACTTATTTATTTCATAAGGTGTATTTTGTACTGAAATTTGATATATATTATCAATATTATCTCTATATTAATGGTATTCTATGATTAATTCAGTGGTTATTAACTTTTTTTCATACGACTCGATTGATTACAACGTGGTAACGGGTTTTCATCTCACTTTTTATTCCCGTGAATTCATTCTATATTTGCCACTATTTAATTTTGTGTGGTGTATGTACTGCCCAAGTTTTTATTCATTGTTTAATATAATTAAATTTATGGGTATTTAAATCTTCATTTTTATATCCTTCTTTCATGGGTTGTATGTTTCGTAAGTTACCAAATCGGTAAGGGAACCTTTTAACCCAATTTCCATTCATTGGGTTAATCTTCTAATTCTTGATTATGTCATGGTATGATTAAGTGTGGGATAAATATTTATTTATTTATGTTGAAATTTACACTCCCCTTTTTGTGGATATAAATTTTATACACATAATCACTCCATTGATAAATTTTCAAGTCATCGATATTAACTTGATAAGAGAAATTTTAACTCAATTTCTATTCATTGAGTTAAACATCCAAGTCATTGGTTTTGTCTTAAAAAGAATATGTGTGAATATTATTTGATTGATTTAGACTGAATATTCAATCATATTGAGTGTATTTATATTTTCCACACATTATTTTTTAATTGATTTATCCGTAATCTTAGGATACAGTTTTTATAATGGATTTCGTCACAATTTACATTCCATTGAGACTTCATTGTTTTTATGCCCCAATTCACTCTTATCTGGTGTATATACTATCCTTTGGCATATTATATAATTAATCCCTTTATTCTAATGATATTATAATGTTCTAATTGAATTTTATTCCTCAATTATTTATATTCAAGCGTCTCTCATTTTGTTAAAAACTCTTTAACCAAAATATCATTTTAAATATTTTAAAGATTTATTCATCTAAATATTTTTCATTAATGTCCATGATTTCAAAATGGTTTTTAGGATTTATTTATATGGGCATTAAATTTTTCAAATGATAATTCATTTAAAATCTTCAAAGTGGTCTGTGACACTTTGATTCAAAAATATCATTATTAAATGTTTTAAATGGTTTTGAAAATGATTTGATAAAGCATTGTTTATTTCAATATCATGAGTTGATATATTGTTATTAGAATGTGGAAATATAATATTTCCTTTATTCTTGTGTTATGTGTTATGAATAAGTTAAGGTTATTGGGCATTTTTTATGTATATGTGTGGTTCTGTGATAAACCTAGGGTGGGTGAGCCCGAGATAGCTCTCCAATGCATTGCATAACATGTCAGAGGTAAAAGTTAATTTTTCTCCTAAGAGATTTAGGGAATATACTGTGATGGGTATTCCAAATGTTACTCCATATATAGCTTTGATAGCTACAATGTAAGTATGTAATGAATTCCATAAGTTACCTTTATGATTTATGATTTTTGTGTGTTATTCACAAATATTATGACTTCGTAAAGTATGTTATGATTGAAAAGTATAGTTTCATTGGTTTTTATTTATTGATGTTCTAATGTTTCTTTTCATTATTTTATAACCATTACTGAGGTTTTTATTCTCACCCCAAGTTTTAAAATGTTTTTCACAGGACATAAAGATTAATAGGGTCATGGATGAGATCAAGGAAAAGTCTTTCTCTAAAAAACATGGAACTAGACATGTCTCTTTTTTAAGAGTTTTAATTTTATGAAAAATGGATACTGGGTAGTAGTGTCTACATGTAATATTCTAGTTTTTATGTCTTAATTATCTAAAACTATAAACATGAAATGATCCTTAATGTGAATTATTCATTTAATTCAGGATTATGTAATCCTTACGGCGGGGTCCTTATAGTTGGTATCATAGGTCGGTTTAGATAACTTTAGAGGTTAGGGTGTTCTTTAAGCATAAGAGATATTACCATAACAAGTACGATTTTAGAAGATTCATAGTAATTTTAGATAAAGTGAATGAGTTTAAGATAACATGAATAAGTATATATTAGTATTTACCCTCCTAATGAGATATTATTTTAAGATTTTACTGATATACTCACACTTACCTTTTTGGTTTTAGTCTATGGCTAGATCTAGAAGGAATCAAAGTAACAATAGATGTGAAGAAAACTGTGACATTTTTCTGAATGAGAAATTGAATGAAATGGGATCTGCAATGAGAACTCTTGTGGTTATTCTCAACCAAATATCTGGAGTCATGATTGACCACCTGAACCTTGGTGATTTTTATAAGGCATTGTATATGTGGGAAAAAAATCCCCATGGAAGTTAATGTAATAATCATAAAGTTAAATATATTCAAAAACCTATATGTCAAGAATGTAGAAATAAACACATAGGAAAATGTTTCAAAAGGACGGGAAGATGCTATAGATGTGGAAGTGAAGGTCATAAATCAAGAACCTGCCATGAAAAAAGGAAGAATCCAGTTGACTCTAGGAAAGGCAAATACGTTCTTTCTGAGGGATCAATTGAATGGTTTAAATGTTGTGTGCATGTTCATTATGAAAATAGATTTCCAATGAAGATTTTTCGGTAATGGGATCACTAGTATTGTACAAATATATGTTTACCAATACCTAATGCCTTTCTGATTGAGGATGATGAAACTGACAATGACCAATGAGAGGTATAGATTATTTCTTAACATATGTTTCGATATTATTGAATCTTAGGATATTATTTGTGATTTCGTTTGTAGGAAAGAAGTATTTTAGAATAAGTTGGAAATGAATGGTTAATGGATCATGACGAACGTTAAATGAGTGTGAAGTCAATATATAAGGGATTCAAGAGTTATGGTAGAATTTAGGATGGATAAATGTATAAAAGTATTAAGACTCTTTTGATGCTGGGATTACATTAGAAGACTTTTTATAGTCTGTGTAACCCCGAAATTTGATATATGAAAATTTTATTCAAAGAATAATTATCTTTTCTTTTTTGGATATATTTATAAAGAACCATTTTGTTTTATATGATCCTTGAATTTGAGGCAATTACAGGTTAATACATTTTGGGATGAAAAATGAAAGTTATTAGATAAACTTTGTGGTTAAAATATGTTGTGGTTATTTTTGATTAATTTATCTCTTTTTGGGAATGTTATAAAATTATATCATTTTTGAAAAAGGACAACACACAGACCGCATGACATCCCGTCACGTCGGAAAAACCTGCAGGAATCGAACTCACAACCAAAGTGCGATTGGGATTTATTGCCTACCACTAGTCTATGTGAAGTACCTAGTTAGTATGACTAATTATTTTTAGTTAGATGATTTTATGAATCAAAAATAAGTTGATTTTGGGTTATCAATGGATATGATTAACCTATCATGGAGAATATGTTATTAGGTTAATTACTTTTCAATATGATACTTTAAGAGTAACTGATGTTATATGGAGATAAATGTTAAGATTTATCTTGGAAGACGATGTGATTAAATCCTTCTAAGATTTTGGTTGCAATCTTATCTTGGATTTCTTTGAAAAATTTTATAGAAAATTGTTTATTGAATGTCTTGGTTGAACTTTGGGTATTTTTTGACAAATTTTAGAGATTAAGTGCAGTTTGTTTTGTAGAATATTATACTTTATAGGGATTATCTGATCTTCTACTAACCAATTTTGATTTTGGTTAATGTCTCAAGATAGGGGAAATATATAGTTCATCTTTTTTAGATTACGTGATGCTCTAGAAGTTTATTCTATCACTTCATGTGTGACCAAGTCATCATGAATAATTACCGCTTTGAAAAAAGATAAGTTTGGGGTAGAATTTAATTAAAGGATGAAACTCTACATGAAAAGTAATTATATTTCCTTAAGATCTTATTCTAGTTATTAATAAAATTCAGAAACTCTATGAAAAGGATATTGAAGTAAAAAATAAATATATGCTCTCTTTTCTCATCAGGCTTTTACCCAACAACAAATTTATGGTATTTTGGTGGTTAACTTTCTGTGATCTAGTTCCCTATCACTCTCTATTAATCTATGATAGTTAGTTTCTCTTCCATATCAACGTTTTCTTGGAATCCTAGAATATATTGTCTCATGTGACCTCTGTATATATCTTTCTTTATTTTAAAGTGATAGTTTTATTGACTCTTTTTCTGATGTGGGAATTCAATGTTGTTTCGGAGCCCAATTTTAAAATTGCGAGGATGTAATTCCCAAAAGGGGTGAAGGATGTAACATCCTAGGAAAATAAAGAATATGAAATTTTAATGTTTATTAATATTTTTGAATTAAATATTAATTTTACTTTAATGGGGTTTCTATGTTCAATAGCGTACCCAATACGCAACAACGGGTTTCTTTGAAATCTTACATTGCACAGTAATAATATAATATTATTATTTTAAATGGTAGTTAACTCCTAGATGTTATATTGGCGATAATGAACAAAACTAACTAAAATATGATTATACATGTTTGTTAAATGTATTTACATTTATCCAATAAATGTTAGAGGCTTAAAATGTGAATAAATCAAATTTTCAGCATTATTTACATTAAAAGGTCGATTTTCCGCCATTTAATGGTGAACCCCCTTTAAATATATTATGGTCATTTTAATACATTTTATTTGACCAAATAAAATCTTTCTTTAGAATGGGGACGTCAAAATTTACATTTTGTAAATTTATTGAAATTTTTCCGATAAAGTTCATTTTTTTAATGAATTGTGAAAAATATTGTATTTTAATTCAAAACTGACTTTTAATATAATTTATTTATATGGTTAGATTATCTTTTTAATTATTTTTAAAGTTTAATTAGAATATATTTTTACCATTTAATCCAGTTTTGGTCATTGGAACTAATTTCACCTTGAAATTGGACATAAACAAGAATCAATCTTTTGATAGTTATTGTTTCATAAAAACACGCTATTTTTTTGATACGGGGAAATAATTTTAAATTATTTAATAAAAATTCTATATTTTGAATTTTTTAAAATATAAATCATTTTTTAATTATAAATATCAAATATATCTTTGACTTAATTTTTGGTATTTTTCTGAAAAACATCATTTTTTGATGAATAGTGAAACCACTAAGTCGTAGTTAAAAAACTGACTTTTCATTTAAATAAAATTTTACCACTTCTGTGAATTTAATTATAAAAATATGACATACATGGTTGTTATTATTAAGTAAAATTTGATTCAATAAGATAAAAATAATTTTTAGTGAATAGTAACTTTTGACTTTTTTTACCGCAGTTAAAGGTAAATAAGGTAATTCAAGGTAAAAATAATACTATAATAATTCAAAATTACCTTAACACTTGTCCAAACCTTATTTTTTGAGTCATTTACGACCATGGGAATTATTGGGTCGATTTTGGGACCCCTTTGAGCCACAAGGGAGTGATAATGACAATTTAGATTAATTAACTTAAAGTAAAGGCAAAAATGACAAAAACAAGTATCTTTTAGTAAATTGATTTTTACAAGGGGTTATGTAAATTATCATATCAACTATAAATATTCATTGGAAAGATAAGATGATTTCCTAAATCATGGTAGTTTTTGATAATTTTTAGACATGAAATAATATAAATTATTTATGACACAATAATGATGCAGTATTTACCTCATTAATAAAAGATTTAAATAAAAAAGATTATAAATATTAAACAAATATCCAAAACCTGTCAAATTATTATTGGATGATTTTATTTAGACCATGATTCATCTCATCTTCTAATTTAATTAATTTTGGACCTTTAGAAACCGAATATCACTATATAATAAAATAATATTATCAAAATTTCATAAAGATCCCTTCCTCCACCTTATAAAAATCCCTCACTGATTACCAATAATTCACACCACTGAAGCCTTTATGCTCGTCCAAAATCTACCCAATTAATCTCCCTACATCCCTCTCTTCCTCCTAGAAGCCTTACCTTAGGCAGAAGGCACATCAAGAAGTCATTTTGGTTCAAACCAAAGGATGTTTCCCAAATTAAAGTAAACGGTTTCTCTTAACTTCTTTTCTTTTATTTTATATCTCCAACCCCGAAACTCTTTTTATTACTTTTTTTATAACAAAAACAGTATCATAACTATACTAGTATTTTTTTATGAGATGTATTTAAACTAAACTTACACACACCTTCATCTAATGGGTGAAGAACATATTATTCCCGTGGATGGAAAATTAACGCCTCAAGAGACAATGATTGATCGATTATCTCCTACCTCCTATCATGGTGGCCATTAAGATGAAACTATATTTATATATGATATATATTATGTTTTGGTTTTCTTTATGCTTCTTTATTTTTCTTTTATATAATACCTTTATGGTTTCCATTATGGGTAAACGCGATAATTTCATTTGAGGAAGTGTGGACTACCGCCCCCTCAAAGTGATATGACTCGTTAATGCCATATGCGGGACGTATAAAGGATGGAGTCAATGATATTATATATGATATTATACTTTAATTATAATATAACTATGTATAATTATGTTTTAATTACATTAAAAAATAAATAGAAATGAAAGTATCGTTCATGCGTACGTACGGCTTACTGTCTCCATGAACGGTGCATTTCATTTATTATCTCCAAATGATATGTAATGTTAAAAATATAAATATATATATATATAAACTGGATATATATGATATATTTGATATCTAAATAATTATTATCATTCAGGATATAAGGGACTATTTACCACTTGGACAACTTGTAAATATAAGGTGTTCAATTTTTACTCAAGTGCCAAATATCGACAAAACAAACGCTATTAACTTAAATGATTACATAATGTTTATAACATTGTAATAAGTGACATAAAAGGAATAATAAACTTGAAAAAGGTTCTTAATAAAGTATAAATTAACTTATTTTTATTATTCAAGAAGAAAAAGGAACAAACAAGTCAAGTCGGACACGAGGTAAGGGATTTCATATCTCAATTTTAATTTCAGGAGATTTCCATTGTTCGACACTTATTTATTGCATGTGGGGTATTGTGTACTGCCATTTGATATATATTTTTGTTATTATCTTTATATTAATGGTATTCTGTGATTTATTTGGTGGTTATTAACTTTTTTCATACGGCTCGATTGATTTCATCGTGGTAAGGGGTTTTCATCTCACTTTATATTCCCATGAGATTCATGGTATATTTTCCACTATTTACTTTTGTGTGGTATATGTACTGCCCAAGATTTTATTCATTATATAATATAATTCAATTTGTGGGTATTTAAATCTTCATTTTTTATCCTTCTTTCATGGGTTGTATGTTTCGTAAGTTACCAAATCAGTAAGGGAACCTTTTTAACCCAATTTCCATTCGTTGGGGTAATCTTCTAATTCGTTATTATGTCATGATATGAAAATGTGTGGAATCTCTATTTATTTATTTATGTTGTAATTTCCACTCCCCTTTGTGTGGATATAAATTTGATACACATAATCACTCCATTGATAAATTCTCAAGTCATCGATATGAACTTGATAAGAGTAATTTTAACTCAATTTCCATTCGTTGAGTTAAACATCCAAGTCATAGGTTTTGTCTTAAAAACAATATGTTTGAATGTTATTTGATTTATTTACACTTAATATCCAATCATATTTAGTGTATTTATGTTTGTCACATATTATTATGTAATTGATTTATCCGTAATCTAAGGATACAGTTTTTATAATGGATTTCGTCTCAATTTACATTCCATTGGGACTTCATTATTTTTATGCAACAATTCACTCTTATGTGGTGTATATACTTTCATTTGGGATATTATATAATTAATCCATTTATTCTCATGATATTATAATGTTCTAATTTAATGTTATTCCTCAATTATTTGCATTCAAGCGTCTCTAATTTTGTTAAAAACTCTTTAACCAAAATATCGTTTTAAATATTTTAAAGATTTATTATTCTAAATATTTATCATTAATGTCCATGTTTTCAAAATGGTTTTTAGGATTTATTTATACGAACATTAAATTTTTCAAATTATAATTTATTTAAAATCATCAAAGTGGTATGGGACACTTTGATTCAAAAATCTCTTTATTAAATGTTTTAAATGGTTTTGAAAATGATTTGATAGAGAATTGTTTATTTCAATATCTTGAGTTTATATATTGTTATTAGAATGTGGAAATGTAATCTTTCCTTCATTCTTGTGTTATGTGTTATGAATATGTTAAGGTTATTGGGAATTGTTTACGTATATGGGTGGATCCATGATAAACCTAGGGCGGGTGAGCCTGAGATAGCTCTCCAATGCATAGGGTAACATGACGGAGGTAAAAGTTAATGTTTCTCTTAAGATATTAAGGGAATATACGGTGATGGGTATTCCAAATGTGACTCCCTATGTATCTTTGATAGCTACAATGTAATTATGTAACAAATTCCATAAGTTACCTTTATGATTTATGATTTTTGTGTGTTATTCATAAATCTTATGACATCATAAGGTATGTTTTGATTGAAGAGTATAGTTTCATTGGTTTTTACTTATTGATGTGATAGTGTTTCTTTTCATTATTTTATAACCCTTACTAAGCTTTTTATGCTCACCCCAAGTTTTGAAATGTTTTTCACAGGACATAAAGATGAATATGGTCAAGCATGAGATCAAGGAAAAGTCATGTTGTCTAAAACATGGAAATAGAAATGTCTCTTTTTTAAGAGTTTTTATTTTATGAAAAATGGATACTGGGTAGTAGTTTCTACATGTAATATTCAAGTTTTTATGTCCTAATTCTCTAAAACACTAAACCTGAAAAGATACTTAATGTGAATTATTCATTTATTTCAAGATTATGAAATGTTTAAGTTCGTGTCCTTATAATAATAGGTTGTTTTTTCTAGACTTGGTTAATTAAATTTTAATTCCATTGTATAACTAAAATTTTAATTCCATCAATGTTTTTTAAGAATAGTTTTTCTTAATAATTAAGAATTTGATAAATTGGTTTTTCAGACACAAGTTTAACTTTTCAAAAAGGATGTAAATTTTTTATAATACACTAATTCATTGAGAATAATATTTATTTTAATTAAATAGTATGGAAAAAACACTCTTATTTAAATATATATTATAAAAACTATTATTTCATTGAAAACTTTTAACTATCAGTAATTTTACTACGCATTTTCAACCCTATATTTTTTAATAAATTTGTATTTCTATATTTAAAATTTAAAATTATCTTATTTAGAAAATTATTCTGATAATATAAATATCATTTTTCAAATAGTCAAATAGATGTTATGTTATGTTGAGTTTATGATAATTTTATAAAATACTTTATTTTTTCATCAATAGTAAAAATACAGTTTGGGTTTTCTAGTTTGTCTAATGAATTCATAATTATGTAATAATTAATTAAAAACAATACATTACATAAAATGTGTTATTTTATTAACATCAAGTATTTTAATAGTTTATATTAAATTTACAACCCTATAATTTACATTCCAATGTCTAAAATGGAAACCTTGACTTTAAAAACATTATTTTTTGGAAACTTTACTCTTCCCTCAAAAAAGAAGTAATATAAAATTATTATAGGTTATTGGGGATTAAAAAACATAAAATATTTACAAATTATTCAAAACCATGGTAAAAACCCATGGGTAATCCCATGGTTTTTTATTTTCCACAACCTATATTTCTATCTCCTATATTTGAAAATTATTAAGAAAGTCCTCAACTTTTTATAAAAATAACCACCCATTTATCTATTTCCTTTAACTAAAAATCCATTATTCTCCTATATATGGTAATTTTACCCACCAAGTAGTTCCCTCAAAGTTTCTTAAATCCCTCAACGTCCCAATCCACATGATTTAGGAATAACTCTTCAAGGTAATGGAATTATCCCTCTTTTCTCTTCAATTCAAGAACATATTTTTGTATATGTCTTCTAATTTTTATGATTACTCTCTTTTATAACCATTTTATTCATACCATTACTTCCAAATTACTTTTTATGAATGGGATATCCTTGTACCCTCTCATTTTACCCTTTTCTAAAACCTCATTTTATACCTGTTATGCTACCAAATTTACTTCTTAAAATTTCTATATTATCCATAATAAATTCTCCTTTATTTGATTCCTGTGAGTACCCAAGCCTTTTTCTTTTCCAAGGGTATTCACCTAAATGAAAACCTTAATTATTTTATTCTAGGATTAACATACATGAAACCTACATTCCTTTTTTATGGGTTGAAAATTACGTAATGATCATGTTTTAAACACTTTTAATATGCCATTAGTTTGATATGAAATCAGTATTTTTATTCTCCATAGGTTATTTATAAATTTTTTTATTGTGATATATGCGAATAATATTAATTAATAAATTTTACGGTTTTTCCTTGATAGCGCTAATGTAAATTCGGTAAAGAATTTAATCTATATAGATGACATGGTTTATGATACCTTAGTGAATAACCTTGGTAATTTTCATTTATGACAGTTCGATGACAAACCGTGGTGATATGGTTATGAATGTCTCGTTTAAATGTTAAAGACACATTTAAATCTTATAGTTCATTTTATTCTTATTATTATCTTTTCTCATGCTTTAATGGAAATCCTCATGTTCTTATTGATATTCCTTGTGATAATATGTAAATTTTTTTCAATTACAGGGAATCATGCTCACCCATTTCCATTGATATATGTCCCTAGGATATGAGATGTAATAAATGTACATAGGATGAATCCATGAGGTTTTATTCAAGTATATTTAGAAGAATTTATGAACTTTTTATGTATTATATACCATTTTTCCAACAATCTAAACATTAAAATATCTTATGTTTGTTCAATGTATTGAAAAATTATAGAATAAAAAGGTGGGATTTATTAGTTGGTATCAAAGGGGGGCATTATTATTTATAGAAATTGGGATTTTAAAACAATGGGAAGATCACATTATAAATATTTAAATATAGGAAAACGTCTGTTAATTTTGGGAAATATTAAGTAACTAGTTTTTTCACCACAAAATATCTATCTAGATACAAACAATTTTATGTGGATTTAGAAGATATGTATCTACGGTTAACACCCAAAAACACCACTTTGATCTAGACTCGAAAGGGAACTAGTGCATGACAACAGGCCTTGCTACACTACTAGTTTGACACTACTAAGGGATATTTTTAGTCAATCGTAAGAATTATATGAACCATTATGAATGATTTAAATAAAATGTGATTTTTTTAAGAATAACATATTTAAGAATGATTTTTTAAGTCATAAAAGTATTTTAGAATTAAAATATTATTTAAAGAAACACATGTCTCACTAAGGTTATCGTCTTTTAGAAAATAGTGGTAAATAGGAGGAACCATGTAATTATGAGAGAAACAGACCATGTGTTGATAGACCTGTGATGAAATATGTAATGGAAAACTTCATGATAATGATGGATAAACTAACTCATGTTATGGAAAATAACATTAATCAAGACTATAGACCATGTTCTCCTCGAAGGGAACAAATTTATGTTGAGTCCTTTATACTTCAACAACCACCATCTTTCAGTGGATCTACCAACCCATTGATTGACTAAAAATAGATAATATCTATAGAAAATATCTTTTCTCTATCTATTATTTGGATTAATAGGATGTTACCCTAGTTTTATAACAATTATGAGGGATAATATGATCAGTTGTGTTCATTGATTAAAAACATGAAGCCAAGAAGTGATATTATTGTTATGTAGTGGGTATAGTTCATCAGATAATTTTTTTAATAAATATTTCCCTTATTTGATGTTAATTAAAATAGATAATGAATTATTAAAGATCTAGTATAAGGGAAATGAATCTGTTGGAATTTTTGAGATGAACTTTTCAATGCTTTCCCATTACAACTATATCTTTGTTATGGATTATAATAGAATTGTCGATAGATTCTTTCGTGGATTGAGTCCCAATCTATGGAGGAATCTAACCAATCGAGACTAAGAAATCTATTTAAAGATAGTGCAGAGTGCTATAAAGGTTTAACTAGAGTTTGGAGAGATATAGTTCTCACAAAAATTGAATGAAAAGAAGAGATATTTTTATCCAATGTTATAGAGGAACATTGATCATGGTAGAGGAGGAAAAAATGTGAAACTCCCTACATGAAACAAATGGGGGAAGAAGAATTCATGGAATATCTTACTCGGGAGTGGAAAATGTTACAAGAGTGGAACAGTTGGCCATATAGATTTGTATTGGTTTGTTGATGTGAAGACTAAACTTATTGACAATAACAATAAAGTTATGATGGTGCATTCACAGCCTGAAGTCCAATTACTCAAGTGTGGATAACTGGGAACATTTACAATCACTGTCCAAATAAAAATATAATTAATGGAAGTCACTATAAACCTTAGCATAGGACAAGATAGAAAATATGGTATTTTTCAATCATAATAGATGAAGAAGAAGATTAAAATGATGTAGTGGCAGGTACTCTCATTTTTTCCTCAAATATATCAAGTACTTTATTTGATTCTCATTCTATGTATTATTTTATTTCTTCCATGTTGGAAAAGAATATAGAATCACTCCCTAAACTATTAGAAGTAGAGTTATTGGTCACGACTCCTAGAAGGATTATCCAATAATCAATAGTCTATAGAAACCCTAGTATTGAATTTGTCAAGAAAAATATCATCACAAATCAAGTAGTCAATTTCATGGTGGATTTCGACATTATATTAGGGATGGACTGGATCTCAAAGTATAATGCTAAGATCGACTATATATGGAGGCACTATCTTTATATTGAGAAATGTAACATATACACATACCACCATATATTGAAGAATATATTCACACAAAAGAAATTTAACAAGAGAAATATAAGATGGTTGGAACTTCATAAATACTGTGACTGTTTAATTCATTATCCCTCCGATGGATAAAAAAAATTCTTCGATACATTAAGTAGGAAATACCATGATGTACTATAAATGATTTGGATTCAAAGATATCCTTGGATAAAAGTTTTATTAAAACTAGAGATGGGTGTCGTAATGTAAGGGACATCATCAACCCTATCCAAAATGATTTATCAACCATTATTACTAGAGAAGATCAAGAAGTATCAAAAAGAAGATCCCTTATTACTAATAAAAATAGAGTCTATAAATAATGGTATGTTTCCTGAGTCTAATATTGATCAAGAAGGTGTACTGAAATTTTATACAAGGCAATGTGATCCATATATTCTAGATATAAATAAATAACTGATGGATGATTCTCATAGATCTACATTTTAAATACATCTAAGAAGAAATAAAATGTATAGTTACCTCTGAGATCATTATTGGAGGGATAACATGAAAAAGTATATTGTTGACTATACTACAAGGTGATTGTTATATTAGCTATTAAAGGAAAAGAAATAACTTCTAAAGGGATTATTGCAACCACTAACCATACAAACATGGAAGTGGGATAATATCACTATGTACTTTGTCAATAGTCTGACAAGACCATCCAAAGGAAACAATGTGATATGCGTTATAGTGGATCAAATCAACAATACTACCAATTTTATTACTATTTGAGAATATATATCTCTGGAAAAAAATTCCATGATTTAAATAAATTAAGTGGTGAGGTTTCATGGGGTACCAATTTCTATTATTTCTTATCATGATGAAAGTTTCACATCAAAATTCTAGATAAGTTTTCAGATTTCTAGGAGTATCATATAGAATTTCATTATGGAATATCACCCCAAAACTAATGTCCGATCTGAATGTACTATTTAGACACTCGAGGTCATGCTGAAAACATTCTCAATGAAATTTAATGGTGGATGGGATCAACACCTCCCATTAGTTGATTTGTCATACAGAAACATCTTCCACTCAAGTATTCAAATGGAACCCTATGAAGATCTACATGGTATCAAATGAAGAACTCCAATATGTTGGGATGAAGTTTGTGAGATAAAGATTCTCGGGCCCAATTTTTGGCAATAGATAATATAAAAGGTTTATGTTGTCCAACAATACATAAAGGATTCTTAGAGTCTGTATTAGTGGTATGTTGAAAACTATCGATGGGACTTGGATTTTGATGTTAGAGATAAATGTTTCCTTTTAATATCACTATAGAAGATAATCATGTGGTTTATGAAGAGATTGAAGCTTATCCCTAGGTATGTTGGACCCTATGTGATCCTTGATCGAATAAGAGAAATGGAATATCAGCTTGCACTTCCACCAAATCTATCTTAAGTTCAAGAAATATTCTATGTTTCTCTATTGAGGAAGTACATAACAAATTCCACACATGTACTAAATTCATAGGTGGTACAAATGGAACATGACCACTCTTATGAAGAGAATACATTAGATATCTTAGAGAAAATAGACAAGGTTCTATACAAAATACTTTCCACCTCATCAAATTGTTTTGGAGGAACCATAAATACAAAGAAGCAATGTGGGAACCAAAGGAGACAATGAGATAGAAGTAACCACGCCTTTTATTAAATGTGAGAATGAGTTAAAGATTTGAGGGATGAAATTTATTAAGGGGGGAGTATGTAATGACCCAAAATTCTTAAATGATATTTTTTCCCTAAAAATGTGTGTTATTTGATTTTATACAACAAAACAATATATCTTTAATAATGAAGTGGTATTTATAAAATATAAAGGGAGATGTGACCATCAATATTTGAATATTATATGAACGTTGGTAAAATACAATCATTGGTCAATATGAACATTTTAAATAATACACTTCGTAATAACTTTATGTTATAATTAATGTTTATAAGTATTAATTAAAAAGGATAATTAATGCATAAAATCTAAGTGATGGAGACAACCGGTAGATTCATGTCATATGAAGACCATTTGTGAAAACTTGTGAGAAAGGTAGCATGAATGGGGTTCACCCTTGACCAATCCCAATCCAATATTAAACAAGTGAATCTTGAATGAAATCGTATATGGTAGAAGTTCATGTTAGTGGAAATTACCACTTAGGCATTGTTAGTTGAGCCAGCCCCTGAATTTATCACTATCGTGCACCATACCCATAGGACATATTTTGGTGTAATAAGGGATAATATTTCTTCGCCTTAGTTTCTTAAATTGTAATTCAATTTTATAAATAAAAGTTTTATTCCATCAAATCTATTTTAGAATAATTTTTCTAAATATAATGAATTTGATAAATTGATTTCTCATACACAAATTGTACTTTTAAAAAAGGATGTATATTTTTTATTATAAACTAAGGTGTTATGAATAATTTTTATTTTAATTAAATATTACAATAAAAATCCCCTTATTTAAATTTAAATGTTGAAATGGTTTTATTATGTCATTGAAAAAGTTGAAGTTTTAGAAATTTTACTATGTATTTTTAACATGCTATTTTTATAACAAATAAGGATTTTTATTTTTAAAAGTTCAAATTATCATATTTAAATTAATATTTTAATAGAATAAAAATAATTATTTAAATCATCGCATCAAAATTAATCTATGGTGTATATATGAGAACATTCTAAAAAACATTGTTTTCCCATGAATCGTAAAAATACTATTTGACTTTAAAAACATTAATTTGTGGAATCTTTAATAATCTATAAAAAAGAATCAATATAAATTTATTCTAGGTTATTCTAGTTAAAAATAACATAAAATATTACTCAAATATCCAAAACCATTTGTAAGCCCATGGTTTTTCATTTTATGAAACCTAGATTTCCAAGGACTATATTTGAAAATTATTAAAAAAATCCTCCATTTTATTCTATAAATACCCACCCATTTATCAATTTAGTTTCAATAAAAATAAATCATCCATTTATATATGGTATTTTTACCACCAAATAAGTCTCCAAATTTTTCTTGAAGCCCCAAGATCCCAACCCTCATGTTTTAGGAGTTAGGTTTCAAGGCAATGGAATTATCCTTCCATTTTCATCAATTCAAGAACCTATTTTTATATAGTTTTCTAAATTCTATTATTAATCACCTTTATTACCCTTTAATTAATACCATTACTTCCAAATTATGTTTTATGAATTGGTGACCCTTATACCCTATCATTTTACCCTTTTTTAAGACCATATTTTATACCTGTTGTGCTGCAATATTTACTTCTCAAAACTACCCTCTTATCCTCAAGAAATGATCTTTTATTGTATTATTTTAAATACCCAAGACTCATTATTTTCAAAGGTTATTTACCTAAATATAAAAATGGTTTATTTTATTCTGTTATTAACATACATGTAACCCACAGTACATTTCTGTGGGTGGAAAATGACATAAGGATAATGTTTTCAGCACATTTAAAACGCTTTGATTTTGATATGAAACGTATTTTTTTACTCTCCATGGGTTATTTATGACATGTTTAATTATGATATATGTTATAAAATTAATTATTAAAAATTAATGGTTCTCCATTATAGTTCTCCAATGCATTGGGAAATGAATTTAATCTTTATATATGAAATGTTTTACGTTACCTTGGTGAATAACCTTGGTAATTTTAATTTATGTCACCTCGGTGACAACCCTTGGTGATATGCTTATGAATATATCATCTAAATTTTATATCATCATTTATATGTTATTATACATGTTATTTTTATTATTAAATACATTATTTTTATTTTCTCATGCATGAATGAAAATTGTCATGTTTATATTAATATTCATCATGATCACATGTAAACTTTTTTCCCTTACTAGGCTTCATGCTCACCCCTTTCCTTTGACATGTGTCCCTATGAAATGAGATGTAGTAAATGTAATTAGGATGAACCCATAAGAATTTATTCAAGATTATTTAGAATATTTTATTATGTTGTCATGTTTTATGTACCTTGTTTCCATGAAACTAAAATTTAAAAGATCCTTTATTTTTTTAATGAAATTAAAATTTTATAATAAAAGGCCGGATTCCCTAAGGAAAGCGTGATATCAGATTATTAGTAAAATCATATGTTCATACTATATAATAGGGTTATGATAATATAATAAATTTCATGTTCTCAACATAAATGATTCATACCCTAAATGGAAAAGATCATAATCTAATAAATCAAGTCGTAGTTAAAAGTATGAAAAATAAGGATTTCCATCAGTAATCATCACGCAAGAGTCCTAACATAGGCACAATGAATCCTAATAATAGGAAATCATAATCATGTGAACCTATCTATTTGTAAACACGTCTACTCATAATATTTTGATAATAGATTTGAGAAATCATACTCACACATCAATATGTGAAAATACACATTCACTATCATTTCTATACATAACATTTTGAGAATAAATAGATGTAATAATACTAACTTATCAAAATGATACCATAACCATTTTTAATCAAATCCATGCATAATCTTGTGATCATTGGTAAAAGATATCATACACAATTATCGAATTGTGAAAATAGCTATTCAAAATCATATCCACACTTATCATCATTATCTAATGAGATATAAATATCACATTACCCAATTCATTCGAGGGGTTATAATAGACACAACCATCATATATTCATAATATATTAATACCTATTCCATAAAGTCATGAAAAGATTTATCATTTCATCATAGCTTAACCCATGGAAAGAAAATTGGGATTCATAAGGGTTTTATAATCATAATCCATAATCATATATAGAAATAATAAGAATGGTGTCATTATATTGTATCCCTAGTGAAGTATAAGTAACATAAAAAGATGTTTTCATATAACAAAATTCATTTAAAAAATCACTCAAATATTTCCTGATAAAAATACCCTTTTCATATAAAAATCACATATTTAGAATCTAAAGAAAATTCAGAATATTATGAAAATATTTTATTTTAAAATAAAAAATTAATATAGTCAAGGATTCTTCAAATCAAATAGTATTCATGGGGCAAGAAAATTCTTTCATTCGATATAAGTTAAATTAAACATTATGTTTACACCTTTGGTAAAAATTACCTTATTTCAAAAATGAAAAAAAAAACCTATTAATTTTTTTTTGAGAAATTAAAATTGTGGTAAAATGGAATATAATAAATTTTTTGAAAATATTAAAAACATTCTTGAAAACATCCTAAATAAAATATATACGTGGATGAAAATGACTCTTGACCAATAAGAAAATAAAGTTGGTTTTTTAAAATCATTTTATGGATAATTTTATTCAAAAATAAAGGAAAATGTTAATATCAATTTCAAATTTCATTAATAAATAATTTATATAAAAATATGTGAGGTTTTAATGATAATATTCACATAATTTCCATATACATAAATTTAGCATAGACAATCTCAAAAATAAATCTGATTGTAACATAAATACTTTTCCAATTTGGTAATATTTAATTAATAGTATCATGAAATATAATATATTATATAGATCTATACATCCCAATTGTAATCATAAATTTCCTAATAAGATATGTTCATTGGAATTATATAAACCACGCAAGGGAAACGTATGGTGGATATGACATATGTCTCACAAAATTAATATTATTACAAGAAAACCTTGATTTTTCTTCTTGTCTTGCTTCATATGCATTAAATAATCCTATATAATAAGTATATATTTACTATACATATATTTTATAAGAATATTAATTCATATCATAACATATGTTATATTCTTATAATATCTTATCTCCCATTTGTTAACAATTCTTTATTAAAATAACTATTACTAGTGATAACTATTTTGTTTTTTATGATTGTTTTGATTCGGTAGTTCTGGTCCTTATACTTTAATAATGATTACATCATCTCAAAAATTATAATAATCTCATAAGTATAAAAAATAATAATTATATAAAGTTTAATAACTTTTTATATAATGTGGTGATGAAAAATTAATTATATCACATTGTGGAGATGGTAATATGTGCGCACACATGAGTGATTTTTCCACTTTTCGATGGATGGAATGAAAGTAAGTTAAATAATAATTAAAATTTATAGATTAATTATGATATAAAAATATAATATATATTCATTAAATCTATTCTTATTACCATTCATGAAATGTATAAATGATAAATGAAACACTTCGCCTCGTGGTGGTGGTGGTCCACACATATGCACGAGAAATGTTATTTTTTCACAATGGATTAGAAGAAAAGAGGGTAGATAAGATAATATAATTATATAATAATTCATAAATATGATATAAAAATATTAAATCCCTCATAATAACTAACAATGAAATATAGGGATGTAAAATGAATCATATCACTTTAAGAAGGGGCGATCCAAACATTTGCGAAAGTGATACATTCATTTCCCATTAGATGGAATGGAGGTGTAAATTTTGTATGCCATAATAATAATAAAATAGAAGTCTATTTATGATGTTAGATTAATTAACTTTATTATGAGTACAACAAGTTCATAGGAAATGGAAGAATAAATAAACATTGAAAAAGTCAGGTATGGTGATTACCTCTTTTTGAGAGACCGACTTTATCTTACAACTTAAGCCTTATTAAAATGGTCTTAGGTGAATATTATAATTTATAAGAATAATAAAAGTATTCTAGGAAGGTATTAGGGTAGGACTTGGATAATATATAAGGCTCAAAATTTGTGAATAAGGGAGGAGAGTATGTTCCATTTTATAATTGAGGGAAAGCACACACTTGAAATTAGGTAAAAGATTAAATAATATATATATATATTAATCTTCTAAAATGGATAAAATTCAACCAAAATTACAATATAATATTTCATAGGTTTCAACTATACACCACTAATAATATTTAGACTAGATATGGATATATTTTATGTCTTATCTAATAGTTAAACAACTTTAAACCCATTTCAACCTTAACCATGACAACTTAACTCTTTACCATAATATCTCACTTGTATGACCAAAAATAAAATGGGATTTATAAAAAAATTTGTAAATTATGATTCTAAATTATGAGACCAATTTATCATATTAAATTTTTATATGATATTGAAATTACTTTCAATATAAGAACATAAAATGCATGAAAAAAACGTTTTTAGGAAAATACCTGGTAGAATCCTAAACAATATTTTACATTGGAATTAAGTAAAAAATTGGTTTCCCCATTTTTTTGGGTTATTTAATGAAAAAATATGGTTTTTAGTATTTTTTATCAATCTAACATCGAATGGAACCTTACAACCATACCATTAAATGCAATGATCCAAAGATAATTTTTAATTTGAATAAAATATGACATGTCTTTATGAAATTCATCTGTGGGTTCCCAAATTCATAATAATATTCTAAAATAAATTATTTAAATCATAAAACATTTATTTGGTCAAAACACACTCGAAAATTATGTTAATACCATGATTTAGAGATATTTTAAAGCACTAACCCATGGTTTTAACCCTATTTTACATATTTTACCCATACAGAGTTGATAAATCTTTATCGTTATTACTATTCATAATGACCAAAAATGAATCTGAAAGTAATAAATTTTATTAATTATTATAATTAAAAATATTGAATAATTTTTAAAATATTGAATTTCTATAATTGGTGTAAATACATTTCAAAATAAGCACAAAAAACGCAACAAAATTAGTTTTTAGAAAACTGTATTTTTAAGCGTAAAAAAAGATTTATTCTGATTAAATTATTAAAAAACTATAAAATTAATTTTGAAAAATATTATTCAAAATATAATATATTCATTTAATTAAAATAATTAATCAACAGTGATTTATTTTATTAATCTATGTAGCGACCCTGACCTCGGTAGTCCGGAGTCGGTGGTTACTTTATTACATCGGGGCTAGATACAAACAATCACATTCCATAGGACCATATAGTATTGTAGTCTTAGTAAACTATATAAATAGTTGCAATTGACACTAAATGTTAAAAAATAAAATATATTATTAATTTTGTTTCAGATCACCATTATCCCACTTAGCATATCCATGCATATCAATCACAAAACACAACTTGGTATCCTAGAGAAAA
This sequence comes from Viscum album, assembly GCA_963277665.1. Lineage (NCBI taxonomy): Eukaryota > Viridiplantae > Streptophyta > Magnoliopsida > Santalales > Viscaceae > Viscum > Viscum album. The sequence goes on from CAUJRU010000024.1 coordinate 3,769,430, forward strand.
TAAAACATAACGGGTGAGCTCAAATTCTCAAAAAGGGTATGGGTATAGTGGAAGATATGAATAAATAATGAATAATAAATATGGAATGGTAAATAACCGAAACACATTCCATTTAGTCAATGTATTAGGAAATATGTGTCGAAATAAATGATGATCAGATAATGTCGTATAAATAATCACACGATCTTGAAAATTCACCATGGAAATTTGAACTAATTGAAATGTCACATGGAGAATCAATGAATGAACTCATAATTAGGTAATTCCTTACATCATAAATCTTAAATATACCATCAATTTCTCATTACAAGAATTCTTACCATCAAGGATTCATTCTAATACATCTTACATAAATGGGTAAGGCATCATCCAAATACCCAAGCTAATTTGTCTCATGGGATCTATTAATGCATCAAGGGGTCAGCTAATTCTAGACCATACCATCACATAATATTTAAAATTCATTCATCATATGATAGGGGTGAAATATAATCAAAATAAAATTCATATTTTAAAACGAACATATGAAATGTTAATACTTACCCAAAATAATAAACATAATCATAAACCACAAAGAGTAATATCTTGAATGGTAATAAAATTGGACATCCCTAGTCAAGTTGATAATAAATCATCCAAATAAACAACAAGAATGTTATTAATATAATATATACCTAGTTATTTATAATTACAATAAAGTGTTGATGTCATATAAATGATATAAAAATTTCATTAAAAATATTTTTGAGGAAAATAAGCTTTTCACTTTGAAAATGTTTTTAAAAATAAAAATTCAAAAAATATATTGAATATAATTTTCTAAAAAATCCTTTGAAAACATTTAAAATTATATTTAAAACATTTAGTGGCCATGGCAGTGGGGAATTCTGTTCATGTCATACATGTTAAAACGAAGATTCCTTTCACATTTTTAGTAAAGTAAAATGGGCCTTGTTTTGAAAATGATGTGAATATTAATTTCAAAAAAAATTGAAGTAGTCAAAATATGTAAAAAAAGTATTAAATAAATCATTTGGAAAATTATAAAAAAACTAAAAACTATTTTATAAAACATGGAATTTTATGAAAAATGATTTTCAACAAAGAGATAAATAAAGTCAAAATTTATTAAAAACATTTTCTAAATAATTGTAATTACCAAATAATGTTAAAATGATACAATTAGTTCAAAAATTTCATGAATAACCATAATAGAATAAAATATATTTGTTTTAATATATAAATATAAAATAATCCCCCCAAGGTCTACTTAAACAAGAACAATCCCGAATAATAATGAGATTGTGAAATAAAGTCATACCACTTTAGTAACATTTTAATCACAATCCCCATGAAATAAAAAACATAAAATGAAATGTAAAATATCAGGAATAGAAAAATATTAATGATATAACATATAAATAGGGTAAGTAAATACATCACATAAAGGAATTAGTTGTGATTATGATGTATGCCTCACAAAAGTAAATGTGAGATGAGAAACCCACACCTCTTGTTCGACATTCCAATTATGTGTATGAACCAAATTTATAATAAATATAGGTCTATTATAAATATACTTTGTAACCATAATCATTTGTTTCATACCAAATATGATTTACTTATATAATTTTACCACCCATTTATTTAAAATTATTTGCTAAAATCATTGTTACAAGGGATAATTGCTTCGATTTTCATGTATGTTTTAGTTTGGTATTTTTTGTCCTTTTAATTTGATAATGGTTACATCATATCCAAAATGTTAACAAAGATATTTTTTAAAACTGTAAAAAAATTCCATTTACTTTACAACAAAATTCAAGATATGATCCTCGCATAGACACCAAATGATGAGTTTGAGTAGAAATGTGTCATTATGATGGAAGAAGGAGCAGATTGGTTTTCCATGCCCTATGACTAAATATTTCCTTAACCCGGGATGAAATGTTCTTTGTGTGAAACTCCATTTTTCATGGGGTTAGTGACAGTAGTAAAGGGATTGGCCAGAAGGTATGGGACTGTAGCCATGCACTATGCCTGAGTAGGGGAGTGGGGGCGCAGCCCCAATGGTATAAAGTAGCATGTTCACACAGGTGTGCCATGTAGTTGTTCATGTTCTCACCAACCCTGCATGCTAATATGTTAATTCATACCCTATCTGCATAATCTAAAAGGTGAAGCCTCCCTATTCGGACACATTTTATTCACCATATGGCCATTGCGGACCAATCTATGCAACCCAAAAGGCACATCCACCCCTGCACCTACACCTACGCCAAACACATACACCCAGGATATAGCATCCCGTCTTTTTATAACATAACTTTTCATTCCATTACACGGAACTGAGGATCTTTAAGGTTTAGTGTCTTGGAAACAAGGAACATAAAACATGAAACAAAAAAAAACATTCTTCTTAAACACTTGAAAGGCTTCTCCTCATGTTCACCCTAGGCTCATTACTGCATCTCATAACCTGGGGACATACATCAAAAGGAAGGGTGAGCAGAAGGCCCAGCAAGGGAAACAAGTGAAACATTTTACATATGAACTTGAAATACATCAATAAAGTCATGAAAAGAACTTTAATGCATGAAAATGAAATCATGAGGCATATCATAATAAAAATAAAACTTTTTCATAACTTGAAGATGTGGCTACATCATTTAACATAGAACATCATGAACATATCACCAAGGTCCATCCCCAAGGTGTCATTTTAAAATTACCAAGGTTATTCACCAAGGTATCGTGAAAATTGTAATCTCTAGTGGTTACATCATTACCCAATGCATTGGAGCGCTATTAGGGCGCACCCTTAAATTTGCCTTTATTATCATGTGAGCCACATATATCATCATCAAACATTTCATAAATAACCCATATAGCATAAAATAAATGGGTTTCATTTCATAATCATAACGTTTTAAAAACTGCTTTAAAGACATGATCTTTACGTCACTTTAAACCCACGGAAAGGGAAAGAGGGTTTCATGTATGTAATTCCCAGAATTTAAAATAGAAAATTTTGATATATATGTGAATACCCCTGTAGAAATAAGAGATTTGATTATTCACTTTATAACATAAAATAATTTTTAGAAAAGTGAGAGAGGCATTTTGAGACGAAAATTCTGCAGCATAACGGCTATGTTACAAGGTTTTAGAAAACATTGAGAAGAGAGGGGACATGGGTCAAACATTCATAAATGACCCATAAAACAATAGAGGGACAAAAAATAAGTAATTTAAGAACATGGTAATGAAATTTGAAAATATACCATATGAAATGAAGAACATGAAAGGAAGAAAAAAAGATTTCTCCTGTAAGAATTCGGCAGCCTAACGGCGTCACTTAAACATCAACAAAATTGAATTGACAAGGTCAAATAGGGTATCTCATCATATGAACATAAGAGTCCAGTATGATAGATATAGAGATCATACCCCAACATAATAGAAAGGAACTTGAAAGAATTGACATGAAAGTAGAACTTCAAAACGAGAAGGGTGAAGAACCACTTAAAAATTCGGCAGCCTAACGGCGCCACTTAAAACATCAAAATACTGAATTGAAGAGATCAAATGGGGTCTCTCATCATATGAACATAAGAGTCCAGTATGATATATATAGAGATCATACCCCAATATAACAAAAAGGAACTTGAAAGACTTGAATGAAAATAGAACTTGAAAACGAGGAAGGTGAAAGAATCCCTTAAAAATTCGGCAGCCTAACGGCGCCACTTAAACATTCTTAAAACGAATTGATGAGAGCAAGGGGGGGTCTATCATCTTATGAACATGAAATAGGCAGTAGGATTAATATAAAAGAACATCCTCCAACATAAGAACATGGAGTATAAAAGAAAAGACATAAAAGAGATTACTTGAAAAGAAAGAGAGAGGTCGGATCCCTTACCTTAAAATGTAACTCTTAAACCTCAAAGGTTGGGACCTTGAGGGCTTGGGGGCACCTTGGGAGGACTCCTTGGGAGGTAATGAGACCAGAAATTCGTTGGGAATGAGTGGGGAGTCGAATGGATGAGAGGAGGGATTGGTATTTATAGGGAAAGTGAGGGGACAAGGCATTAATGGCCAAGGGACACCTCACATGTGCTTTTCTCAAACCCATGTGCTCTCCCTTGTCATTTATCATGGAGTTAGGACACATGGGGCCCCCAAAACAATAATTCATCACCCTTGGCCGTCCAACCCTCAAAAGATCTCATGAAATCATCATGACACCGTTATGATGTCATTAAACATACCGAAACCCTAAAACTGTATTTTTACTATTCACTAAAAATTCAACTTTCTCAGAAAAATCCCAAAATTTCACATTAACCAAATATCAATGCTCTGATTTCAAAAATGAAATCCATTTTATAAAAATAATTTTCTAAATATTTTTAATTTAATTTTTAAATAAAAACACTATTCATCGAAAATTCATTTTTTTCAGAAAAAACCCCAAAAATTACCATAACATAATATCGATGCTCTGAGTTCAAAAATAAAGTCATTTTTATAAAAATAATTTTCTAATTATTTTTAATTAAATTTTTAATTAAAAAACACTATTCACCCGAAAAAACTAATACTTGAATAATAATTAATGAAACCGTTATTTAACTATTTTATTGAATCACATTACTTAATCAAGGTGCCTAGATTATTTTAAAACTTTCTTTAAGTGAGATTACTAATCCATTTGGTCATATTACTAATCCTAATCATAAAATTACTATTCATAATTTACTATTCATCAAAAATCAAGTTGATCTTATTAGACTCTAAATTTAGTACTGAACATAATTGTAGAAGACCATTTTTTGAAAATCATTACACATTTTTAATTATTTAGGGTTTACATAAACATATTTAAAATATCCTTTTTCTAAAATTCATCAAAAATATGCATACTATATTTATCCGGTCATTTCAAAATTCATAAACTTCATCATAAGAAGAAATCCCAATTTTTATTTAAAACAAGGATTACACAAGGTAGTTACGGTCTCGTTACATAACCCCTTATAATACCAGCATAGGACCTAAGAGTAAGGTGTGCTAGGGTGATAGAAGCTTGGGGCGGCTCAGTCAACATTGCCCGAGTAGTAATTTCTATCAGTTTGAACTTCTCACGAAGGCGATTTCGTTCCAGCTTCACATGATGAAGTTCGGCTTGGATTTGATCCAGAGCAAAGCCCAGTGGTGCTACCTCCTTCCCAAGCTCTGTTAGATGGGCTTCGATCGGTCCAAGACTACTAGGTGAGGCCATCGAATCTTCTTTCTATAATAATTAACCAAGATTACTTATATTTAGAGACAATAATCAAAACATTTTGTTCACAGCGGTCATGTTGACCGATGGTTATATAATAGTCAAAACCCACTGATCTTATTTTAATTATAATCATGTTTATCAAATAAAACATTTTTGTTGAGTATAACAATAACACATAAATTTAGGAAACAAAACTTATTTAAAAATTTTGGGTCGTTACAATCTTCCCCCCTTAAGAAATTGCGTCCTCGCAATTTTAAAATTGGGTTTTGAAATTTCATTGAAAGTCCCACATCGGAAAAGGAGTCAGTAAAACTATTACTTTAAAATAAAGAAAGGGAAGTACAATGGTCACCCGAGTTAACCCACACTAGGGTTCCATGTAGGAAAACATGGACATGGAGGGAAAAACAAAGGGTCAATTCTGAGGGAGAGTGATAGAGAACATGATTAGGAGAAAGTTAACCATGAGAAAATCCCAAACTTATGATGTGTGTAAACGGTCTTTGATTACCTAGTAGGAAACATAAACCAACAACATTTTTGTTTTACGTTTCTTTTCATAATTTTGAGGATTTCATTTACTACATAGAACAAAAACATAAGAAAATACACCTACCTTCAAGTAGAGTTTCATCCTTTAACAAGTCCCTACCAACACTAATCTTTTCTCCAAATGATGAGAATTCAAAGACACTTGGTCTCATAAAAGCACAAGAATCATCTTCTATAGAATCACATAATCTACAAAAGATTAACTATCTATTTCTTCTATCTTTAAACATTATCCCAAAAACATAAAGGTTAAGGTAAAACAACTCTTCAAAAAGAAAGAATCCCATAGGAATGGAAACTACTTTTAAATCATCAAAGTTCCATGGCACTACCCAAAGTTCATCATAGACCATTCCATAAATAACGGTCCTTAAAATTCCTCAAAACAAACAAAACTAAGATTGAAACCCAAATACAATAAGGATTTGATAACATAGTCTTCCAAAACAACTTCATTGTTCATCTCCAGACAACATCAACCACTCCTAACATCTTATAAAAAGTAGCTAACCTAAACATATTTTACCCAAGATAGGTTAGTCATTCCCATAAGTAACCTAAATTACTATAAGTTCACCTTAAATTCATCGATTCTTCAAAAAATAAGTCAACCTTACTCCTCAATGAAAATACCGTAGTAATCTATTTACCTCGATCAAATATGGTTCCCAAAATAATGAACGTCTTCCAAAATAATAATCATATTTTAATCCCCTAATCATCCCTGTCATATTAATATGAAAATCGTCGCATTTCCTATCACATTGGTTGTCGGAACATGTTCTTCCATTTCCCACCATTAACTAAGAAGAGAAAGCATAATTAGGGGCTTAAGTACTTAGCTAATAATCCTGAAAAGGAACTGAAAGCATATAAGGATAACTTGTATATGAAAGGTATACCATAACTTGTGATCTCCTAGGTTCCCATCTAGGTTATGAATGATCATATATTCTTATGTGAACCTTTATTTTATTTTATCTTTGTTCCTTTAACAATGGTTCATACCAAGCTTATGAATTTACCAAAGCATATCCCCCAGGAGTGTCGTAACCAAGAGTGTAGCAAGGCCCGTTGTCGTGTACCAGTTCTCGTTCGAGTCTAGCTCAAAGTAGTGTTTTCGGGTTTTACCCCTATGTACATCTGTGCCAGAGCCACCTCTACCTGCTCGTATCCAGACAGGGATGTATTTGCTTGGCAACCCCTTACTCAATACTCACCAAAATACCAGGAAGATTTCCTATATTAAACTTTTCTATAGGGTTCCTCCTAGAGTTTTCATATCCTAATTTCCACAAATAACTAAACCATCCTTTGATACCAACTATAGCATCCCGTCTTTTTATAACATAACTTTTCATTCCGTTACACGGAACTGAGGATCTTTAAGGTTTAGTGTCTTGGAAACAAGGAACATAAAACATGAAACAAAAAAAACATTCTTCTTAAACACTTGAAAGGCTTCTCCTCATGTTCACCCTAGGCTCATTACTGCATCTCATAACCTGGGGACATACATCAAAAGGAAGGGTGAGCAGAAGGCCCAGCAAGGGAAACAAGTGAAACATTTTACATATGAACTTGAAATACATCAATAAAGTCATGAAAAGAACTTTAATGCATGAAAATGAAATCATGAGGCATATCATAATAAAAATAAGACTTTTTCATAACTTGAAGATGTGGCTACATCATTTAACATAGACAATCATGAACATATCACCAAGGTCCATCCCCAAGGTGTCATTTTAAAATTACCAAGGTTATTCACCAAGGTATCGTGAAAATTGTAATCTCTAGTGGTTACATCATTACCCAATGCATTGGAGCGCTATCAGGGCGCACCCTTAAATTTGCCTTTATTATCATGTGATCCACATATATCATCATAAAACATTTCATAAATAACCCATATAGCATAAAATAAATGGGTTTCATTTCATAATCATAACGTTTTAAAAACTGCTTTAAAGACATGATCTTTACGTCACTTTAAACCCACGGAAAGGGAAAGAGGGTTTCATGTATGTAATTCCCAGAATTTAAAATAGAACATTTTGATATATATGTTAATACCCCTGTAGAAATAAGAGCTTTGATTATTCACTTTATAACATAAAATAATTTTTAGAAAAGTGAGAGAGGCATTTTGAGACGAAAATTCTGCAGCATAACGGCTATGTTACAAGGTTTTAGAAAACATTGAGAAGAGAGGGGACATGGGTCAAACATTCATAAATGACCCATAAAACAGTAGAGGGAAAAAATATAAGGAATTTAAGAACATGGTAATGAAATTTGAAAATATACCATATGAAATGAAGAACATGAAAGGAAGAAAAAAAGATTTCTCCTCTGAGAATTCGGCAGCCTAACGGCGTGACTTAAACATCAACAAAATTGAATTGACAAGGTCAAATAGGGTCTCTCATCATATGAACATAAGAGTCCAGTATGATAGATATAGAGATCATACCCCAACATAATAGAAAAGAACTTGAAAGAATTGACATGAAAGTAGAACTTCAAAACGAGAAGGGTGAAGAACCACTTAAAAATTCGGCAGCCTAACAGCGCCACTTAAAACATCAAAATACTGAATTGAAGAGATCAAATGGGGTCTCTCATCATATGAACATAAGAGTCCAGTATGATATATATAGAGATCATACCCCAATATAACAAAAAGGAACTTGAAAGACTTGAATGAAAATAGAACTTGAAAACGAGGAAGGTGAAAGAATCCCTTAAAAATTCGGCAGCCTAACGGCGCCACTTAAACATTCTTAAAACGAATTGATGAGAGAAAGGGGGGGTCTCTCATCTTATGAACATGAAATAGGCAGTAGGATTAATATAAAAGAACATCCTCCAACATAAGAACATGGAGTATAAAAGAAAATACATAAAAGAGATTACTTGAAAAGAAAGAGAGAGGCTGGATCCCTTACCTTAAAATGTAACTCTTAAACCTCAAAGGTTGGGACCTTGAGGGCTTGGGGGCACCTTGGGAGGACTCCTTGGGAGGTAATGAGACCATAAATTCGTTGGGAATGAGTGGGGAGTCGAATGGATGAGAGGAGGGATTGGTATTTATAGGGAAAGTGAGGGGACAAGGCATTAATGGCCAAGGGACACCTCACATGTGTTTTCTCAAACCCATGTGCTCTCCCTTGTCATTTATCATGGAGTTAGGCCACATGGGGCCCCCAAAACAATAATTCATCACCCTTGGCCGGCCAACCCTCAAAAGATCTCATGAAATCATCATGACACCGTTATGATGTCATTAAACATACCGAAACCCTAAAACTGTATTTTTACTATTCACTGAAAATTCAACTTTCTCAGAAAAATCCCAAAATTTCACATTAACCAAATATAAATGCTCTGATTTCAAGAATGAAATCCATTTTATAAAAATAATTTTCTAAATATTTTTAATTTAATTTTTAAATAAAAACACTATTCATCGAAAATTCATTTTTTTCAGAAAAAACCCCAAAAATTACCATAACATAATATTGATGCTCTGAGTTCAAAAATAAAGTCATTTTTATAAAAATAATTTTCTAATTATTTTTAATTAAATTTTTAATTAGAAAACACTATTCACCCGAAAAAACTAATACTTGAATAATAATTAATGAAACCGTTATTTAACTATTTTATTGAATCACATTACTTAATCAAGGTGCCTAGATTATTTTAAAACTTTCTTTAAGTGAGATTACTAATCCATTTGGTCATATTACTAATCCTAATCATAAAATTACTATTCATAATTTACTATTCATCAAAAATCAAGTTGATCTTATTAGACTCTAAATTTAGTACTGAACATAATTGCAGAAGACCATTTTTTGAAAATCATTACACATTTTTAATTATTTAGGGTTTACCTAAACATATTTAAAATATCCTTTTTATAAAATTCATCAAAAATATGCATACTATATTTATCCGGTCATTTCAAAATTCATAAACTTCATCATAAGAAGAAATCCTAATTTTTATTTAAAACAAGGATTACACAAGGTAGTTACGGTCTCGTTACATAACCCCTTATAATACCAGCATAGGACCTAAGAGTAAGGTGTGCTAGGGTGATAGAAGCTTGGGGCGGCTCAGTCAACATTGCCCGAGTAGTAATTTCTATCAGTTTGAACTTCTCACGAAGGCGATTTCGTTCTAGCTTCACATGATGAAGTTCGGCTTGGATTTGATCCAGAGCAAAGCCCAGTGGTGCTACCTCCTTCCCAAGCTCTGTTAGATGGGCTTCGATCGGTCCAAGACTACTAGGTGAGGCCATCGAATCTTCTTTCTATAATAATTAACCAAGATTACTTATATTTAGAGACAATAATCAAAACATTTTGTTCACAGCGGTCATGTTGACCGATGGTTATATAATAGTCAAAACCCACTGATCTTATTTTAATTATAATCATGTTTATCAAATAAAACATTTTTGTTGAGTATAACAATAACACATAAATTTAGGAAACAAAATTTATTTAAAAATTTCGGGTCGTTACACAGGACTTGTGTGAAAAAACTAATTTGACTAGGGTTCCCTATTTTCCTATAAATAGGACCCAAGGGCTACTCATTTTCACAACTAGAAAATTAGAAGATTCCATGTATCTCCGATCGTGCATCCCTAGTCACATAGCGATTCTATATTCAATTCCACCCTTACAATGCTATTTTAAACATTTTTTTAATGAATATTCCAAATATAATAATAAATTGAAAATCATTTTTGATTCAATGAATTGATTTTTATCACTATTTAATAGGGAACTTTCACTTATTTTGGTGTTTACATTATAGTAGGAGGTGATTTGGAGAGCTCGTGATGGAATTCATGCAAAATGGGCCAAACTGCGTGAGAGCCCAAGCATGCATGTGGAAATTAATATTTACTATGTATAATATGTGCATCCAATTGGGATAAAAATGGACTTATGAATGAAAAAAATATGGGCTAAATTTCTATAGAAGATCATGGATCCCAATTCGTCCATTTAATGTCCCAAAATATTCAAACAATGTGAAGAGATTCTGGGCAGGCCAGATTGGATGACCCTTATGAATTTGAGCCATAACATGGGTCTCAGAGATCCAATTGGTCCGATTCCACCTCCCTTGGACATTTGACTATAATACCCACCTCTCCACAAAATTTAAAGTCATTTTCACACATTTGGTATGTCAACTATCCGGATAAAGATGGAGTAAAAAGTCTTCCTTGAATAGTCACCAAGCCCTCTAGATACTTTACCACTTTTTGTAGAAATTTTTTATGTAATTTTACAAAAATACTCTAATCCCCCTCATTATTTTAGGTGGAATTACTAGGGGTAAGGGTTAGTCGAATTAGAGAGATTCCTTCATCTATTAGATTCTTCTTCATCATCATGTACTTCTAGGCTTCTTAGTGATCAACTTGGGGTGGTGTTCTCTGTTGTAATCCTGAGCTTCATGCTTGTAATGATTGGAAGGTAATGTAATCTCTAGATTTATAGTCTATTATTATCCATTTTTTTAATTTATTTTGTGTTTATTTTGGTATTATATAATACAAATCAAAGAAACAAGTATCCTCAGGCTTCCATACATAAATTGGATCTTGTGATGATTTGATTGTGGTTGCCCCTTCTCTCACATATTTTCTTTCATGAGTGTGCTTCAGGAAGATATTGTTTGATTAAATCCAAAAGGTATAACCCATTATTATGAATTTTTTGTTGATAAATTTTTTTGATATTAACCAAAATTTGGACATCTCATCACATTGTTGATGTGATACCTTGATTGAGTTTGGTTCTTACATCGACGACCTTTTATTGATTCTGAGTGGTCATAGGTAATTATTATCTTCGATCGATCAAATCGTAGGTGGTAACCTAGTAAGAACTGGCATACCATACTTATTTCAATTTTTATAAGTCAATGAATCAATGATCCTTCCCATTCCCTTGAGAGTGATGATAGATTGAGCATCAAGGAACACTTACCTGGGTTAATAAATATTTCTCCAACCAGTTTATCTCACAAAGTAATATAGTTTAAATTTATATTTTTAATAATAAAAACCTATGTTTTATAAAACCCCATTCCCATTTTTACATTAGTAATCAGAACCTCATTTTTGAATTAATGATCTAAGGCTCCGTCAAGAGATGGCCTATGGTTGTTGTTATACTACATAAATTCTAGATAAAATGAACATCTAATTTGATGTTCTCAACAACAAGATCAAATTTTTCCCAATTTATGGGGATCCAAGATCATGTTTTCTCTTTTACTCTTTGATTTTTTATTACTTACATCTTTAAATATCCCCCCCTTCCCTTTTTTTGAATATATATATATATATTATTTATTTTATGTTCTTCCTCTTTTCTTATCTTTTTATTATTATTCTTCTTTATCTCTCTATATCTACTTCTATAGTATAACAATATAATCATATTTCACCCTTGTTTTGTTCTTTTTATAATCCATCTCCAATCATAAAAAGAAATAAAACAAAAAAATAAAAAAATAAAATTCACAACTTATTTGCATGACATGATCAGGAAAAAACTATTGGAAATAAACCCTAAAATTGAAAAGACCATTCTCTCAAAAATTAGGTCATCCAAAGTAGAAAAATAATGTAACAAAGAGGAAACCATTTCTGAACCTCATTTTGTCTTAAACCAATAAAAAACTGAAACAAATCAAATCCCATAATTCATGGCTCTAAATAACTGAACATTAAATGAACTGACCACCCCATATGTGGAGTACCAACCTACGTATGTCCAATATCATGAGGAAGAAACCAACATTTATCTATGATCTGGACTCATCCACCTTCTTCTCGAATTTCATGGTCTTCCCAGTAAGGACCCTCATAAACACCATAAGTAGTTTCAAATAGTGTGCTCCACCATGAAACCAAAAAATGTGTCTGATGACTAAATTAAGTTTATGTCCATCCCTTTCTCCCTTGATGGTGTAGCCAAAGACTAGATATACCATATTCCTAAAACAATTGGGGGTACAATGACCTTAAAAGTCTATTTTTCTAGAAGTTCTTCCCTACCTCTCAAACTGCATCAATTATGAAAGACATTTGTGGCATTAGGAAATCAAAAGGTCAGACCCTTCATGAATACTGGGAGAGATTCAAAAGACTTTGCTCAAGATTCCCCCCCAACCAGATTAGTGAATAACTATTAATCCAATACTTCTATGAGGGACGTATCCCAATGGATCATTTAATGATTGATGCGACAACTGGTGGTTCCCTAAATGAGAAAACTTCTTCCACCGCTGATGCCTTAAATAGCCAACCTGGATCAAATTACAAAATAATTTGGTACACAAGCAATTGCACCAACCCGTGGACTTCGTGAGGTAATTCACTCATCCGTAGAAATAAAGTAAGATAATAAACATTATGAGAGGCATGCCCTTCCAAATCAATTATCTCAAGCAAAAGGTAATTCACACTCCACTTCAATTCCATTACATTTTGGTATTTGTTCTGAAAATACAAATTTTTTTGACTAGTGACCACAACTTCAAGAATCACCTGATTTTTGTGTAGTAGTGTTCCCAAGACATCCATTCCAAAAATCACCTCCCTTCAAGAAAGATCCATTCATGACAAATCCAAACCTCGCATGGAATGAACAACCAAATTACCGACAAGGAGAGAACTCAGGCTACACCAAGCAGAATTGGTGTCAACAAGGACAAGGTAAGCAAAATTCTTATCCTTCACCATCTCGAAACAATCCTCCTCCTCCTCCCAAATCTGAACCAAGCCTAGAGGATATGGGGAATGAAATGGAAACCCAAAACCTCCAATTCCAATAGACCACATAATCTTCTATTCAAGACCTACAAACACATGTGGTACAATTGGAGAACACCATCGGTGAGATAAAGATGCAAGGTTCTGGACAATTACCTTCCCAACCCGTTTCAAATCTAAAAGACAAAGGTAATGTTTATTTAATAACACTTCATAATGGTAAGGATGTTTCAAAGTCTAATGATTCTACCTAAGAAGTATATACCCCTCTTCAAAACACTCTTTCTCCACCCATAAAAATTTTCAATGAAGAAAAAAAAATAAAAAGGGTAATCAAATTATCATTGATGATTAAAACGACCAATAAATTTATCTTCCTTTCACCCAAAGAATCTCTAAATCTATGAATAATATTGATAATGATATTTATAAATAAATAATGGATACATTTAAAAATGTTCAAGTTAACATTTCATTATTGGATGTAGTTAAAAAAATCCCTCAATATGCCAAATTTCTAAAAGATCTTTCCACCCATAGAAGGAGGCTGAAGGGGAATGAGAGATTCAAATTGGGAAGGAATGTCTCAGCTTTGATTCAATTAGAAAATACAACCAAATTCAATGATCCAGTAACATTCATGATACCATGTACTAAAGGGGAGACCTTCTTTTCTAATTCAATGTAAGATTAGGTACTTCCGTTAATATAATGTCTCATGCTGTGTATACTTCTCTACAAGTTGGAGAGCTTCAACAAACATGAATTATTTTCTAGCATGCCAATAGGAGTACTATGCATCCAACATGAGTGGTTGAGAATTTCTTTGTAAGAGAGAAGAATCTCATCATCCTCGCTGATTTTTACATTTTTGAGATGGAAGATACTCGAACCCAAGGAAATTCACCTCCCATACATGGGAGGCCATTCCTCAAAATAGAAATGACGGTCATAAAAATTCACAATGGTCACTATCATTGGAGTTTGGGGGAGAAAATTTCGGTTATAAAATCCTTTAGGATATGAACCACCCCCTTTAAGAGCACTCCAATCTGCCTATCTATTCGATGGATGTTCTCTCAAATGACACAAAAACACACAATTATCTCCTAAATACATACTCTGACTCATTTTCCTCTTCTTAAACCTTAGATGACTTGAGTTTTTATCCATGTTTTGATTATTTTGTGGGTTCTAATAAATATAAAATTTTTTCTTTGATTGATTAGTGTGTTCATTCTAAGGTACCCATGATCCTCAATGATTCTAAAAATATCATTTCTATAGATTCTCTTTCCTTAGAGAATAAACATGAAAAGATAGACAGTTTCATGGACCTCACTCCCCCTAAACCCCCTTCCTCAATCCAAAACCCATCGATGTTTGAACTCAAATAACATTATTATAATTTAAAATATGAATATCTTTAGTGTATTGACCTATTGTCTGTTATTATTGCCAATAACCTCTATCCACAGCATGAATCAAAACTGATCAAACTTTTGAGAAAGTGTAAAAAGACAATAGGATAGAAATTAAATGATATTCTAACCATAAACTTTTGGATGATCAGGATAAGCCCATAAGAAAATCTCAACATCTATTTAATCGCACTCTCCTTGAAGTGGTAAAATTAGAATTCATTAAATTACTTGAAGTTGTGACCATTAATCCTATATTTTATTGTAAATGGGTTATACTATTGAAAATTATGCCTAAAAATAAAGAATAACAGTTGTGTCAGATGAAAGGAATTAATTAGATCCAACACATGTAAAAAATAGTTGGCGAGTCTATCTTGACTACCGGAGACTGAATCAAGCCACATGGAAGGACCACTTTCTTCTACCTTTAATTGAAAAAATGTTATAATGATTAGCTTGTAAGTCACATTATTTTTTCCTTGATATATATTCGGGTTATTTACAAATCCATATAGCCCTTGAGGATCAGGAAAAGGAAAAATTTACTAATCAATTTGGTAAATTTTCATACAGAAGGATTCCTTTCGGTCTATATAATGCTCATAGTACTTTTTAGAGATGTATATTGAGTATTTTTATAAGTACTTTGAGAGTTGTATAAAAGTATTTATGGATGACTTAATGGTATATTATTCTTCTTTTTATGATTTTCCGGAACACCTAAGTTCTATCCTCCACCTCTGTATTGAAAAAGATATTGTTTTAAATTATGAGAAATTTCATTTCATGGATGAGTGGGGAATAGTTCTTGGGCATGTTATTTCAAATGAGTTAATTAATGTGGATAAATAAAAATTTGAATTAATTTATACCCTTCTATATAAATTTCTTTTTCATGAAGTGTAGTATTTCTTAGGCCATGCGTGGTTTTACCATCGAATCATTAAATACATTTTTAAGATCACGCTTCCATTTTCCAGGTTATTACAAAAAGATTCTAAGTTTGTGTTTAATAAAAATTGTGAGGATTCATTCAATTCACTAAAAAAGAGTCTTGAATCACCTCCCATCATCTAAAAACCAAGGTGGGATCTCCCCTTTGAACTTATGTGTGATTCCATTAACTTTTCAGTTGGGGAAGTGTTGTCACAAAGGGTTGAGATGGGTCCTCCTGGCATTGCAAACGCCTCACGTACCCTTTACCCTTCCCAGGTAAACTAAACAACCATTGAAAAATAACTCCTTTATATTGTGTTTTCCTTGGAATTTTTTTTTTAATATATTCTTAGGTTAAAATTCATTGTGTTATCTAACCATGTTTCACTTTCTTTTCTCCTAAATAAACCTGATGCTAAGACTTGCCTCATATAATGGATGCTCCTCCTCCAAGAGTTTGACCATGAGATTAGAGATAATATGGGAGTGTAAAATGTTGAAGCTGACCACATTAGTAGAATTTATTTACCATTATACCACGATGTTGACTCATCCCTCCCCATTGGAGAATTTTTTCCTCATTAGAACCTTTTTGATGTTGCGAAACATACCCCATATTATGCAAACATTGTATATTTTCTAGCAACATCTAGGGTTCCCACTAATTTCAACACATCCCAATCCCAAATACTAGAACATGATTCTCGGTGGTACATTTGGGATGACCCATATTTTTGGGGAATATTTTGTGACCAAGTAGTCCGTCGGTGTGTCCTTGACCATGAGTTCACCTCTAGTTTGACCTTATACTACACTTTGTCTTATAGAATCCACTTATCTCTCAACGTAAAGCTCAAAAGGTACTTCACTCAAGAAATTATTGAAAAAACTTTTATAGGGATGCCCATTGATTTTTCAATTCATATAGTTGTTGTAAATTCATATGGAATATCTCCAAGAGGAATGAAATGCTCCAAACCCCCATGATATTCTTAGAAATTTTAGTTGCATGGGGAATTGAATTCATAGGGCCTTTTCAAAATTCATTTGGATTTGTGTACATATTATTTGTTGTGGACTATGTGTTTAAATGGGTGGAATAAAATTATAATGGGACTGATGACTCTCGTGTTGTTGTTGATTTTGTAATGTCTCGGATTTTCAATAGGTTTGGCTTGCCGAGATTCATTATTAGTTATCAGGGTTTGCATTTTTGCAATCACAACATGATAAATTTGTTTCGTATGTATGGGTTTGATCATAAAGTCTTCATTTTATTTCACCCCCAAACTAATTGAAAAGTATAAATCTCAAATTACGAAGTTAAGAGAATATTGGAAAAATGGTACAACCCAACATGAAAGATTGGAGTTTGCACTTGGATGATTCACTTTGGGCATACCCTACAGCTTTTAAAAAACCAATCAGAATTTCACCGTACCGAATTGTGTTTGTAAAGTATTGTCACCTCCCAATAGAGGTAGGAAACCCTACATATTGGGTGGTTAAATAACATAATATGAATCTTTTAGATGCTGGTGAGCATAGGAAGATGTAGATTTAATATTTGGAAGAAATTATACATGATGAAAATGAGAAATCCTAGATATATAAAGTGAAGAAAAAGGCTATCCATGATAGAATGGTTCATCAGAATAAGTTCCATATTAGTGAGAAGGTCCTCAGTTACAATTCTAGGCCAATGATCCACACAGGTAAGCTTCATTACTGGTGACTCAGTCCTTATACTATTACTAATGTTTACCCTTTTGGTGCAATATATATTTTTCTTGAGTACAGTAGAAAAAGTCTTACCGTCAATGGAAAGTTACTTAAACACTTCTATAAAAATTTTCCAAAGAATCCAGTAGAGGAAATACACTGAATATGAGCTAAATACCAATGAAACACTCCATGCTTTATCCTTCCCTCTCACATTATCAATTATTACAGTGAGGACACTGCATATTCTAGGTGTGGGGGTGGATACATTCATGGACTCATTAGGATTTTCATCATCTTTATTATTTCATCTTTTTCAACTTATTTATGACATTTTCAATTTTACCCATCTTCATGAGTTCATTAGTTTTTTCATTTTATTTCTTTTTTCTTCTCTTTTTCACCTTCTTTATGGTATTTTTACTCCCCCCTTATGGTCACCAAATCATGGAACTTACTGAAAATTCTTGTTGAAATTTTTGATTCCATGTTGTTTTAACATTTGATGAAAACTTTTCTTTGTTATAAAATGAATTTTTTTAGGAATTTAACATCGAAGAGTTTTTTTAGTGAATTTTGTTTCTATCAATGATATAAATGGTTGTATCTCTATGAAAACTCTGGGAGGATTGATGCCCCTTGTGTGAGTAGTTTTTGGGAAAACTGTGTCAGTAATAACTCCACACATTTTTTCACCAAAACACAAAGTGAGAATATTCTTACTTAATAGAAGTTAAATATATGTTAGTTTAATATTTTTCAGCTTAAAATTATATTTTCATAGGATCGTTCGTTATCTGATCTGTTTCATTTCTATACCGTATTGATATATGCATGTGTACCGGATATCCAACTATTGTACTCCCTCATTAAAACACAAAACAAAATTGGGTTGTGTCTTGTAAAGGTCAAAAATAACTCCTCCTTAACCTTTGACCTTTTTATAACTATTACAATCAGTGTCTTTAGGAGATCAAAAAAGGATTGGGAGATGAATGTGAGATTTTTTCCAAATGAAAATTATGATAAAATAATAATAAATGACGGGAGTGATGAAATGTGAAACATATGGTGATATCTAGGTCATGAGCTTATGGTTTGAATTTTGAGAATGCTTAATTGAGGGGGTCTTGAAATATGATTGAAAAGGATGTAGGTATGGTTCAGTGGACAAAATAATGTAAGCTAAAATTTGTTAAAAGAACGTATATTTATTGGAAATAAAGTTGAAAGAGTAGAATGGAATGGTTCTATCACACACACAAGGGGAGTTAGTAAAATTATTTACATTTGAATTCGTTTCTCAATTTGATATCATGAATTTCGTTTAATTTCATAGTGATGTGATTTATGAGACATCTTTTTTCATTTTCACTAAGAAGAACTCCTTGGTGTGGTTTTTGCATTGATAACATTACTTTAATGAATTAAAATTTTCTCAAATGTAAAATCTTTATGATGTTGGGAATATATACATGAATCATTTTTTTGTATATGTGACTTTTCCAGCGAGTGAAAATTTTTAGGTGTGGGGGTGTGATTGCATAGTGATTCAGTATTTAATTCCACCCTTAAACCACTATTTTAAACTGGTTCTGTAATGAATATTGTGAATATAATAATAAATTGAAATTCATGTTTGATTCAATGATTTAATTCATATCACTATTAAATTGGTATGTTTTACTTTTTTTGGTGTTTACATTGTTGGAAGAGGTGATTTTGGGATCTCGTGATGGATGTCAAGAAAAATGGGTCAAACTACGTGAGAGCCCAAGTATGCATGTGGAAATTGATATGTACTGTGCATAATTCATGAATCCAGTTGGGATAAACATAGATGTATTGATGCAAAACAATATGGGATACATTTCTCTATAGTATCATGGAGCTCATTTCTTCCATTCGGAGCCCCACAATATTCCAACAATGTGAAGAAATTATGGGCTGTCCGAATTGGAACACTCTTCTGTATTTGGGTAATAACATTGGACTCAGAGATCCAATTGGTATGATTATACCTCCCTTAGATAGATGACTTGTAGACCTGACTCTCCACCTAATTTCAAGAAATTTACACTTGTTTTGTTCAGTCAAACATCTGGATAAAAATGGAATAATAATTATGTTTTTAATAGTCACATATCCCTTTAGATACTTGAACACTTTTAGTTAATCTTTGGTTGTAATTTTCGCTAAAATAACTCCTCACCCACATTATATCATGTGTCACGACCAGGGGTAAGGGTGAGTTGAATTATATATCTTTCTTCATCCATTATCTCCCTCTTATTGATCATGTACTTCTATGCTTCTTAGTGATCAACATCGGGGGTGTTCTTTGTTGTAATCATGAGCTCTATGCCTGTAATGATTAGAAGGTAATTGAATTTAAAATTTTATAGTCAATTATTATCCATTTTTGTCCTTTGATTTTGTGTTTATTCTAGTATGATAAAATACAAAACAAAGGAACAATAATCCTCATGCTTCCATGCATAAATCGGATCTTGTGATGATTTGGGTGTTGTTCCCTCTTCTCTAAAATCTTATCTTTCATGGGTCTTCTTAAGGATGATGTCATTTGATTAAATCCAGAAGGTATAACCCATTATTATGAATGTTTTTTTGAGAACAATTTTTGATATAGAACCAAATCTATACATCTCATCAGGTTGTTTATGTGATTCCTTGATTGAGTTCGGTTCTTACAGCAATGATATTTTATATATTCTGAGAGGTTTAGTGTAATTAGTATTATCAATTGATCAAATACTAGGTGTTAACCTAGTAAGAACTCAAATTACATACTGGTTTCAGAGTTTATAAATAATGTAATCAATTATCCTTCCTATTCCATTGAGAATGATGATAGATTGAGAATCAAAGGACACTTACTCGAGTTGATCACAATTTCTACAACCAGTTTGTCTCACATAGTAATATAGTTTCAATTTCTATTTTTAATAATAAAAACCCAAGTTGTAAAAAACCCATTCCCCTTTTACTTTCATAATGAGAACCTCATTTTGGAATTAATTATCTATGTATTTTTCTAGAGATGACCTAGGGTTGTTGTTATACTACTGAAATTCTAGTAAAAAATAGTCATTTAATTTAACTTGCTTGATAAAGCAATCAATCCCCTTCGTCTGTGTCCTACAAAACCTCTCAGGTAACTCACCAAATACCATGAGAAGAGATAATTAAGTGTAATAAGTGAGATCAAACTCTTTTCTGGTTCTAAAACACAAGACCCCGACATGAGGACCCCTCCTCTTCTAGTGGACAACCACCTACTCGTTACCCTTTCCCTAACCAAGGACCAACATGATCCTCATTCAGGGACACCTGAGGAGACGTGCGGTGCCTAGGATAATACCTTTACCAAGTGTTTTTTCCCATGTGGTCCATTAACCAAGGCATATAAATCTCTTGTAGGCTCACCCCCCCCCCCACGTGACGAACCTCTAGCTCCTCATAGGCTATGCATGAAGAACCATAGAACACTAATAAATGACATACATGATCCCCCCTTGGATCCCGCTTCCAAGCCACCAATGGTAGGGCTCGTCTTCCTTTTGAACCTCCTGTGAGGGGGGGAATTGAATCCTCTACCAAAGCCTCTAAACTTGAAAATACATGGAAAAAGACACAACATTGTGTCTCACATTTGGGAATTCATTCCTTCAATCAAACTTTTCCCACTTCTGTCCTACGAGACGGGTATGGTCCTAGTGTTTCATGTGAGTATGCATTCATTTGGTCATGAGGAAACTAACCCTAGGGGGTGTCAGGGAACTCCTTGTATTGGGTACTTGGGTTACGACCATGTCCTCACTAGTCTTCCCTAAGACACGGAGCCTCCGGTTCTAGGTGGGGAAGGTAGAAATCATGATTACTTTTCCCTTCGATAGGGAATCAAATCCTCCCATAATAACTAATTTAAAGGCATCCCTACTGGAGTAAGCCCCTATACTTTCTTATATGACCTCTCATACTTCATTCCATCTAGATTTTCCATATCCATGGGTTATATAAGGATAGATAATCATACGTTACTATCATTTGTACCAAAACAAGAGGTGAAGGGTATCTCAAAACCCTCTCTCTCCCCATTTGGGCCTATAGTATAGAGAAGAGAAGTAATGGGAACTAGGTATGGATATCTCTCATTATCTCATTGTTTTTTGATCACTTCCATCATTATACCTAGAAGAATATGTGGTTTTTCCATATCCAATGCTTCATCTTGTTTCTCACATTGAGTATGGTTAAAATAGATGTAGAATTTTGTAATGATCATGGAATCTGTATGATCCCCAACTATTGACCCTCATTCTAAGTGTAATCCCCAACCATAAACTAGGGTATCCTTATTAGGAATAATCCTGAAAATCTTTTCGGCCTCCTCTTTATGAATAATCCCCAACTAATGATGGACCTCTTACCCACTATAATCCCCAACCATATCACCATATTCATCTAATGGGTCTCCATTTCAATAATATTCCCCAAACAAAACAAACATGGGAAGCCTTTTTAGGAATAATCCCCAACCAAAATTTTTTAATCATCAAAGAATCCTCTACTAAAATTATGCCTAAAGTCTAACCTTTCAGCTGCCTCTCTTGGAATAATCACCAACCAATCAGGGGCCAGATAATCATTACAAGACCCACTCATGTCACCATATTAATCCAATAGGCCTCCTCTTCAGGAATAAGACCCAAATATCCCAAATGTGGGAATCCTATTTAAGAATAATCCTCAACCAAAATTACTTAATCACATGGGAATCCTTTTTAGGAATAATCCACAACTTAATCCTCTCAAAAGTCCATAATCTCTTATGAGAAAAACTTGAGGTCATCCATAGGTGTGGGTCCACAGAACCGAACTATGTGTGATTTTTTCCCCATCCAAATGGGCTACCTAGAAATCCACACAAAGGTCCAAACCCAACACCCAAAATCAACACTATTCTATCTAATCCACATTCCCTATAGTGTCTCATTCAACTTATCCCTTTTAGGTACCTTGGTCCACTTTGGCATAATTTATGCTCCGTACATTGACTAGGAACCTTCTTCATAGACTTCCTTTCCATATGATGTTAAACTATATGGTAAGGTCCTTATCACATGACCTTAAAAGTCATGATGTACTTCATTAAGCATCACAAAACTATGTGGGTTCTAATTCTATTCACAAGGATATGTTGTAAGTTCATTCATTATTTTGATCCCAAAATCTAGAAAACTCATGTATCCTTGTATAGAAATAAACTTCAGAGCACCCAACCATGTAGAGAAAAACAAGAATCATCATAATAAAAACCAATGAATATTTAATTATTACATAAGAGGGTACCATTGATGGGGAACCTCAGATACACACATATTTATAAACTGATGGAGAACCTCATATACAAATTTATGATTCTAAATCCCATAAAAGATAATAATTGATTTTTAATTCAATAGTGACCCACATATTACTTGTTAATTAATTATGGATTTGTGAAAATGTATTAAATCTATAATAAAGTCCTAGAGTTGGAAAAAATTCTCCTCAAAAGGGTCGGATGAGCCTGACCTCCCATCCTCTTGAACAATGTGAGTTCTTAGGTGTCATTGGATAAACTCATCAATTAGAGCCTATATTTGGAAAGTAGGTCCATCATGGGTATAAAATAATTGGGTGTTTCTGGTTCCATGAATAAAACAAATTATAATACCACCTGAAAGGAATGTGGGTCTGTTTTTTATGTAAAGGTTCTTCCACCAACACCACAATCCACCATCCCAGCCTCGCATGAAACATTCAGGTATGAAACCAAATAAATGGTGAACCCAACCTGAATCCTTAACCAATATGATAGTGTCACTTAGATGTCATTCCCATTTCTCTCTCACGATCAAATAGGGAAAAACAATCAATCATGCATTTATTCATTTAAATTAGATGCTACATTGATGGGGTTTTCTTATTTGTGTTTTTCATCAATATTCATGCACTTTCTATCAGAACTCCCTTTAATCCAATGGAATCCTTATAGATTCCTCAAGTTCATACCTTGGCTATTGTTCATGTCGAATCTTTATCCAAGAAAAAGAAGTCATTACAGACCCACCATGTTCAACACTGGGTTTCAAACACTCTAGTTTGAGTGTATCAACATAATAATAAAATCATAACATTAGAGGATATTTGATAGGCCCTCCAGTTCACAAAACACCACCAATAATGAAATCAGTGGTTGTAAATAGTATATAAGTAAGCAGAATCTATCACCATCTTCAACTTTTTGAGGATTTTTTTCCCATAATTCCAAATGAAGTCCCACCCTTATCTTAGGGATTAAGATCATGTGGCCACAAAGGACCTAATCCAGAATACTCATTGGTCCTTCTTAAGGTCTCTTTCTAGTAGTCACCACTTCCAATGCCACTTGGTAGTGAACCCTCAACATGGTGAGGGTGCCATCTTTTTTTGTTCATCCCAATTCATCCAGACTCAAGTGCATAATATGACCTTCCTTGGGAAGTAATTGGAAAACATGGAGTAGGTCCAAACCTCAATCCCCTCTGGATAATCCCACCAATCAAAATTGTTGGAAAACTATGAGGGGGAATATACACTCACCCATAGTAATTAATCTATCTAGAATACTCATCTGGAAGCACCCTAGGAAGCTCACCATTCAAATCCAACACACACAACAAGTAGGAAAAAAAATACCCATACTAAACGAGCCTACGAGTATCCTCATCTAGAAGTATCCAAGGAATCCCACAATTAAAATATTGAATAAATCTTTGATGAGGTAAAAATACCTTCACAAATAAATTAAAGAAACTAGCATCCTCGTCTCAAGGTATCCAAAGAAGTCCATCTGTCGAATCTGGTGAAAAATTACAAGTAGGAAGATACTTCTTCCCACACTTATCAATCCTACCAGCATCCTTATTTGGTAGTATCTAGAGAAGTCAAATTTAAATTCCTAGTGAAAAATAGGGGACAAGACAAATTCTTTTCCCCACACCTGAGTACTATTAGTATCCAATGGTATGAAATGGAGGATAGAAGTAGGAACCTCACCCTAATACCGATATTAAATTTGTATATATCTTTTTTCCAATAGCTCAAGTAACCAAAAAATCCTTAAACTTGTAAAATGGTAGATGAAAATTCCCTTCTACTTCCTACAGACCTTCCAAGATATCATAACGGAAACAATAGTAGATTCAGAGGGATGTACACATAGCTTTGTCCTAATAAATTAGGTGGCTCCCCAGCATGTCACCCCTAAGAAAACACATACCTCTACTCCCATATAAGAGGGTTCTGGAGAAAACTCCATCATGATATGTAGACAACTGGATCAGGAATATACACTCATTCTGATAGGAGTTAATAGGCTCATTCTAATGGTCACTCTGAGTTAGGAACCAACCCCTTCCAAAAATTGACAATCCTGTAAGAAATTTACAAAATAAACATTGGAGGTAGTAAAGAATGTTTACATACCTGAAAAACTCTTCCCCTAGAAAGTGTCCCTACATGCTCACTCGAAGGAATCCAAGAAGAAACCTCACTAAAGACGATTTTATAATGAAGAGTCGTTTTATGATCTCCATATACTTAATTCTTGAGTTCTTGAAGCCCAAAGACACTTATCATTGGTATCTGAAGATCTTACTCTCCCATTACCAAATTACGAGAGCAGTAGCAGTAATTATGAAGGTCCCCCTTGGATGCATGACCATGAAGGTTTTCTTCATGACAGTAATATGAACGATCTCAAGTGCCCATCTTCTGGTTCAAGTCAAACCATCCCTATTCATAGATATAAGATCAATGAGAAATAGGTTCTTCCCATTTATGTAATCCACCATGGTAGTCCTCCCTGTGATGGCTTTCACTATGAATGTTATCTCTATATTAGTGTTTAATTTAATCAAAAGGGTCTTCCCCTTGGTGATTTAATAATGAGAAATCCCTCCTACCATGAGGAACTTTGAAGAACTAGGCTAGTAATATCTAATGCCTTATCATTAACAATTGAAATTCATTCTCATTCTAAATATATCCCAAGGAGAAGGTCATTATATAAACCCCCTTTGTACCACCTACCTTCAAATATGATAGAGTAATTCCCAACAGATCTTATTGTTTATGAAAAAGTAGTGGTAAAAAGTCCACTTTAGTTAGACCAAGTTGGGGAAATGCAGAAAAAAGATGAAGATGACATGATAAACATGGGGAAACAACTGGATAAAAAAGAAATAAAAGTCATGTTGTGGCCTCTAGTCACCTCTCAATATATTACACCATAAGTTTTTTCAATATATTTTGTGCCTGACATCAACCTCAATATAAGGAAAACTCTTCATCACTTGAGTGAAAAAGTATTAATCTATAATAAGAATCAAATTAAAGTCAAGGTAATTAAGGGTATGCAATTCCAAATTGACTTGGAGGATTTCCTAGTATCACGACACACAGATTCTGAGAAAATACAAGGATCCCTTCAACATGAATGCCTCATCACATTAATAATATTGTGCCAACTAATTATAGAAACCCCCTATGGTGTTCATATTTTAGGATGGGGTGAACACGGGTCATTACAGCTCACCGAACCCCCCTCCCAAAAAATCCCACTAATAGTGGTATTATGAAATTTCATAGCTTTGGGTCGTCTCAAAAAAATGGACTATGTTCACAACTGATGATATGAAAAACAAAAATAGGCCTCGACCGACTCTCACCAATTTATGGAAGAATATAGTAGTCAGTTGAGAGACTTTTGTATCAGGCATCTAAGAACATTAAGAAATCCTCCTACTTGGGGGATGTCAGTCGTCAAATGATATAAATAGAATAACGAACTTTGGATTTTGTTGATTTAGGTGAATACCAAATGATGTGCGCAAACAAGTTTTGGACAAAACACCATTAAATCATATGGCCAGTCATGGTGGTAGAGTTCATGGATGTTCAGGAGCAATCCCAGCCTAAAGGGTTGGGGGATTTTTCAATACAACCTTTGATGTTAGTAAACCAGGCCAAAATATTTGTGGAAGTGAAACTAGAATAGCCACATCCCTTAGGGTAGGGGTATTTATCACCTCCACAACATCATCCTCAATGACTAGGAATCTTATCTCAAATAAGGGGAACATCATAGAATAACTCATCCTAGTTTGTCACATCCTATGATTTAGTACCCAAATTAAGGATGGGATTGGCTAAACTATCTAGTGACACCCTCCATATTAATTTCTACCAAATAGATAATATATAACCATCAAAGGATAGTAGAAGGCCTCATGGGGGTGTTGAAAAAATCATTCTAAAAAAAACTGATGAAAGGTATGAAATGTAGTACACATAGGTGAATGTCATCAACTACTCCTTTGTAGATCCTATAGAACAGAAGTACAATTTGGAGGAGTTGGAGGGGGAAGTTTACATTTAAAATATGGTTCACACTGAAACAATTAAAGGAGGTATGAGTAACCAAAACCCTAATTTCTTCCTTAATCTAGTAATTATCCCAATCAATCTACCATTACACCCTCGAAAGGCATCCCACAAAGAAAAGGGTATGGGTAATATTGTTCCTCACCTACCTCCTAGAAAGGTTGATCCCCTTTCACTTGAGGAAGGATTTTATCAGTAAGAGGAAGGGATGAGAGAATTTAAGAAGAATCAATGAAGAACTACTCTGAGATAGCCTTCCTACTAGATATGTTCTACAAGAAAATCCTAAGCTCACACTCCCCATTTGTGTACCTCGCCAATTATGGTTTTCCAAAGAAACTAAAATATATTTGGAACATTCACTCAATGCGGTATTCCAACAACAAATAAACTTGGATCCCTAAAAAGTAGGTTGCGAGTTCACTAAATTTGGTAAGCAACTAAAATGGGTCCAGGTGAATCCTAAACAGCCTTCCCCTATAGGCTACTGATGACAGATGTCAATAATGCTACCAAAGATGGCCCTACTGGCCTCTTCTCATATTCAAGATCCTACTCATCTAGAAATCCCTTAGGGCCTCATGAATACCATATAGTTTTTAATGAATTGAATAGAATTCATAAGAACTTTGAGAATCCTACATTCCCAATTTTCAATGGATCAGGAGACTTAGAGCTGCATTTAATGAATGTTTTCTCTTATTATGATCCCCTGATGGGGACCTCTGAACAAAATGAGGTAGTGAACTCAGGTGATTCTACAATCATTGTAGGGACCATCTTTTGTATGGTACAATAGCATTCCAACTCGGTCAATTACGAGGTAGGAAGATATCTATCGCAATATTATATTTCAATTTGGATCTACATTATAGAATACAATAGTCCTTAACCTCTTAAAATAAAAAATGGGAGAATGAGATGGTCTCATATTTCATTTCTCAGTGGATAGGATTGACACATTCCATAAACTTAGACCTTCCTAAATAAAACTTGTTTCCCATATGTATGGTGGATATTTTCAATGAGTTGTGCACACTAAGGATCCTTATGAAATAAATAAAAGGGTTTTGTGATGTCACTGAGATTTTTCAAAGAGTGTAAGTATATATCGCACAAACTAAGGAAAATCCATGAGTAATTCCATCAACTCCAAGAAAATGAATGTGAAAAGAAAAGGAAATTATTGTTACAATTAAGAATGACCTTTCACCTGATCCCCCTCCAAATTTTACTCCATATCATGCATCTCTCCCACATGATCATGAAAAATATCCCCAACCTTGTCAGGTTGATCTTTGGGATAATAGGAAAAAATAGTTTGAGGAGATAAAAAACAACGTCGATCCATTTTTAAGTGAACAAGCCCCTAGCTACTTCATGTCGGCATTGGAAAACTACTTGATCGGGTTAAAAAATCCCAAGAAGATAAGAAATGATGGTAAATAATATATCCCAAAATATTTCCACCTCCATAAAGTAATGGGGAAGACATCTAGGAGGGTTTGGTTTTTAAATAAATCCTAGAAAATATGGTGGAATTCGGGCAACTGAAGATGGGAAGACCACCTACTCAAGTACCATATTACCATACCACTAACCTAGAGGATGATAATGAATAGCAAGAAGTTAAAAGAAAGAATATGAAAAGGTTTAGTAATTGGATGTTTAGAACTAAGATCAAATGAACTCATTCTATCCTCTAAAAAGAGTTAAAATATCCAATTATTCTCTCAACTACTTCTATTATAACAGTGTAGACTACATCAAAAGATCAACCCCCTAAAAGACATTATTCAAAAAAGAAACATTTCTAGAAGAGATAGAATAAAATGTAAAAGGATGATCCTATTAAAAATCCAATGTTTCTTAAAAATTTTCATAATTAATGCCTTCAATCCCAGAAGCATAGTAACCACCCCACCAAGAAGTACAAAAAGATTCAATCTTCCAGAGGAATCTCCATTAGTTGAGGACATGATATTAACTTCCATTAAATTTTTTCACTTAATGGATCTCTTATTATATGATATATATAGTGATTCCAAGAATATTTCATAGTGGATAAATCATAACCAAATCAATATTGATGTGTAAGAAAACCTAGTTGACCTCATCCACCATGAGTATAAGCACTTATAACTCCCGTTTGATGTTTTAATTCATACACATCAATTACTCTAGCTCCTAAATCACCTGAAGAATAGAATCTCATTCTAGGAAGTGAAAACCTTTGGACCATAAGTATGATGTTCTAAAGAATCTAGCCCTAGTTCTAGTCATTGTTTCAATCCTGGATGCTCTGAGTACATCAAAATACCTTTAAAAAGCACTCATATTTCCCTTAACAAGACCTAAAGAATTTGAAGTTGAGGTTGCGGCTACCGAAGTTTATCAGGTAGATAATGAACCAGAAGAATACCACATGGATATCTCTTTCACTAACTAGGATAAGGATTTCATCATATAAGGACTCTTCAGGCCCTTGTATATATCTTTAAGGATAAATGAAATTGATATATATTGAGATTTCATTGACAATGGATTGAGATTCCACCTCATTCCAATCCAAACATTTCACCAATTGGGATTCAATAAATCTCACTTCTCACCCTCCAATTTAATGTTACAAGGTTATAAAAAGAATGATAGAAAGAATCTTGGATAAATAAAACTCAAAAATAAATTTGGGGATCTCATTTCTGACTCAAAATGCATGGTTATTGGATAGGATACGACCTTCAATGATTTGTTAGGAACACCTTGGCTATATCAGTATGCGTCTATCCTTTTAACATACCGTCAATTCCTCAAATATTGTATCAATTGAAAAATTGTTAGATTTCATGGTGAAACGGACCCATTAAAATATTATGAGTCTTAGTACATTTAGGTAGTATTTTACCAATGTGAAGGGAAATGGTCCATGACTAGTGATGTCCCATAAATCAATGCCATGAATGGTATGAATATGATTCTGGATATCCCTTTCAAATAGATCAGTGTGATGTACATTCTTTATTTCAACCAAATAGAATAGGTGTTTTTGAATTAGATCACACATTCAGCAACATCTATGATTTCAATCATTAAAAATGAGCCTGATAGCACTATATATGTTCTTAACTCTTCGATTAGTAATGAAATTCTAGATGAAAATATATTTATTCCATCTCTTGAGCTTTAGCACATCTATGTACCATCATCTATCCTAGAATAAGTCATCATGTGAATGGGAGAAATAGAAGATTTTAATTCTCTCTCCCTCATCTCCCCTTATGTGCTCCAAAAAGACCTCATGTTATCAATTGAGCTTGAAATGGTTTCTTACACTTCTGAATTCCCAAATTTAGACACCTCCCATAACACCGAGAAACAGTCAGTATCCCATACTTCCCAAGAATAGGTTGAATAGATAAATCATAAGAAATAGGAAGAGGAAAAAGACCTCAAGGGATCCCCTCTACATTTTGAGAATGGTGTCTCCACCACTATTAATGAACTCGAGGAAATTAATCTAGGTATGGATAAAGATCCATGACTCACTTTGATCAGTTTGGTGATGATTTCTAAAGAAAATGAGGTATATAATTCCTTCCTAAATAAACACCAGGACTTCTTCACTTTGAATTACAAAAATATTCTAGGCATTGAAACTGAGGTATCCACCCATCACTTTGGTTTTCTAGAATACCATAGGGAGTACAAACATGCAGCTAGACAGACACACCCAACTCAAGCTTTTAAAATTGAGGTTGAGGTGGAAAAGATCATCAGGGATGTATTTACCTCAGTCAAACCATGCTCGATGGGTGACTTCCTTACAAAAAATAATGATGTTGGGAATGAAAACATACTTTATTACCACAGTTAAACCATGCTTGATGATGAAACTTGTTATTCAGATATCAACAAGAGATATATGGAATTAATCTTTATAGTTCAGAAACTGAGGAACTACTTGAAGTACCATAAGTTCCATTTGGTATGTCACATAAACCCACTCAAATATATCCTCAGTCATCCTAAGTTGATTGGATGTCTATCATGGTGGCAAGTTATTCGATAGCAGTTTGATATATAATTCCTTCCTCAAAAAAATATTGAAAGGCCTAACCATTGTAGATTTTCTTACTGAACACCTCTCTATAGAAACTACATCATTAAGTAATCAATTTTCAAATGATGATATATTCTCTATTCAATGCATCACCAATAAATGGGAAATGTATTTTGACGGTGAATCTTGGTGCCCAACAGGGAAGGGAATGGAAGACCCTAAGATCAAGAGTTTCATGTTATGAATAATGCTTATTTCTCACGTGATGGCAGTTTTACCTTAACATTTACTATTATTAGGCTTCAATAAAAATGAGGTGGAATATCAAACCCTCTTTGTAGGCCTATAAATATATCTCTAACTACTGATGGACCATTTGGGACTGAAAGGTGATTCAGATTTTATGTTCAACCATATTAATAATGACTAATCTATTAGAAAATAATAGATAATTCTACTGATAGACTATGTCTAAGGGTTGATTGAAGAGTTTCCCTTGGAGAAAACACTAACCCATGTCCCGTGATTATATAATTCCTAGGAAGATTCATTTAAAAATCAAGTTACAAATTTGGAAGATCTAAACTGGGATTAAACAGTCATCTATATTTCACATTACTGAATGGTATCAAATTGTGTTCAAGTCATGATTTATGGGATTAATGAAGATAGTCCTATCCCCAATCCATATGGTCCTTCCACCAGATGGATGATTACAATCATGGAATGCCTTCATAATGGGGCGCATCCATCAAATAGAACTAGGATAGAGAAAATTTGATGATGAGCCACAAACATCACTCTTTATGCTGGTTCAAATCACTAGAAGTTAAAATATAACTTAGTCCTTTTGAGAGTCTTTCTTGTATGTATTCATGAAGACAATACTATAAAACAAGGTTTATTTGGAACATGGCCTTTAATAGTGCTACCTAAAAATTCTATTAAAGACCCATTTTCTCAGTGCTAAAAAAGCGTT
Organism: Viscum album; assembly: GCA_963277665.1. Classification (NCBI taxonomy): domain Eukaryota; kingdom Viridiplantae; phylum Streptophyta; class Magnoliopsida; order Santalales; family Viscaceae; genus Viscum; species Viscum album. Next base: position 3,801,707 of record CAUJRU010000024.1, read on the forward strand.
GTTAAAGGGGTATTTAACAATGCTTTTTTAGAAAAGTTACAGGGGGACCTTCATCAGTACTTTTTGACAAGTGCTGATAAATGAGGTCTTTTATCAGTGCTTTTAAAAAAGAAATGGTGTGGGGGGCTTAAAAGCACCTTTTTAGAAGCACTGATAATGACCCCCCCCCCCCATCATCATTGTTTTACAAGCACTGATAAAAGAATACTTCAAAAAAATATTTCATTAAAATAATATATTAATATATAAATATATTTATATTGAAATAAATATATTGTATACTTTTTGAAATATGTTTTAGATAAGGAAAATAGTAATTTTCAATTAATATATAATATTTTAGTAAAACTTGTGTTTAAAAAAACTACAAACTATTTTTAATTAATAATTTTCATACTATTACCTATTAATAGTCCTTCAATATCAATTTGATTATAAAAAATCAAAAAAATTAATAAAATATCTAAAATACATTTAATAGGTAACTCTGATATCAAACGACAATAACTTTTTATCCAGGTGTCTGTTTGGTCTCTACCACATATCAAATTAAAACTTGTGATGAACTCTACTCCATCATGATTGGTGGGGACCCTGATCATTGTTTTTTGGGCTAAAATGGCCTAAAATCCCTCCAAAACAGTTCTTTTAGTTAGGTTACCCTAGTGTTTTAACTTTTCATTGATTTTAAGCCTCTTTTGTGGGGGGTATTTTTCCCTATTTTAGTGGGTAATAAATTTATTCTCAGAGCATACATTCATATTGATATTATAGATTTAAAATTTTATTATCTTTCATAAATAAATTTTATTTATAATCATGTATATAAAAATATATACATATTTTATATACATTTACACATAAATAAATTAATTAAATAAACATATTTACATATAAAATATATATATTCATATATAAACATATATATAAACAAACATATAAATATATGAATACAAAAATGAAACATAATATATATAAATGTATAGATATATCATAAAATGAAAAAAATAGTATATGTGAGTGGAAAAGGATTTGATGTATATATTGGAGGTCTAAGGTTTGAAACTCTCTAGAGGAAGGGTCGCACGCAAGAGGTCGGGATTATCTAAAGTGCTAATTAATGGGTGGGGGAAGCTCTGATAAAGGGGTGGGTAGGTGGGAAGTTCTAATAAAGGGGGTGGGTGGGGCATGGAAAAAATATATATATCCTTTATCAGTGGATCCTTTATTAGTTCATTTTTAATTCTATTAAATTCCTCATTTAATAGCACCAAAAATCACTTTAAAAGTACCCTTTTAATAGTGTTTTTTTAGTGCCATTAAAAGTTTTTGGATTTTAACCATGCATTGATTATCAAAGATTTGTCAACGCTGATAATTGAATTTTCTAGCATAGTTAAAGGTATATTTTTTAATATTGATAATAGGCCACTAATATAATGATTAAAGTACAAAACGGATCCAATGTAACCCACCATTTAGGGGTCTATATTTTCCATTAAATATGAAGGCTTTGGTACTACTAGCCCACTGTGACACATGATTGCATTGAATTCACCAAGAATTTTCATTCATTCTAAGTGCATGGAAGCATCGTCCACTAACCCTTGGAGTTGTTACATATAACTAAATAATCCTAGAAATTTCCTATATGTAAAATAGATGTAATGTGGGAATACCCAATAGCTATAATGAAGTAGTTCAAATATATCTTAACTGCTACTAGTTTCTTCTCAAAATGGGATGTGGCCAAAACCCTCAAAGAATTTAGATCCAAAATAATTTTTGGCATCATGAATGCAAAAATCATAACCATATTGGGTGTTCTATATAATTATGGAAAACTAAACCAATTTTTATCTCGTTGAGGTGGAAAATCTATATGAGGAATACAATATCAAATATAACCATTCACCCTACTATTAAGCAGTGGATAATGGAAAAATAGAGGCCTTAAACATTACCATGTAAAACATACTTCAGAATATTGTGTAAAAAGATAAAAATTCTTGTCATGATAAGCTCTTTCAAGCCTTGTGGGTTTATTAGACTATAACATGTACTGTCATATGGGTGATCTCACACACACTGGTGTATGGAATAGAGAAAATCCATCTCATTGAAGCTAACTTTTCATTGTTCCATAATTCCATATGTGACCATTTATCCATATATGAGAATTCGTAAACATTACTGGATGAATTGGATCGACTCGATGAGAAAATATTTCACACCTTTCATCACTTAGAAGTTTTTCAAAATCGGATAATGTGAGCCTTAACAAGAAGGTTTTCCTCCACTCATTTCTCAAAGAATAACTAGTATTTAACCTTATAACTCCAATGATACTAGGAAATAAGCCTCCAAATATTGAACCAAATTGGGAGGGACCTTACTCCATATACAAGGTCCAATCTAACAAATCTTATTCATTAATCTCAATGGATAGAAATATCATTACATCCCCAACCAATAAAAGGTTCCTAAAGAAATATTTCATGTAATAAAAAAAACTCGTCTCAGCTACATAAAACTAAAATACATATTTGGTCTTTATCACATGACTGTAAAAGGAATAAAACTCATCTTAGCAACATGAATTTATACAAAATAGTTAGTCTTTTTCATGTAAAATTAAAAGGAATTACACAAATCTCAACTACAATACGTTAAACAGTGTAATTGGTCTTTCTCACATGAACATAAAATTCATGACACCCATCCTAGCTTCATGAACACCATATATAGTCCTAGATATAATAATTTAAACTATGTGGTATATCAACCTAACCATGATATGTTAAACTATATAGTCCATATCCTTGTTAAATGGAATAAAACTTTGCTACATTTCGATCTGTGTATCAGTGGATCGCTATATTAGGTGATGGTACCCTAGCATACCTTTATTAAATAACAATGTGTGGATTTATTCTCATTCCAATAAGATGAAAAATGATGCCAGAACCTCCAGTAGAAGGTCCAACTATGAAAAAAAAACCCTCTACTCCTTGTGTACATTTCAAACTTACAGAGGGAAATTATCAAGAACAGTGTGTGGCTTGATTCCCGCCATCTTAGGATACATAGTAACACCCAGATTTCCATTCTGAGGCCCAGCCACAATATTTTTCCTTCTTTCACATTGGCTCATCTTCATCTTCATTGTATGGCATTAAAAAATATGGGATTCAACAACTACATGTGGCTTGATTTTCATTCTAATGAGAAGTGTAGTGATGCCCAGATCTCCCATCCCAGGTTCATTTGTAATAAAAAATATATCTTTTCCTTATGTACTCATCAAGACTACATGGGGAACATTTTAATAACTTTGTGTGTCTTGATTTTCATTATAATGATATATGTATTAATGACTAGTCCTCCTATCATGGGACCATCCATTGTTATGAGAAAATATCAAAGTCACCTTCTCCCCGTGTCAAAACCCAATTAATGTGGGAAACCCTCGGAGAACTATGTTTTGATTTATTATTTCTCAAACCAGATAAATAGTGGCACCATGGTCCAACTAATAATGAACCAGACATAACATGCTTGAATATTACATCATTTTATATGAATTTTCATAACATTACAAAAATACAAGCATGAGGTCTATAATAGTTTCATGTCTTTGGGAACATAGAAACATAATATTCTATATTGGTGAAATATCGTCAACATCTCCCTTAAAGATATTACCCTTTAGTACTCCTACTTAAAACCATTTTTCCTAACCAAGGGAATGGAAACAAATAAAATGGCTGATCTCAGATGCTCATTAAGGGAAAAAATTGAGAGATGTAAAAAATAACATGAGAATAAGGGTATAAAAACATTATCATAATAATATAAGATTATACACTACATATCAAATATAATAATCATGTTTCATGGAATAAATATTGGAAGTTCATTTGAAATTAATCATAATGAAATCAAATAATATGAGTCTTGAGAGTATATAATTGGTATAATACATAGACTTCTGGAATACACATAATAATATAAAAACATTCCCTAATGCCAAGGATCATTTCCCAAAACTTATCAGGGCACTTCATGGGGACTACACCAACTCGGTAGATCACACCACCATCCCCTGTCACAGTTATTTCCTTTTATGGGATTGGGTTACACCATATTCTCATAGTGGATCACGTTTCCCCATATTCCAATAGTGAATCTGGTTTCCCCACCTTTCCATGGTGGATTAGGTTTCCCCATTATCCCATAGTGGATCAAGACACACATGTTTCCCATTTTGGATCAGGACACACCTATTTAAAATTGTGTTCCAAGCCCATGATATTGTTTATTATCAATATCTCATGAGATATAAATCTTTACCCAATGCATTGGATGGAGATATAGCTATAACCCTTCAAATAAAAAAATAATTCATACAAGTTCTATAAGATAATAAAACTTGCATCGTATCATGACCCATAAAAATAGATGGTTTAAATGATATCATAACCTATAATGTAAAAAGGGAATCATAAACATTTCCTTATATCATTACTTATAAAAAAGAGATAGGTCACATTTTTATCAATTCATAACCCATGAAAATAAGCGTGTTTCAAAATCAAATAACTCGTGGAAGAGAAAAGGTTGTCATAAACATCATTTCATAAAAACATAAACCATTCAAGAAAGAATATGAATGGTATTCTTGAATAATTTCCCCAACAAATAATAACCGATAACAAATTATGTCATCTTAGATTGAGAAAGATTTGGAAATATCATGTAGAAAATTTCATAAGGAAAATAGCCTTTCTTTTAATATCATTTTCATAAAGTCATTAAAAATATCCTTTTATTATAATTTTTTTTACAATTTCATTTAAAATGTTTCTTGAGGAAAATATATTTTCCACTTTGAAAACACATAAATCGTTTTGAAACCCATTTTCTATTAAAATATATTTTAAAACTTTTAATGGGATCTTTAAAATATTTTGAAAATATTTTTCATTGAAAATACTTTGAAACATAAAAAAAGACTTGAAATCATTTTGGAAACCCTTTTTCTGAAAATAACCTTTTAAAAACATATAAAAGAATCTTTAAAAATCATTTAAAAACTTTTTTAAACATAAAAAAATTTTGAAATACATTTTCTTTTCAAACCACGTTAAAATCAACAAATTTACAGAATAATAGAAAAATATTTTCTTTGAAAAAAAACTTGTAAACATAAAAATTAATCTTCAAGTAAAGTATAGTCATGATGTTGTTTAAATCCATACATGTCGAACATTCCTTCATACCTTAAAAGGTTAAGAAGAGTTCCTCGATCAGAAAATGACAAGAATATTAATTTTAAAACTATTTTGCAGGAAGGTAAAAAAAGGGTAAAATTTTTATTTAAACGTCATAGGATAATAGAAAAACATTTTTTAAAACAACCTTAGACAACAGTATTTTGAAATAATGCATATTTCCGACCAAAAGAAGAAATACTGTCGGATTTTCATAAAAAAATTTTCTTAATTATAACTAGTATCAAAGAGTGGAAAATGGTGCAATTAAATGGGTATAACATTAATAGCCTCAGGAAAAATATAAAGACCATGATTTTCCATGTAAGTTTTTTAAATATATAGAAATATTTTGAGACCAAGTAGTCTAACGGAATGTGATTCCGAGGCCCGGAGTGCTCGGAATGATCCTTCGAAGTTTTTTTAATCTTTAATTAGCACGTGTAAACAGTTTTCCTGAAAAAAGTGGAATAACATTTAAAAGGTTACCTGGATCAGAAATATGAGGTCACCATTGCATTTAGGATGGTGGGTTTACCCTAGGTGTGACTTATGTTTAGTCGACATCGTCCTCCTGTGAGAAAACCCGAAAATGGAATACCGTAAATAAAATAATTAAATAAAGTTATTATATTTTTCAAATATTTATAACTCATGAACGGTGACTCGGATTAAAAATCTAATACCACTGTTGAGATCATGAGGGTATGATTTATTTAGGTAAATACTAACATTGGTCGGCATAGGCCAACAGTGCAAGTTTGTTTTTGGCCATAAATAAAATAATTAAAAAGCAATTATTTTGTTGTTAAAATCCATAACTTCTAAATGGTAATATGTATTGAGAATCTTAGACTACCATTGAGTTCTTTGGAGCATGCTATCCTTAGGAGGAACCTCCCGACTGGCGTGGGTCGAGGGTGAATGTTAATAATTTTTTGAACTTTTTTAAGGTAAATTTAGTAAATGCACAAGCAGCATTTTCTGACTTTTGAACCGGTGATCGGATTAAAAATATAAGGGCACTGTTGAATCCGCAGTGTCGGGATTCGCTTAAGGGAGGCTTCACATTGACCGTAGTATGTCTTTAGAAAAAGTTATGTTTTGGTACATTTAAGAGAATAATAAAAATAACTTCATTAAATATTATTTTCTTTATTTCCCTCCAACGGACAAACAACAACATGGGACCAGTGGTCTGTCAAGCCAATAAATGGCTCGACCATTAAAACGAAAGTAATGACGTCATTGAGGAATTAAGAAGCTTCCTAATAAATGATCTATCATTAATTCCAAATTTCTTTACTTACCCACCCCATATAATATTTATATGAAGCTTGGGGAGAGGTGTCGGCACTACTACACCAAGCAATGAAGTGCTAAAAAAGTGACAAGACACCAAACCCATAGAGGAAGGAGACGGTTCTGGCGAGCAGTGACGACAAACACCGAAACCCCGAACTGAAGATCATCGATCAAGTGATGTCGTTGGAGGATAAATGTAGGGATTTTGAACACTAACCCACATCCTCAACCATGGATTTTTTTCCATCATTCTTGAGGTAGGGGTTTGATACTTGTTTAAATTTAATTTAATTTCATGAACCCTGTAATACTCATTTATGATTACAAGCTGACGTGGAGCATGTGGGTCTAACCAATCCGGCCTGAACCCTCCGCTACATTACTACCCTTGTGCCCTCCATGTAATATCGTCAGCGTGGTGACACCAAATGGATAAGAAGGAGGTAGCGCACTGATGCACGCCGCAAGAGGAGGCTGCAAAACTAATTTTTGGTGGTCATTGGAGCGGCCAGCACCTGTCGGTCGTAGAGGTGGTGTGGTGCACCGTCGCGTGCCGCTGGTGAGCAATGGGTCACGGCTCATCATCCAAGATGGTCATAGGAGGCGGATGACACATTGTCCATCCGCAGAAGGGGAGGTGTCATGACCAACGTTCCACATGAGAGAAGATGGCCATGGTCGAAGCCACAGTGGAGGCAAAATCTGCGCCTACCAGGAGGGTTCTGTGGCGACCGGGTGGTTCCCAGGTGGCACCGCCATTTCACAAAGCTGAACGGACTTCGGGCCATTCAGGATACCGGGGGAAACAATTCCCCATTTCCATCTTGGGCGGACCTTGGGCTACCCCCTTGTGGGCCGCCACCGAGCAGGCCATCGCCCAGTGGTCTGGGCCACCGCTTTGCGGGCTAGGTCGCCCTTTATAGGCCGCCCCCTTATGGGTCGGGCCAGACCTCGACCCAGCAGACCGAGCCCGCCACAGCCCAGCCCTGCTGGGTCAGACCCAAACTAGATCAGGTTGACCCAAACCAAGTGAGGTCCGCCCAGACCGAGTCGGGTAGGGTCGGTCCGACCGGGTCAGACCGGACCTGGGCCCCACCGGACCCATAAATACTTAAAGGGTCATATCTTGAGAACCAGACGTCCATTTGAAAAACGCTATGTTGTGTTGGGATCCTTGTATAGAGACAGTTCTATTGTTATACTCCACATGTGGAGTGGATACAATTGGAGTATGGCTTGGTTGGATCAAACTTGAATCCAACTGGGCCCCTATAACTAAAACACTTATAACTCAGAGATATGGCGTCCGATTGACGCACTATCTATCGTGTTGGAACCCTTACGACATAAAGGTACTTTGGGTTACTCCTTTGTGAAGATTATTGGTGGTCGAGGTATGACCATTATCTCGTGGTTCATATTCTATATAACTCGAGTGCATAGGGTGCGAGGAATCCTCTGGCTAGATGTAAGGTGAAGAAAGAACATTGATCGTGTGTGGGCTAACATCTATCAGATCATGTGTGGGTCAACACTTAATTATCCTATGTGGGTTAGCGCAAACTGATCATGTGTGGGTAATATTCTATGTGGGTCAATTCTCAGTGATCCTGTATGGGTCAGTGCATATCGATCTTGTGTGGGTTAGATCCTGTATGAGTTAGTGCTCAATGATCCTGTGTGGGTCATCACATACCGATCCTGTGTAGGCTATATCCTATGTGGTTTAGTGGGGCTTAGTTACCTATCAATCTTGTGTGGGTCATATCCTATGTGGTTCAGTGGGGGACAATTTCTTATTGATCATTTGTCAGTCAGAAGCAGTTCTACTTAACATAATAAGATGATCCATCCTTATGAGTAATCATCTATACTTCTGTACATAAGTTATACCTGGGGTGACCTGAGTCATTTACCTATGAGGTAATTCTACCTTCATAGTGTTGTCTTCGTGGTGTTACTTATGTGGTACTTTTAACTTCGTGGTGTTACCTGTTTAGTACTTCTACTTTCATGGTGTTGTGTTCGTGGTGTTGTCTTTGGGGTGTTGTCTTCGTGGTGTTGTCTTTGTGGTGTTACTTGTGTGGTACTTCCATCTTCGTGGTGTTAACTATATGGTACTTCAATCATTGTGGTGTTACCTATGTTATACTTCTATCTTCGTGATGTTACTTATGTGGTACTTATAACTTCTTAGTGTTACCTTTTTGGTATTCTTCCCTCATGTATGAGAAGAGTATTCTATTGATAACTTAGGTATATTTATGGGAATATACCTAAGTAGAGTTGATGTCTATTGCTTAGTTATTTTTTGATTGCGGTATTTCTTTCTGTTATTTCCTTTTTGGAACCCTAGGAGGCCTACAGGGTTTTAGGGTCCCTTCAAAGTATCATTATACTCACCCATGAACCGGATATGTCCGTACCTTGTTGTGTCTTGTGCAGACAACGGACATCACAGATCGAGGATGACGGAGCCAAGACTAGACGATACTCAAAGGTGGACTATTTGGCATGACATGACGCAGGGACTACTAATCGTGAGTTGTACCTACCCTTCAAGTAGGATCTTTGGTGGATGATCTAGGAGTTGTTTTCCCCTTTTTAGTAGTATTGTACCTTTTAGTTGTACTTGTACATTTACAGTTGGGCTTGTATTCCATCCCCTTTAATTTCATCATTCTTTTTACTACAGCAGTTTACTTCATAGTTACATATTTTTTCATTATAGTCTATGTGTTTGTACAGGTTTAAAGGCATTGTCTTCCCATTATAGGGATATGCCTTTCCATTTCTAGTCGACAGCCCCTGGCCTTTAGAAGGCAGGCTTGGGGTAGTCACGACATGGGCCATGAGGGATGGGTCATGGCAAATTGGTATCAGAGGATTTGGTTCTATAGAAGAACTACGACTCTAATATTTTCTATGTGGCAATAGTGATTTGTGTTATGAGTGTGGTTTTCAGTTTGGGGAATGCATTTTTTTTTGCGGTGGCTGACGTATCCATACACCAGGACCCTGAATTCTAATTTCTAACTATGTGCATGGAAAAAATGATTGGGTGTGTTTTTTGAAGTGTTTCTCCATAGTTTTTTTGGATTTATCTCACTAGGTATAAATAAATGATCTTCGCGCACATATTCCTTATCTGGATGCCTCTGCATAGACAACCAGCTAAGATTCCCGAGAGAGTACATGATGATGGTCCACTGAGCGATGAGGCCTCGGTGCAGGCCCTCTTATGGCATTGGCACCTTCGGGTGGTGTACCAGCTATATAATTTCTTGTTGGTCAGTAGTTACAACCGTTTATATCAGTAGAGGACACATGTAGGCTTAGTGCCTTACACATGTTTCAGTACCACATACCCCTCAAGTTTCACGGTGAGCCCGAATCACATGAGGCTAAGGACTGGCTTGAGGAGGTGGCCAAGATTCCATCTAGCCAGGGCACCATTCGGTCATATGGAGGTCCTGGTAGAGAGCCTTCAACATGGCTCAGTAGGACGCTGATAGGGTTTTGATTACCCAGATATTGCGAAGAGGTGACTTTTTCTCTAGAAAATCTTGAGAACCTTCCTCAGAGAAGGGGGTATGTTGCCATAAAGAGCTAAGGTAAGAGAGTTCCCTAGAGCTTCTACAGCTTCAGCAGAACGATATGTTGGTAGCTAAGTATTCATTGAGGTGTACCGACCATTCTAAGTACTCAATGAATACAGTATAGAATGTGATTTAGGGATCGGACCTCCTAGTGAGGTTTGTTTAGGGACATCCAAGCCAAAATTATTCCTCTATGAATTCCTACTTATGTTATGGTTCTAGAGAGAACCTATGTTGTTTAATTTTCTTTGGCTGAGCGAATACAGCCTGTGAAAGTTAGCACTGTGAAAACGGGAAAATGACGCTAGTCTCAGTGAAATGGGTGTGTAAATGCTTCGAGAAGTGGAAGTGATAGGGACAGATGAATCTGAATAGAGGAAGATGTAGAAGTGGATCTAGGAGAGCAGCATGAGGTGGTATACATTTCATCATGTTACAACCACCACCTCAATGTGGTCCCCACCAAGCTTAGGGAGGTGGAGGATAGGGGAAGGGAGTTGCTTCATGTGGTCGAGGAGTGTGACCCAAGGGATCCATGAAGGATTAGTGGTACGTTCTGTGTCTACTACTAGCTGCTATATTAATAGACATAGAAAATAATCATTCATTATTTCCACAAATCTTGTTCAAGACCTAGAGTTTCTGGTTAAATCGTTGAATTGACCCTTACGTCTGGAGATATCTTTTGGAGGAGACTCGATAATAACACTACTGCCGACGGTGTGATTTGACCCTTGAGGCGAATGTTTTAGTTGGAACCTCTTGGTGGAATCATCAAGGCCTTACGATGTTAGTTTTGGTATGTACTAGACATCCACAGTTCTTACTCAGATTGACTATATTACGAAAAAAGTTTGTGGTTTATCTAAAACATTGGAATGGGGTTTTCCTAGGTCAGTGAAAAAGGAAACCCAGGAATCACAGGACAAACTCATGCATAGGAGGGTGGAGTTGATCACTCTTGAGTCATCCACCATTACCCTCGTGGTAGTGTGAGTTTTCAGTTTTCAGTTCCAAACAGAAGTGGCAGAGTGTGGGGAAATATTTTCAAAATATGATTCTAGGTTTACCTCCCCAAAGGGAGAGGTACTTCTGTTTTGGCTGGGGTACTACCGAAGTTTTAAACTGGACTTCTCTAGGGTAGTGACACTTTTGACATCTTTGATGAAGAAGGGGGAGCCTTACCTGTGGATGGAGAAGTGTCAGCAGAGCTTTCAAGATATGAAACAGTGACGATGGTTAGAGTTTGTCTAGGAATATGACTTTGATATAGTCTATACTCTTGGTAAGGGGAACATGGTATCAGATTCACTTAGTAGGAGGTCTGGTCTACAACTACTGAGTGAGGCATCCGAGCAGCTAGTCGCATTGTAGATATCCTTCGTGGATAAATATTGAGCAGCTTACCTCTAGTCTATGACGGTCACTCCCCCAACTCTTCAGAAAATTCAGGAGGCACATCTTGGGACGTTGACTATGAAGCCCGACGTGCTCAGATATCCTCAGGACGGTCTCCAGAAATATTTTTGAAGGTTGGTATCACATTATCCTCTTCAAAGGATGCACCATGGTGGTAGTGACTCTTCGGGAGGAGGTTTTGAGGGAGATCCATATATCCCCTTTAACGGTATATCCTGGGGTGGTGAAGATGTACCGGGACCACTGGCGTCCGTACTGGAGGCTAGGGATGAAGGAAGCACTGGTAGAGTTTGTATCACAATGCCTCAATTTTTTAGCAAGTGAAGACTGCATATAGCTTTTATAAGTCCTATGCAGACGGGAGATGGAAATCCTTTAATTTTTAAGAGAGATACCACGTCGTCATACAAGTCTCACCCTGACGAGGATTGCGGAGGTTTGGTATGGGCAGTAAGCTATCTTCGAGGTTCATCAGACCTTTCTAGATTCTTAGTAGAGTGGGTGAGGTGGTGTACCATCTATCTCTTCCCCCCACAAATACACCGGGTGCTTAATGGTTTCCATGTGTCATAACTGAGGAGATGTGTGCATGATCCATCGCACATTATCGACTATAGAGAGCTGGACTTCAATGATGAGGTGACTTCTATGGAGTTTCTAGTGGTGATTGAGGATAGACAGGAGTGGTTCCATCATGGGCAGTCAATACCTCTGGTGCACGTTTACTGGAAGTATGGGAACCTCCAGGAGAGAGCGTGGTAGCGGGAGGCTCAGATTCATGCTTAGTACCTCCATTTGTTCCCTTAGTCTATGTTGTGGAATTCATGGATGAAAATTCATAAGGTGGGTAGAATGTAAAGACCTGGATTTTCCATGTAAATTTTTTTTAATTATATCAAAATATTTTGAGACCACGAAATCTGATGACACATGATTCCAGATCCCAGAGTATAAATAATGATCCATCATTGTTTTGTTAAACTTTAATTAGCACGCATAAGCCGTTTCCATGAAAAAGTAGAATAACTATTAAATAATTCCCCGGATCAGAAATATGAGGGCATCATTGCATTCCGGATGGCGGGTTTACCCTAGGTGCGACTTAATTTTAGTCGGTGTATGCCTCCTGTGAAAAAATCCGAAAATGGAATAGAGTAAATAAAATAATTAAATTATTTTATTTTATTTTTCAAATGTTTATAACTCATGAACAGTGACTTAGATTAAAAATATGAGACCACCGCTGAGCTCTTGAGGATATTCTTTCTTTAGTCAGGTTCTGACATTATCCAGCATGGGCCAACCGTGGATGTCAGTTTTTGGTCGTAAATAAAATAATTAAGTAACAATTATTTTATTGTTAAAATCCATAACTTCATAATGGTAACTTGTATTGAAAATACGAGAGTACCGTTGAGTCCGTTGGGGCATGTTCTCCTTATACGGATCCTAACCATGACTAGTGCGAGTCGAGGGTGAATATTAATAATTTATTGAACTTTTTTAAGGTACGTTCAGTAAATGCATGAGCGGCATTTTCTAACTTTTGAACTGGTGCTCGGATTAAATATTCCAGGGCACCGTTGAATCCGTAGTGCCGAGAATCTCTTAAGGGAAGCTCCACTTTGACCATAGTAGGTCTGGAGAAAAAGTTATGTTTTGAGAATTTTTAAATAATAATTAAAATAAATTTGTTAAATTTTATTTTCTTTCGTTCCCTCCAACAGAAAAACGGAAATGTGGGACTAGCGGTGTGTCAAGCCAATAAATGGCTTGACCTTTCAAACTTAAGTAATGACATCGTTCGGAAATTTGGAAGGTTTCTAATTAATGATCCCCCATTGATTCCAAACATCATTACATACCCTCCATCTCTACTATTTATATGATGCTTGGGGAGAGGTGTCGGCACTGCTTCACCGTGCAATGAAGTGCTGACTATGTGTCGAGATGAAAAACCCTTGGAGGATGGAGCTAGTTCTGGTGAGAGGTGACGAGCAACACTAAAACCCCAAATCGAATATCAAAGATGAATTGAAATCGTTGGAGGCCAACTATGGGGATAGAAAATAGAGACCCACTTCCTCAACCGCGGGCATTTCTCCATCATTCATGAGGTTGGGGTTTGATCCTTGTTTAAATTCACGTGAATTTCTTGAACCCTTTAATTCCACCTCATGATTACGAGCTAACACAGAGGGAATGGGCCAAAAGAACCCGGCCCGAACCCTCGACTACTTTTCTACCCTTGCACCCTCCATGGAAGACCAGCAGCCTGGCGGCACCCACCGACTATGAAAGAGGTAGCACGTAGATGAATGTCGTAAGAGGAGATCATGGCAATAAGATGCGGTGATCATCAGAGCGACTGAAACCGGTCGGACACGAAGTGGGTGTTCCACACCATCACGCACCACTATTGAGAAAAGGCTTGTGGCTCATTAGCTATGGTGGTTGGAGGAGGCGGCTGACACATTGTTGGATTGCAGAAGGTTTGGCGGCGCAACCAGCGCGCCACTGGAAAGCGGGAAGGCGATGCAACCAGCGCACCACCAGCGAGCAGAGGGTAGTGGCTGAAGCTGCGGTGAAGGTATAACCCACACCTACCCGATGGGTTCCATGACTACCGAGTGGCGCCCATTTGGTGCTGCCATTTCACAAATCCGGACGGCCTCTAGGCTGTTCGGGATACCAGAGGAAAACACTCCCCCCTTGCCAGCTTGGGCGGACCACGGGCAGCCCCCTTATGGGTCGTGCCTCACGCAGCTGGGTCATCGCCTGGAGGGACGGGTCGAACCCTGGCCCAGCAGGCCGAGCCCGCCGTGGCCCAACCTAGCCGAGTGAGACCCGGACTAGTTCGGGTTGACCTGAACCATGTCGGGTCAGCCCAGACCAGGTCAGACCGGACCCATGCCCCACCGGACCCAAAATACTTAAAGGATCATATCAATAGAACCAGATGTCCGTTTGACAAACCATATATGGAGTTGGGATCCTTGGATCGAGAGGTCATATAGGTATACTCCACTTGATAATTGGATACAGTTGTAGTACGTCCGGGTTGGATCGAAATTGAATCCAATTGGGCCCCTGGAACTGAAGCGCTTATAACTCACAGACGGGGCATCTGATTGATGCACCGTCTATCGCATTGGAACCCTTACGACCTGGAGGTCCTTTAGGTTACCCCTTTTTGGAGAATAGTGTTAGTTGAGTTATGAATGATATCTTAATGGTCAGATTCTACGAAACTCTAGCGCATCAGGTGCAAGGAATCCAGTGGATGGCTATAATTTGGATAGGGAACATCGATCATGTGTGGGTCAGCGCATACTGATCCTATGTGGGTCAGATCCTATGTGGTTCAGCACTCAGAGATCCTGTGTGGGTCATCACATATCGATCCTGTGTGGGTCAGATCCTATGTTGGTCAATGCTGAGCGATCCTATGTGGGTCAGCACATATCGATCCTGTGTGGGTCAGATCCTACGTGAGTCAGTGGGGGTTAGTTACCTATCGATCTTGTGTGGGTTAGATCCTGCGTGGGTCCGCGGGGGTTAGTTAGCTATAGATCATGTGTGGGTCAGAAGTAGTGCTACTTCACAGAATAATATGATCTAGCCTTACACCTAATCATCTGTACTTATGTACTTAAGTAATACCTAGGGTGAGATGAGTCATTTACCTGTGTGGTACTTCTTCCTTTGTGGTGTTGTCTTCATGGTGTTGCCTATGTGGTAATTTTATCTTCGTGTTGTTACCTATGTGGTACTTTTATCTTTGTGGTGTTTCTTGTGTGGTAATTCTACCTTCGTGGTTTTGTCTTCATGGTGTTACCTTTGTGGAACTTCTACATTCTTGGGGTTGTCTTCGTGGGGTTACCTATGTGGTACTTTCATCATTGTGGTGTTACCTATGTGACACTTTTATCTTTGTGGTGTTACCTGTGTTGTACTTCTATCATTGTGTTATTAACTGTGTGGTACTTCTACCTTTGTGGTGTTACCCTTTTGGTATTATTCCCTCATGTATAAGATGAGAAATGTCTTGATAACTTTGGTATATGTTTGGGCATATACCTCAATAGAGTTGATGTCTATTGCTTTGTGCTTTGAGATTATGGTCATGCTTTGTGGTATTTCCTTTATAGAACTCTTAGAGACCTACGGGGGTCTCAAGGTCCCTACTGAGTATCATTATACTGATCCCTGCATGGGTTACGCCTGCACCATGTTGTGACTTGTGGAAACAAAAGACATCATTGATCGAGGCTGAGGGAGCTAGGATTGGACGGTACTTAGAGGTGGAATATTTGGTGTGACGTGATGCAAGGACTACTGATCGTGAGTCATTCCTACCCTTCAGGTATAATCCTTGGTGGACGATCTAGGAGCTATTTTCCCATTTTTAGTTGTATTGTACCTTTTAGCTGTACATTTACTTTTACAGTTGGGATTATATTCCGAACCCTTTTCTTTCATCACTCTTTTTTACTATAGAAATTTACTTCGTAGATGCATCTTGTTGCATTCTAGTCTGTGTGTTTTTACAGGTTAAAGGCAATTTCTTCTTGTTATAGGGATACGCCTTTCCAGTGCTAGTCGCCAGCCCCTGGCCAATAGAAGGTGGGCTTGGGGTAGTCACGGCATAGGCCCCGAGGGACGGGTCGTGAAAAAAATATTATGAGATTTATTAATATATGGAATAAAATATTTCATCAATGGTATAATAATTATAAATAATCCTGATAAATTATGAGAATGTGGAAATAAACTATTGCAACTTTGGTAACATTAAATCACGTCCCTCATAATACAGTAAAATTACATGAATCTTATAAAATTATGAAAATAATAAAATTAATGATATAACATTTAAAATTCACTATATACACCTCATAGAAAAACATAGGTTCATAACACAACATGTATCTCAAAGAAGGAAAATCTATAAAAATTTACTTTACAGATTTGATAACTTTTTAACCACATACCAAGTGAAAAAAAATATCATAAAATAGATATGTAAATACCCATAAATGTAAGTATAAGAATAATATAATAGATTAATGTTTAGTATATAAACCACAAAAATAAATGAGTATTGAAAAAGGCATGCATCTCATAGATATGAAAAGTGAGCTGAGAAAACAATTACCTTAAGTCTTGACCTTCTTCGTACACATTGAAAAATCATGTTTAATAAATATATTTTTATTATACATATAATAATTACATATTATTATATATATAACCATATATTATTTTATTAAGACTTTATATTACTCATTTATTTACAATTCCCTGTTAATTTTACGTTTTGGATAATATCTGTATTGTTTTTCATATATATTTTGACTTTTTATTTTAGATAATATTACATAGACCATAATTCACTTTTTCAAGAATTTAAAAAATTATATTAATATCATATATACTCGGTATGAAAATATTTATAATAATATATCAAATATATAAATGTGAAATGGAATACACCATTCAAGGAAATAGTAGGACGTTTGTACGCATGAATGTTGTTTTTTTTTGTTATCAAATTGAAATAAATAAAATTTATTACATATATGTGTATATATATATATTATAATTCAAGTATAATTATTATTTCTTATATATAATATATATTTTCTAAACCCATCATTAAAACATTCCATGTAAATTGTGAATGAATCACATCGCTTTGAGGAGGCGGTAGTCCGCACATCCACAAACAAAGTTATTGTAAATACAAAAAAAAGGAAAACATGATGGTATGATTTATGTAATAATTCTAGTGTCATAAAAATAATAAATATCATATATATAAAATAAAAATAGTATGTACATCATAATTTCTATCATGAGAAGTGGTAAATAAAAAACGAACAACATCGTTTTCACGAGGCATTAGTCTGTCGTACACACTAATTGTAAGTTCATTACCCATTGGATGGAAGTGTGTGTAAGTTTAGGTATAATAATATAATAAAAAACATAAGTACATTGAGGATACTGAGTTTATTTTTAAATGATATAATAAGAATATTTTAGGGTTCAGATAATGAAAATAAATCAAAATATCTTGTGGAATGATGTCACCTCTTCTTTGGGTAACTCTCATTATTTCACCAAATGTCTTAATTGACTGGATTTACACAAAAATGTTGGATTCTATAATTAAGGTATATATTTTTGGATTATATTTTGGATTATTAGTTCAAATCCAATGTTTTTTATAGGTTTGAATAAGTTTTATTGGTGAGTACCATTTTGTAGTGGAAGAGGAGTGACTTTCAAATAAATTTTTTGAAATGGAATTGATCCCACATATTTACCAAGTAAAGTATATCCAATAATGGTCCTAATATGTGGAAAAAAATTATAGGTTATAAATATGAACATAAAATAGATTTTGGATATGTTTATAGGTCAATTTGGGCATTAAGATTAAGGTTTAGTCTTTTGTTAAACTAATTTTTCTCTTAATCGTTGTAATTAATTTTAATCACTTTCACAAATATTTTCAGTAAAAAACTAAGCTAAACATATTATATATTATATATTATTATGATTTAAAATATTTAATCAATTTTATCAAATTAAAATTCGATAACTTCAAAATTTAATTTAAATTTTAATCCTTCAGATGGGACAATTAAGTGGGTTTTTAAAATAAAACTTTTCAAAAGTTTGATATGTTTTTATATCCAATTTCAATTTGAAATTTATTATAATGATATGAAATGGTTTAATTTATGTAAAATGGGTCTAATGAAACATTAAAACAAATTATAAATAATATTTAACCCTATAAATCATTTATACAAAAAAACTGTTTTAAATTAAAATTCAGTGTTTTTTAATATTCATCCATAAATGAAACTTCTCAAAAAAAAAACAAAAATTCAACCAAAGTAAATTTTGATATTATAATTTCAAAAATTATTTCTATTTTTTCAAATTAAAATTTTAAAATTGTAAAAATTTATAATTAAAATGGTTTTCCATTTATATGTGGTAAAATTACATTTTAGAAGAATACATCTTTTTATTTATAAAATTGGATTTATTCTTATCTTATACTTATAAAATATATTGGATGAGTATAAAAATCATTAAATGAATCTATAATATATAAATTTTATTTAAAACAATCATAAAAATGGGTTTTTTAATTTATTGAGATAAATTTGTGTTTGTGCATAGAAAATATTTTTCTTAAAAAAAGTAATTTCATTATTTTCAAAAGTTTATTACATTCCTTGATATCTAATTAATAACCAAAGGATTCATTTTATATAATAATATTAATAGAATATTTTATTTCGGTAAAACTCGCCCTTGTGTGTAACGCAAGATACTGCAGGGACTTGGTATTGTCTGAAATATAATCCAAACATAGTTTTTAATGTAACAAAAGATAATATAAGTGTTGTGTGTACGAAAATATTAACTTGGTGTTGTGTATCACTTAATCCAAACTTTGTGATTTCGTGTGATAAAATCTATATCTAATGTTTGTGAAATAAAAAATATTGAGAAGATTAAATTAATTTAAAAAATATATATATTACAAATAAAAAATTGTTTCATTATCCCCCCCCCCTGAAAATTAATTTTCCACTTTCAATTTTTATTGTATATTTATGGTTTAATAGTATAATGTTTCATTCATAGAACCCCACATTGTAAAACTGAACACTATAATATCCTTTAAAAGGGCATGTTGGAAACATAACAGCCACCCAAAGTGACACATAACTAGGTTTCCAAATACGATACCATAGGTGGGAAGTAGAAACTGTAAATTTAATGAAAACATAAATAATCCTATATATTTATAATGATAATTGATCACAATAAATTGGATGATCTATAAAAATATAACAATCACAAAACCATAAACTGAAGAAGCGCGAATGAGTTCATTGATATCATCACAAATGATGATAATTGGAAAAAATATATTTTAAAACCCTTTACATAGATTTGATTAATTTTTTCACTTGAATATATACTTACTTCATTTAATTCCATTTTATTAGAAAAATCTCACCCATTGGTCAGGTTTTAACCAATTTCCACATCACTTATTACTCCAAAAAAATAAAGGTATTTTTATTCATTCTTGAAGAACTAACGGATCATGAGATCCATGGTAGTTCATCGCATATTTCTTCATTTACCATCAACACAAATTGGTCAGAATAAGATATCCAATACGTATAAATCCTCGCATTGTTAGATAATAATTTAATCTCAAAAACATCATATGAAGATTACCTTAAACCTTCCATAAATGGTTAACCTTATGACCCTCATGAAAATTAAAAATATAAAATATTATAAAGGATTTCACAAAATTTATCAAAACAATCTTATCATTTATCCCCCATATATCATAAAGTGATATTGGTCATTGCATACCAAACATGTGAATATATTCATCATGTTTTCTCTTTAAATGTAGTAATAACCTAAATTACCATAAAACCATATTAAAAACATGAATTCTTACTTATTTCAATGATTACTAGATATATTAATTATATCAAAACAAAAATTGTAGACTTCATCCTAGATAAAATAGACTACTTTTTAAACCAAACCTTTATCAGTTCTATGGCTATCGATATTATCCATTTTATTTTATCCAAATTAATAATCACTTTATCCATGTTAAACATGATTTTATCATAATCTTGAAAACAATAAGGGAATTATTACCTTAATAAAAATATCACATTTTCGATGAAATCTTGTTTCTACTTCATCATCACCATTAAACATATGCTTTCAAGTACTCAATTTAAAAGTTCTATAACAAATACTTATAAATTTTATGATTCATATAACATAAAATTTGGATTAAAAAACATATATATTGCATTCTTCCAACTTCCTTATTAAATAATTAACTAAGATTCATATTCTTATTACTTAGTTCCCCTTTCTAAATACATAAAATATGAATTTTCTTAACTTTTATCAAACTCAATTTAATCATTCTTATCAATAATGTTATTATAATGACACATACCTTTCATATGTCATTTGTGGCCTCTTTATCATCAACTGAAAAATCATTATATGTACCACCTTGTTGATTCTATTCATTATCCTTCTACATAGGAAATAAATTTTCATAATTCCCATTAACTGCACATTTTAAGCATTAATCACTTGATAAGACCATAGGGAGGCTGATATTCCAATCCATTGTGTTAACTAAACTTTTCATTTTTCCTTTGAAGTTACTTGTTTTATGACCATAATTTCCATTGTTAAACCTTCCTTATGTTACTATAAGACATTCTCTTGGGTGATTCTTTCCAAATTCTCAACACATAGGAAATTGAATCTTCTTTCCTCGATGATCTCCATTACCCAAACTCTCTGCTAACTCTTTCAATAGATTCTTTGGTAATTCTGAGAGTTGGTTAAGGTAAAAATTATTGATCATATTTCATGAAAGCTAATTAGACATGATTAAAACATCCTTCACTCCAGTGATCATTACATTTGGCTTCCCATCATAAAATTTTATATCATATTCAATGTTAACCTAATTCCTTCTCGTTCTCACCATTGGCTAAAACTAAAAAACATAGTGTATGTTGTACATACCTTAGAGGAAAACAACATAATCATTAAAAATTTATTATAATATGTCCAAATAATGACATCTTCCTTTATATATATGGCACATTAGGCTTAGTCTTAGAGACATCCCTAGACATGTTCCTAGAAATAACCATAGGGATCTCACTAAATTTATCTCATCCAAATTTCCAAAGGTTTAATGAACCTTCACTTTGATACCAACAATAATGACCTAGGATTAACATACCTGGATATTACACCATTTTAGATGAATATTAAGCACATTAAAAAATATATCTCTGGGGATTTATTCATAACTTTGGGAAAGGAAACATATAAAAGGGGTGAGATTAGATGATCCATAAGGGTAAAAAGGGGAGATATGTAAACATAACATGAGCATAAGGGTATGATAAACAGATCATAACAATATAACATCATACCCTACATATCAAATATCATAATCATGAGTCATGGGGAAAATATTGGAAGTTCATATGACATGAATCATAAATAAAATCAAAGAACATGAGTCATTAGAGAAAAAAATTGGCAAAAGACATAGACTTATGGCATACACAGAATCATAAAAAACATTCCCTCTAAGTTAATGATCATTGCCTAAAAATTATCAAGGAACGTCATGGGGATTACAACTATTGGGTAGGACACACCATCATCCCCAGTCGTAGACATTTACTTGTATTTGATCAGGTTTCCCCATCTTATCATAGTGAATTTGGTTTCCCAATCTTCCAATACTGGATTGGGTTTCCCCACCTTCTTTTAATGAATCAGGACACAGTTGTTTCCCATTTTGGATCAGCACACACCTATTTCCCATTATAGATCAAGCTCCTTAATGTTTTTCTCATCATTATCTCATTATATATAAATCATTACCCAATGTATCGAAGGAAGATATAGGTCACACCAATAAAAAACTACAATCATACATACATTTTCCACAAGATATTAAAACTTGCATCATATCATGACCCATAAAATGTGATGGGTTTCACTATATCATAACCCCTTAAATTAAATCGGTGTAATAATTATTTCATTATATCATTAACTATGGAAAGTATATAGGTTTTATTTTCATTAAATAATAATCCATGAAAAGAAGCGGGTTTTAAAATAATATAAACCATGAGGGAGAAAATGGAGTCATAAACATCATTCCATCAAGGAATAAACCATTTGATAAATAATATGAGTGGTATTCTTTAATAATATCTAAAGTAAATCATAAAATATAACAATGTTTGTTAACATAGATGGAGAAGAATTTTGAAAGATCACATGGAACATTTCATAAATAAAATTGCCTTTCATTATAAATAATTTTCATAAACCCTTTTTGACAAATCCTTTTCTTATAAAGACATATTTATAATTTCATTTAAAAAAATTGTTGAGGAAAATATCTTATCTTCTTCAAAAAAACACATATCGAATTTTAAAAAAAAATCATTTGAAAAAGTTTCAAATCTTATAAAGGAAGCATGGAAATATTTTGGAAACATTTTTCTTTGAAAATAATTGGAAAACATAAAAATAAAGCTTGTAATCATTTTGTAAACCCTTTTCCGAAAAATAACCTTTAGAAAACATATAAAAGAGGACTTAAAATCATTTAAAACACTTTTTAAACATAAAATATTTTTGATAACATTTTTATTTGAAAGGTAAATTAAAATCAATAAATTTCTATATTATTAGGAAAATGTTTTCTTAAACAATAATCAAATATACATAAAAATTATTATTTAAGGAAATGATGTTCACGATGGAAGGTAAGTCCAAACATACCGAACATTCCTTTTTCAAATTAAAATGTTTGGAAGAGTTCATTAATCAAAAAATTAAAATAATATTCATTTATTAATAGTTTTATCAAAATTTAAAACAAGGGAAATTATTTTATTTAAACTTTATACTATATTATTATAAAAATTAAAACATCTATAAAAAGCATGGTTTTTAAAGAACACATATTTTCAACCCAGATGAGAAAAAAAAAGTCAGATTTTGATAAAACAAATTCTTACTTATTTCAAGTACAATAGAGTGATAAATGATACCATTACTTGGATATAAAATTAATAACCAGGGGATAAGAAAATTAATGAAATTTATTAATATATAAATTATAATATTTCATCAATGGTATCATAATCATAAACAATTTAGATAAATGATATGATTACAGCAATAAACTATAACAACTTTAGTAACTTTAAATTATGACCCCCATAATAGAATAAAATTACATAAATAATATAATATAATTGAATAAATAGAATTAGAACTATAAATTTTAAAAGGAAGTATAAACACCTCAGGGAAAAATACATGTTCATAACACAACATGTATCTCAAAGAAGGAAATCGAGAAGAAAATACTTTATTAATTTGGTAACTTTTGAAACACAAAACACATGAAATAAGAATCATTAAAAGGATATTTAATTAAAAATAAATTTATTTCTAATAATCATAGAATAAATTCATGTTCAGTATATACAAAACACAAAATTAATGAGTGGTGAATAAGGCATGTATCAAGGTTCTTTTTGATCATTATGAGGCTGTGGCTGGACAGGCCATAAGCTGGGAGAAATCCTCAATTGTCTTTGGCAATGGAATTTCTGCTGGAAAGAGGAACAGGATCATCTGATATCTTGGGGTTAAGCGGGGAGATTTTCCCTTTCAATATCTTGGGGTTCCTCTTTTCTGGGGAAGGGTGAAACGGCAATATCTGGAAGACATTTATGCTGGTATTACCAATCAGCTCTCTAGCTGGAAAGGGAAGTCTATGTCCATGGCTGGAAGGGTATGTCTTGTGAACTCGGTTATTACATCCAAATGTGTTTACTCTTTTTCAATTTACAAATGGCTGCGAGGGATTATTAAGGAGCTTCAATGCCTGGTCAGAAACTTTATTTGGACAGGATCAATGTTTGAAAAAAAGTTGGTCACGGTGAAATGGAAAGACTGCATAAAGCCTGTGGAAATGGGAGGACTTGGGGTTAAGGACCTTCGTACATTTAATGATGGTCTGATTGGAAAATTCACTTGGAGGCTGATATCAAATGAGATTAATGATGAATTTTTGTCGAGCAGGTTCACAAAACGGCTCATGAATGGATATAAATATTACCTCCAATCCTCGGTATGGGCTTCCCTCAAGCAGGCTTATGCAATGATTATGAAGGATACTAAATGGCTTGTTAGTAGAGATTCCACTCTTAGCTGCTGGAATAACTTGTGGCTGGATCAGCCCTTGCACTCCATGGGTGTTCCAGCCGAAGCTGCCTCATTTCCCATCTCGGTCTTTGTATCAGATCAGACTTTGCAAGAGCTGAACATCTCTGACTATATGCTGTCCAAAATTAATAATTATGCTTTTATGGATTGTGATAGGCTGATCTGGCTTGCTAGAAGGATTGGTAATTTTGACCCCAAGGAGTTCTATAGGTTTGCTTGTGGCAGTACTGATCATGCCCCAACATGGCTCATGAAATTCAGGGCTCCCTTCATTCGGCCAGCCCGGTTTCTCCTGCTTTGGAGGATTTGGAAGAACAGACTTCCCACATCTGAACATTTGAAGCAAGATGGTTTTCAGATGGCTTCCATGTGTGCTTTATGCAGGTCTGGGGAGGACACCACGCAACACATATTTATGGAGTGCAGGCAGGCCCGGAAACTCTGGAATTACCTGGGAATGCTATTCGGAGTTACGATTGACTCAGAAATTCTGCTCGTTGACATGCTGTCCGGAATGCTGCATATGCGATGCAGTGAGCAGCTGGGTAATCTTCTCACTGCTGCCATTGCAGCGTGTATTGCATCCTTGTGGGAGTCACGGAATGTGGCTGTGTTTGGCAGTGCGAATGATGCTGTTCGGAAGGGAATGATCTCCATCCATAGGGATGTGTACGCTGCGTCAATGACTCAGGATGGTGTGATGGATAATACCATTTCTGACTTACAAACCCTGAGGATGCTTGGAGTTTCTGGCCGTCCCCGCAAACCTCGGATGCTGAAATATATTAGATGGATACCATCGATTTCACCATGCCTCAAGGTGAATGTTGATGGAGCTGCGTCAGGTGCGCCGGGCCCATCGGGATGTGGAGGTGTTTTCTGCACCTTTCGTGGGTTTGTCAAGGGACTCTTTTACCATTACATTGGCATTGGCACTGCTTTGGAAGCTGAGCTATGGGCGATGATTCATGCTATAAGGTATGATGTCCAATATAATTGGAGATGGATTTGGATTGAATCTGACTCAATGACTGCAGTGCATGCTTTGAATACTAGAACGCGTAATGTGCCTTGGCATGTGCTCCCACAGTGGGTTGAGTGCCTCCACCTTTCGAGTCAAATACAGGTGGTTGTTTCTCACGTGTATCGGGAGGCCAATCATGTTGCTGATTCTTTGGCAAGACAGGCTATTATTGATTCTGATACGATATGGTCCTTCAGGACCCCTGATTTTTGTGCTCCAATGGTGGATGCGGATAGATGTGGTGTGTTGTACACTCGCCTATGTAATAACCCCTTGTACGCCTGACTCTTTATTTTTATTTATTATTTCTGAGGACCGGCTCACGTTGGATCCTGATCTTCTTGCTATATTACCCATTTATAAACATTTCAATGCTAATGTTATGTTTTGGGTAATATCTGCATTGTTTTTTGTATATGTTTTGACTTGTTATTCCTTATACTCTTACTAGATCATTGTTTATTTTATTACAGAATGTAATAAATGATAAAAATATCATATATATTCATTATATAAGTATTTATAATAATATATATAATATTTAAATATTTAATGGAATACATTTTTCATGGAGATGGTAAGTCATACGTATTCATTCATGTGTTTTTGTTTTGATTATCGTATTGAAATAATGAAATTAAATGACAAATAATTATATATATATATATATTATCATTAAAATATAATTATTATTTTTATTTATCATAAAATTATACTAAACACATGTTTAATACATTCCATGTAAAGTGTGAATGAAACATATCACTTTTAGAAGGCGTTAGTCCACACATCCACAAACAAAGTTATCGTATTTATACAAAATGAAAATATTGAAGCTATGTTTTATGTAATAATTATAAAAGAATAAATACATCATAAATATAGTATATATCATATAAAATAGTATGTATATCATAATGCTGACCATGAGAGGTTGTAAAAGAAAAATGAACAGCATCACTTCACAAGGAAGTAGTCTGTCGTACACATGAACGGTAAGTTTATTACCCATTAGGTGGATGTGTGTGTAAGTGTAGATATAACCCATAGAATAAAAATATATAAGATTATTTAGGATGATAAGTTTATTATATAATGAAGTAATAATAATTTCGTATGGGGTGGATAGAGAAAATAAAACAAAAGAGCTTGTGGAATGATATTACCTCTTCTTTGGGTAACTCTTCTTGGTTTTCATAAAGGGATTACTTTATTGGATTATTCAAAAAGGAAGGATTCTAGGATGAATTTAGGTATTTTTTCAAGATATTAGGATAGTTTTTTGGATGATGAAAATTTCTTGAGAAGCGTAAATTAGTGGTAAGTTTTAGAACCTTTTTATAGTGGAGGAGTGGAATTCTTGTAAATATTTGAAAAGGGAATACCAACCACGTTATTCCCATGTAAAGTGGATCAAATAATGGTAAACATATGATAACATTGATGATAGGCTCTAACTATTAACATAAAATGGATTTTGGAAAAGTTTCGTGGTCAATATGGACCTTTATTTTAAGGTTTAGTCCTTTGTTGAGCTACATTTTCTCTTAATCGTTGTAATTAATTTTATTCACTTTCAGTAATATTTTTGATCAAAAACTAAGTTTAAATTATTATAAAATATAAATTATGATTATTAAAAATATATAACCCATTTTTTGAAATTCAAATAACATTAGTGTAAAAAATTTATTTAAATTTAATCCAACAGATGTGAGGACAAAGTAGGTTTTTAAAGTAAAAATGTTCAAAAGTTTAAAAGGTTTTTTTATCCAATTTCATTGTTAAATTAGTTAAAATTACCTAAATTGTATTAATTGATTAAATTTCATCTAACGAAAATTTAAAACCAATTCAAAATATAATTTAACCCTATAAATTATTCTGACGAAAAAACAATTTTCAATTAAAATTTAGTATTTATCACTACTCATCAAAAAGTGAAACTTTTTAGAAAACTAATAAAAAACAAAAAAAAGTATATTTTTATGTTTTGATTTAAAAACTGAAGTTTATTTTTTATGATAAAAATTATAAGAGTGTCAAATTTTATATTTAAAATAGGTTCCCTTTTAAAAGGTGGAAAAATTATATTTTATATAAATAAATCTTTTTTTCATAAAATAAGATTTTTTATTATCTTATACATATCAAATATATTGGATGATAATTACACAATTATTGAATATATAATATATAAATTTTTTTGAAAAAAATCATCATTTATTTTTAATTTATTATGATAAAAATGTTTTTTTACATAGAAAATTAGTTTTCTTAGAAAAGTAATTTTATTATTTTCAAATAGTTCTTGAATTAATTTATAACTAATTAATAACCAGAGGATTAATTTAATATAAATTTGTAAATAATATGTTTAAAATTTTTTATATCTTATTCATAACATCCATTCCAATGGATAAGTGGTATCTATAATAATATTTTAATAATAATAATAATATAATATTGCAGTTCAGTAAAACTCGTACTAGAATGTAACTGAAGTTATCAATAGGACTTAGTATAATTTGTAATAAATTAAAAATCATAGTTTTTCATTTACTGAAAGATAATATAAGTGTTGTTTGTAGTGAAATATTACCTCTTGTGAAATGGAAAATATGAAATATATTAAACTAATTTGAAAAAGCAACATTTCAAAAAATATATGGGTCTTACAATATTCCTTGGTCTAGATGAAATATTCTGTTACACATCAGTTGATTCACATCCTATCCATAAGACATTAAATTGAATGGTGGATTTCCTCATTCCATGAAGATAAAATGCACGATATTTCTGAGAACTATGTCTGGCTTGATTCTCATTTTAATGCGATACATAGTGATGTCTAGATTTCGAGGCCCAGTTTCTGCAGCAATAACAAATAAAATTTCCCCACATCTTTTTTATGATTTAAACCTATATAGGTTACCCTTATAGAACTATGTTTTTCTTGATTATTTCTCCAGTAAGATACGTAGTGGTTCCCGGATCTCTAATCCTGGCCCAGCCACAACAAAATATAAAAGATGCCATGTCCCAATGTATGGGTTAAAACTACCTAGGGAATCATTCAAGAACTATATGGGGCTTGATTCTAATTCCAATTATATATGTAGCGATTCATGGATCATAACACATGGACCATCCACTAAAAAATCTAAATTCTCTTATCCTTTACATGTGTTTCCTTTGTTTCATGGAAGAAGATTTTACCACTACTTTTTTCTCACACTGAGAATAGCTTATGTGGGTTTAGGTTTCTTGAAAAATAAGTTCCATGCATAAGTATATCATATCAATTTGCATCATGTTTATTTTCAGTCTTGAAGAATTCCCTTAAAAGGAACACAATATGTACTCGTTTCATGATAGTAAACTACATTTCTTCCTTAACAACTACATGCGACTTTATTCTCTTACCAAAGTGATACATAGTGACATCCAGATATTCAATCATGGACCCAACTATAACATAAAATGTGAAATTCCCCAACTCCCCCAAATGAAAGAAATTGTTACATAAAAGGATTCAATACGGTGTCTCACCCCATGAATGAGGTTGTATTTAAAAAAGAACCCTTTTCTCCACACATTAATTCAATCAGTATAGGGATTCGTTTTTAAAAAAATGTGTGGCTTGATTATTGCTTCAAAAATATACATAGTGACATTTAGGTCCTATAGCCTAGTCCAGGTATAATATTCCCATGTTTTCTATGTCGAGTTACCTTCTTCCTTACCATATGATGTTAAATTATATGGATGATTTTCTTACTTCTTAACATTAAACAGCACAGTTGATGTCCTAATTGAATGATTCTAAACAACATTCCTAATGTTCGGGCCACATGATGTTAATTTCATGGTACCTTAAGAACTAATTGTGGATTTATTCTCATTTCAGTGATATACGTAGTGACACCTAGACCCCATTTCCTATTCCCATCCATGGTTTAAGATAAATTACTCTTATCCTGCATACAGACAATGATCTATGCATGAGAATTTAATTGGGTCCCCTCATTAGGGGGTCCACCAAAGATATAGGGATGTCCCCTTCTACATATGTGTCAGATATATTAAAGGGAATATAAACATCAAGGTCAATATCAGTTAAAATAATCTCACTATGCTCATACATATACCTTACACATGTCATAATCATAGTCTTAGACACTTTTGGATCTTCATAATCTTTCTCCAACTTCCAATGATATAATTCTTGATACCCGAGGACTACTTTTTCTAACAATGTTACAATGCACCCTAGATGGATTTGCATAAACACTCCCAAAAAACCAATTTTTAGTCAGAGGATGTCAATATTTGACAATTTAGTAACATTTCCCAATTGTAATTTTATAACGTATCCCACAAAATGGGTTTTTCAATCTGCAGTAACTTTTCCCTTGAGAGAATCTTCTTCTGTTCACAAAATAATTGAAGACATTATGTTTGAACCCTCTATTAGAATCACTCTGTGATCATTAGTCACATATTTATCTCATATTATTTCTCCTAATATGATAACACCAAGTACCATAGATTATAATTTTCTCCCTCATGTCAAAATTATTCCAGAACGACCTTGGTCTAATAGGACACATATATCCTACAGTCTTAGTCATATGACCTAAAACTACAGGAACCACATTTCCCACATTCAAGTAATACCTATGTAGGGAACCTATTCCCCTAATTATTTTTTAATTATGACTTGAAATTATCTTTATCTATTTAGGTAATTTACTTCTAAAAAACCATACTCTGTGTCTGAGAAAATACAATTCTCCATAATCTTCCATCAGCCATTAAAAATAGAATGTTTGAATTTATAAGAAATACTTTGTGTGAATATAATGTAACACACCCCGGTTAGATTTTCAAATATCACCAAAGTATAGGTTTTTTATCCATAGGATTCCACTACTTGACTATATAGTTACACATCCTAGTTGGATTTGCATAAATTCTCCCACAAAACCGGTTTTTAAACTAGTGTTAACTTCATTCTCAGGAGAGACCTCCTCTATTTCCATAATCCCTTTTTCCCAAACCACTCTTCAAATCCAAATATTCCTATATTAAAGCTTACAAAATTTCCCTCATCATATATGAAAGTGATGAAGAATTCTCAAAATATTACTTTGAAAAGGGATAATTATTAATCTTTCGATCTAAGTTAAATACCATTAATTATATCCCCCTAATTTCCTTTTCTGTATAAAATTAAAATGAATAGAATGACATCACTGTTGTATGAAATTTAATTGTATTGCATAATTTCCTCATTGTATGAAATTAAAATACATAGAATAACATCCTAGTGAAAAGACATTAAATTTTACAACAACATAATCATTGTATGATGTTAAATTACATGGTCAATGTCTTTTCCACATGACAATAAAATTCTTGATGCTTCAACCCTTTTTAGATAGGGGCCTTCCCCCTGAAATCATAAATTTAAAAAAATATACCCTCATTCGCACAAGTGAAATTCATGTTGGATCAGTCTGCCATTCATATCCAATTCCAATAGAGATATTTATTTCATTCTCAAACATCTTCCCAGGGTGAACCACCCATCATGGTTAATCCCCATAAAATTCCTTCGTCCTTCAGCAATATATTTTTGTAATTCATAGGGAATCCCTTATTTGACAATGTATTAACACACCCAAATTGTCTTGGCATAAGTATCCCACTAATAGGGCCTATCAACCCTCGTATTTCACTTTTTTACTATTCAGTAACATGCCTAAGTTGTGTTTTCATAATGTTTTCCACAATACATTTTTATTAACCAGTGGTAACTTTATCCTTATGAGGTACCTCCTCTATTCCCACAAGACATGAAAATAATTCATTGGAAACCTCTTTTTCCAATTTTTCCAAGAAAATTCCCCACATACTTGTCTTGTTTCATGTTTTGGATTCATAAATAAAAATTCATGTCTCAAAATCCCCCTTTGGTTACCAAACAAATTTGAACATTTTGGTCCCACTAGCCTTGTTTGGGTCATCATTTCAAAACTTATTGCCATTTTGTTAGACCTAAAACACCATTCACGTTAGTATATCTTGCATGATTTTAAACTACCCAAAAAAAGAGACATAGTACTCACCAAGTTGAAAACCTCCGAAGAGTATTATAGAAAAAAGTAGAGTCTTGGCTCGCTAGACCTTCATTCCGTGTGGTTTTGGAAAAAATTGACCAATGAAAAAAATATGGCACAAAACATGTTATGCTAAAACCCCATAAAAGGTGGCCTATGAAAACTCCAAGTATCATCCATTCAATATTATTTATATTGGTCTTAGGAAAAAAATTGTAGTGATAACATAAAAGACACAAAGTATGTTGGGTTGTCTATACAACCCTAGAAACGGTCAAACTATACTCTCTAACACCCATGGCTAAGGAAAAAATTATAGCATCCTTTCGTAGATGAGATAGCTAAAAATTTGAACAAATAATGTTGGAATGCATCAAATTTCTTTATAATTACCATAAAATAAGATTCTTTTCATTCTGAATGAATCTAATTCTATGGGTGGTATTTTTTACACTATAAAATGTGTTCCATGCACTTTTCCACATAATTCAAGATGTGAACCTCACATAGACACCAAATGTTGAGTTTGAGTGGAAATACTTATTTATATTGGAAGAAAGAGAATATTGTATTTCCATGCATCCTGACTGAAAATATATTTGACCCAACATGAAAAATTCATAGTATGACTCTCCATTTTTCTTGTGAGTCAGTGACAGTTGTGAAGGGATCGGCCCAAAGGGACGGTATTGTAGCCTGGTATTGATCACGAGCAGGGGTTCAGGGAATAGCCCCCATGGTATTGATCTTATTTTTAACCCAAGTGAGATATTTTGGGGGTCTTTAATGTAGAAAGAGGCTCATATAGGCCCTTCCCACGTGGCCTACATGACACTGTAACCCAGAGTGCACACATCATATGCACCAGAAGGCCTGCAAAAACCTACATGCAAGGCCCAAAAGGAACTTCCACCCATCTGTGTGACACCTATTCCAATAACCTATGCCTGAGGCCTATGAATACAACCATATTATACAATTATTCTCAATTTTATTATAAATAGGACCAAATGGATCCTTATTTGCACAACCATAAAATCGGAAGAGGCCTTGAAGCTCTAATCGTGCAACCCCTTTTCCCTGGTCCTTAAAAACCACTAAGGTATCCATCCAAAGGCTGGGAGAATAAATAAATAAGGAAAATAAGTTATATAAAAGTTCCTTAAGGGTATTAAACATAAGAAACAGAAAAAAAAATACCACTTCTCTCCTGGTGGATGACCATAGGTGCAAGGCCCCTTACCTAACTTGGGACCTGTGCAAGCCTCATCCAGGGACTCTTGGGGAGACCCGTGGTGGCTTGGATAATGCCTAGGCTAGGTTTTGTTACCTAGGTGGTCCATTAAAGAATTCATATATAGCTCACATAGGACTATACCCCCATTTCATGAAGCTCCTCCATTTCTTATCCGACCTCACACGAAGCATGTTCACTCTCTAAGCCAGGTCATGCGTGAGCCCCCCTTTGAGCCCTCTTCTAAGCCACCAATGGTTGGGATCCCCTTCTATTGGATCCCTTATATTAGGGGGAAAAATTGAATCCTCCAATAAATCCTCTGGAATTAAAACCCCATGGAAATAGGCATATGAGTGTGTCTCCCATTTGGGTATGAATTCCTTCAGTCATAGGTGTCCCGCACTTGTCTTACCTGGCAGGAAGGGTCCTCGAGATGCATGTGAGTATTCATTCCATCAGTCATGAAGACCTTGGCCCCGAAGTTTGAGTCATGGAACTCTTATTATTTGGTATGGGGGTTAGGACCATGTCCTTCCCTAGTTTTATTTAATTCCCATGGCCTCTAGTTCTAGATGGAGAGGGTGAGGATCTCACTTACCTTTACCTTTGACAAGGAATGAGATCCTCCCCCGGGACCAATTTTAGGGAATATCACCAAGAGTAAGACCTAGATTTTATTAAAGGACCTCTCCTACTTCATTCCTTCCAAATTTTCCATACCCATGGGTCACATATAGATATATCATCAAATGTGACTATCCTAAATACCAAAATAAGAGGATATGTGTTTCTTAAAGGCTTCTCTATTTACCCTTGGACCCATGATACATTGACGAGAGCGAATGGGCACCATAGCCTAGTCCCTTTCCCTATACCTTTGTGTTTTGATCTATTGAATTAGTAGATAGAGAATATTTTTTTCATTCTCTAGATCCATCATTTCCTCTTGTTCCACACACCAAGCATGGATCACTTGGTCTTAGAGGTCAGTAATGATCATGGAATCCATATGATCTCCAACCATTAGGACTAATTATAAGTGTAATCCCCAACAAAAACCTAGGAAATCGTATGAATAATCCCTAAAATCCAACATATGGGCCTCCTCTTTAGTAATAATCCCCTAATACAACCATTGGGCCTCCTCTTTAAGAATAAAACCCAACCAATCATGGGCCTTCCATTCGATATAATCCCCAACCAAATCACCATATTAATAAAATAGGCCTCCTCTTTGGAAATAATCCCTAACTAAACCATATGTGGGAATCCTACATAGGAATAATCCACAAATAAAAATCATTAATAACTAGGGAATGCCCCTTTGTAATAGGCCCCAAAATCCATCCATTGGTACTCTTCTTCGGGAATAATCCCCAACCAATCATGGTCCTCCTACTTGGTATAATCCCAAAAAATATCACCATATTTATGCAATGAGCCTCCTCTTTGGAAATAATCACCAAGAAAATCAAAAATGGGATACCTCCTTAGTAATAATCCCCAACCAAAATTATTTAATCACTGGGTAATACTTTTCTAGAATAATCCCCAAATTAATCCTCTAAAAGGGCCATACTCCCCTATGATATAAAGATAAAGGCCTCCATAGGTTTGGTCCCTCGAAACCGAACTATATGTTATTTGATTCCCAGTAAAATGGGATACATATAAATCCTTCCGAAGGACAAAACCTTGCACCCCAAAACGACATTATTCTCTCTCTTCCACATTCCCAGTATGGTCTCATTCAACCTGGGAGCCCATATCCCTTACAGGTTCCCAGGGCTACTTCAGCATAATTCCTACACCGAACTTTGACTAGGAACCTTCAACATGGATGCCCTTTTCACGTGACATTAAACTATATGGTCAGTTCCTTATCACATGACCTTAAAAGGTATGACATTCCCCGTTAAGCAGTAGTAAAATATTTCGGTTACGATTACTTTCACAAGGATACATAGGAAGACCATTCTAGGTTGTAATCCATAAATCAAAACAACTCTCATCTACTTGGACAAAAAAACTCTCGAGAGTTCCCCACTATGTTTCTGAAATCCAACGACATCATAATAACAACCAAAGAATAAATAATCATTACATAATAGGATAGAAGTTTTAGAGAACCTCTTATACATACCTATATCTCTATTGATGAAGAAAATAACACACATATAGATGATTCTAAATTATATACAGGCCAATAATTGACTATTAATTCAAGGTTGAACCATGTCATACTTGGTAATTCAAGAAGGATTCACGAACATATCTTAAGTCTATAAGAGAGTTCCTAAGTAGGCAATAATTCCCCCCAAAAGGGTGTGATTAGATCAACCTCCCATCCTCTCTACGAATGTTATTTAAAAAATATTATTGGAAAAACTCATGAACGAGAACCTTCCATTAGATAATAGGAACCTCATAGATATAGAACCACTGGTTAATTCTGGTTAAAAATATAAAACTCGTTTGAAACTAACTAAAAAGAATGTGGATCTGTTTAGGATGTAAATTTTATTCCACCAATACCAAAAACATTAATCCTAACAACATATGATGTATTCTGGGCTGAAATAGATATAAATATCATATATATTCAATATATTTGTTTTTAGATTAATTTATAAAAGTTATTGATAGAAAATCGATTGCATCATTCATGGAGATGGTAGGTTGTACGTACATATGAACATTGTTTCATTTTTCTCTTTGAATGGAATGAAAGGAAAATAAATATTAATTAACCATAAAAGAATAATTATTATTTTATATATAATATTTATATTAATAAAATCTTCCACATCTATGATTTCTATTTTAAGTATTATCTCTTTGAATTTTTTGTCTAATTTTGGTCTCTTGGATTCCTTGAGTTTGTTTGCAGAAAAAAGAGATTTTTGGACAGATAGTAGGTGGCTCATATTTGACGCATGGTTAAGATAAACTATAAACCAGCCCAGAAGAGATCATGTTCCCTCGATAGTGGGACAGTCCAAGGCACATGGCCTACAGCATGGGCTTCTGGCTAACCATTTTCATAGACCAGTGGGACTATCTTATGTGCATGGTCAAACGAACTGGCATGCAGGCTCCCCCAAAAACATTTATGTCCTCATTACACATTGGATAGAGGGGAACACATGATTTCTACATGGTTTGGAAAACTATATAGCCAAACAATGAAGCCTACCCAAAAAATAAAACTGTTGAATTTTAGGTTTTTACCTTGTGATTGTTGATTATTAATGAAAATTCCCTCCTTTAAGGCTTCTTTTTTGACCATTGGAAGAGGTTAGAGAGATTACTTTCTCACTTTTTGATCAAATACTAGTAGAAGAAGTGGTTAAATTCATCGATGAATTTGGTTAGTGAGTGAGACTTTTTCTCTCTCATGTTAGAGAAGTAGAACTAGGTCCTAAAAAGGATATGGCTCAGGATCTCCTCAAGAACAATTCTCCTTTAATCTAGGGTATCACAAATCCCCATGAAGAAGAGGTGTGGATTGAGAATATTGAAATGATGTTTTTGTTTCTTGATACTCCTAAGGTAGTTAAAATTAATTTTGTTTTTTATTGTTTGAAGGTACCAAGAAGAGGTGGTGGGACTATGTGGTTCAGGTAGGGAAGCATGATCATATGGTTTGGAAGTAATTCAATGTCATATTTAGTGAGACGTGTTTCCCTAAGACTTTGTACTTCACCAAGACATATGTGTTTCTAGATCACCACCTGGGGGATTGGGCTATGTTAGATTATGCCCAATGTTTCACTGGGTTAGTTTGTTTTACATACAAGGTAGTTTTCAATGACTTGTTAAAGGATCAATGGTTTGAAATGGGGTTGCAGCTGGATATTTGATCCCAAGTCTTATTGATCAAGATAAATATGTATGGTTAAGTATTCAGTCAGGCATTTATGGTGTAGATTTATTGTGATGGAAATTATATTTTTTGGGGTAGTTTTAGTTGTGGTCTAGGGTAGTGGCGGTTCATCTAAAAAAGGAAGTGAGAAAAGTAAGAGAAAAGTGTAGTTAGTTGTTCAAGCCACCATTCCTGGCCATTTTCATTATCATCTTCAGATACTAGGTCATTACTATGCCATCATTGTTGAAAATCATGTTACATGTTGTCAATGTTTTCAAGTCAACCCATACCTTTCCATCAGTGTATAAATATGGATCACTTTTAGTAGTTTTCTAGATCTATGTGCCCATATAAAGGTGGAGAAGGTTTGATAGGCTCCATGGGAATGAAAACCCATTCATATCCAAACAAGATTGTGGGTTCTGAATTTGGTGTTTGTGGTGATAGGGAAAGATCATCTTCTGTTCAGAGTTAGCTTAATGAAGAATCATGGGTTAGTGTTCATTCTCAGGCTCTGGAAGAGACAAGGTGCCTTCATGTTAGTTACCAAATTCCAATGAAATTAGATGAACTTCCAACAATTGTTTGAGGTACAATTCTTATTGAATCATCTATAGTTGTTTCCAATTTTATATGGGTGTTTAATATTGTTTCATTTATCGGAATCTTGTGAATTCATTGGAATCATTGACTGAGATGATTCCCTATGCGATGGATTTAGTGACACCGCTTGATCAGAAGTGAGAGCAAGGTTTCAATTGTATGTATTGAACACTTAATCTATCAAGTGTTAAAAAAAATAATGGGATTTATAGGTTCTGAATATGGTCCATTTTGATGTGATACTTGGTATGTATTGGATGGGGAATTTTCAGGTGCACATCGCTTATTATTGTTGGTAGGTGAGTTTTTTGGAACCTGATGGGTGTACCCAGATTTTTCAAGGTGAGTTGGATCCTATTTCAAGATTTGTTAGACGTCTACTTCTGAGATTGGGTGTTCTTTTTTTCAGATTTCATCTTTCATGTTATAGTATAATAGTATATTTTCATAGGATGGATTACCTCTTATGGTGGATGAGTTTCCAGAGGTATTTTCAGATGATTTCTCATTGTCACCTCTAGAGAGGGATGTAGAGTTCAACAGTTATTTGGAACTAAGAACATCGATGATATATCTTCCATCATACAGTATGTTCCCCACTGAGTTGAGGGAATTAAATATACAACTTGATGATCTAGAATCCAAAGGATTAATTTAGCTGAGTATCTCACCTTGGTCCACCCTGGTTCTATTTACAAAGAATAACAATAGATCTATTCTGTTTTGTATTGATTAATAAAATATGAATAAGGTAATGATTAAAAATAAATATACACTTCCCCATATCAATGAACTCTTTGATTAGCTCAAGGGGGAAAGGTGGTTCTCTAAGATTGATTTCTGTTTTTGGTATCACCGTATCCGAGTCAGGGAGGTGGATGTTCCCAAAACAACTTTCTGAAGTAGTCATATCCACTTAATGTATTTTTCTGTGCCTTTTGGGTTGATGAATGCTATATTGTTCTTCATGGAAATTATGAATAGGGTTTCCCACCAGTACCTTGACTCTTTCATTATTGTTTTTGTGGATGACATTGTAGTCTATTCAAGAACTGAGGAGGATCATGAGTGAAATTTGAGGACTGTGTTGGGTAATCTTCGATATCACTTCCTCTATGAAAAATCCTCCAAGTGTACCTCTAGATTATGGAGGTAAGTTTTATGGGTCATTTGATCTTAGAATGTGGGGTTTCAGTGGATCTTGAGAATATTGACGTTGTGATTTCGTGGGAGTAGCTACGGAAACTCTTTGAGATTATGATCTTTTTGGGTCTATAATGGTATTTTATGTGGTTTCTTATGAATTTATCTTAGCTTATTTCTCCCATGACAATTATTACCTATGAAGGGATAAATATTGGATGGAGTTCATTGTTCTAAGATTAATTTTTGGAGCTTAATCATATTTTGACCACAACCCCTATTTCGATCCAATAGAGACCTAGGAAAGGATACGTGGTATTTTTTGATGCCTCAGGAATAGGTCTTTGGTGGGTGTCGATGTAGGATGACCAAGTGGTGGTATATGGTTCTCACCAACTCCAACCACATGAAAATAATTACCCAATCCATGACCTCGAGTTAGTGTTAGTGATTCATGCCTTAAAGACATGGTGTCACTATCTATTTGGGAAAACAATTTATGGACTATTCTAATTATAAGAGAATAGCCTATATATTCTCCAAGAAATATATGAATCTAATAAATTATTGTTTAGTTGAATACCTTCAGGGGTTCACTTATATATTGTCTATCGACCATATAAAGGAAATGTGGTATCATATGAATTTAGTAGGAAAGTTCATGTGTAACTTTAGAAAGAGTCTAGTGATGAGTGGAATTGGATGAGGATTTTTTCTCAGATGCATCTAGAGGCCAAGGAGTATAGTGGAGGTGATTTTTTTTACCAATGTTCAGCTGATTCCTTCCCTTATAGATTTTATTCAACAAGGGAATTTGATTTATAAGTTGTGTCTATGTTCTTTCCAGTTCATAAATGGTGGGGAGGTGCCTTTGGAGTTTTCATTGTCTCTTGAGGGAATTATTTGTTTCAACGGTTCTCCTATGGTGTCGTTGCCATTACAAAAGGTGGTGATACAAGATATCCACTAGTCACAGTGGTTTATTCATCCTTGTTCCAAAAACATAATCTATGATGTGGATCCTAAGTTCTGGTGGTCAGGAAAGAGATGGGGCATATCGGACTTTGTATCTTGGTGTTATAAATGTCAGCAGGTTAAAGTTGAGCACAAGACTCTATCCAGTTTTCTTTATCCTCTACCCAATCCTACATATAAGTGGGATGATGTTTCCATGGATTTCATTATTGGATTACCTTATACACCCTAGGGATGGAAGCTGATTAGGGTGGTGGTATACCAACTAGTCAAATTATTCCATTTCATTCAGATCAGGTACTCTACCAAAGTGGATGAATTGGGTCAGTTTTATTTTCAGGAGATAGTTAGGATTCATGGTGTTCTATTAAGTATTATTTAATAAATGGGCTCCCATTTCACAACTCGGATCTAGGAAGTCCTTCAAAAGTAAATGGATTCATAAGACACATTAAGCACGATATACCAT
Source organism: Viscum album (assembly GCA_963277665.1). NCBI lineage: Eukaryota > Viridiplantae > Streptophyta > Magnoliopsida > Santalales > Viscaceae > Viscum > Viscum album. Next base: position 3,841,623 of record CAUJRU010000024.1, read on the forward strand.
CATCAAACAGATGGTCAAACAATGTAGAATCATATTTTAGATGATATTATACAGGCATATGTGATAGATTATGGAGGCTCATTGGATAGCCACTTGGGTTGGTAATGTTTTTGTATATAAATAATTATCAATCCTCAATAATAATGGCTCCATTTGAGTAACTTTATGGTTGGCCATGTTGGTCTCCTTTATGTTAGGTAGAGGGGTATTTTTTAGGGTGGATCTTTGTTTGGGTCACCTTCATCTGGGTAAGAAATGGAAGCTAACATCGAGGTATGTCAGACCAATTGAGATTAAAAAGAGAATTTCTATGGTGGAATACTAGATATCCTTTCCTACTCATTTGACATTGATTCATGATGTGTTCTATGTCTCTTAGTTAAATAAGTATAATAAATACCCAAATCATGTGCTGAATTAGGAAGAGTTGGTGACGTGAGGGTAATCCATACAGTTGTTTTGGGTTCTTTGGAAGCATCATAATGATGATCATGGGACATGGGACCAGAAATCTTGGGTTAATGAGTGGTGCCTTCTTTTTTCCATAATCATACCTTGAATTTTCTTTCCGAGGGATGAATGTTTTCATAGTGGTAAGAATTGTCACATATGTGGTTTCATTTTGATGTATTCTATCTTTTAGTTTTTTGTCTTATATTAGTATCTTTGATTACTCGGGTGTATTGTTGAAAAATAGTGAATTTTGAACTGACAGCAGGTGGCGTATGGTTTTCACATCATTAGGGAAAACCATGAGCTAGCCCATAAGAGACAATGTGTCCTGGATAGTGGGATAGTCCAAGCTTCACAACCTACTACATGGGTATGAAACTAACCATTAACCTAAACATGTGGATTTCTCTGAGGAGCACGGTTGACCGCATGGTCATGTGGTATCCCCTAGAGCACCATGCATCCTCATTTCTCTTTAAACAAAGGGGTTGTGTGGTTTCCGTATGGTTTGGAAACCATCTGGATAAATCGTTCATCCTTCCTAGAACCTAAAAATGTTGAATTTATGATTTTTTTTTCTTCCCCTATTTTAACCCAAATCCACCCATCTCCTCCCCATTTTAGGATTATTATCCCTAGGAGCCTCTTGATATCCTATTTGATCCCTGGGATCTCCAAATCTTGGTTTTTTTGGATTGGAATATTCAATATACATCTTGTAAGATCCTGTATTCCCCTTCGTCTTCCTTCTTTCTGGTTCCTTATTACTTATCCATTAGATTAATTGACCTAATAATGGCACAGTAATAATTTTTTAGGTTTAATATTGATGGTAGTGGTAGGATACTTCTTTTATTGGGTATTCTTGTGGGGCGGTTGTGGTTTTCCACTAGATTCCAGAAGTTTAAAATCCTGAGGTAGGTGATTCCCATATTTATCATTGTTGGGTGATTTTTGTATTCTTGATGTGATTTCTAAATGTGTTCAATGAATTGTGTGAGTGTTGAAAATCATGTATTCAAATATTTTTGGCAAAAGTTTGCATGTGAAAGATGTTTCTCTTCTGAGAACATGGAAGTCTTTCATGTGTGTTCATATTTTTTGGTGTGTTTATATGAAATAGGTGTCCTATGTGACACAGAAAATGGAATCGAGCATAAATAGAATACTAAGTATCTAGGTTAGATGGATAGGACCAGTACATTAGTCAGATCTGTAAGTCTAAGTCCTGGTTACCTATAACATGATTGACTCTACAACACTAATAAGATTATGATAATGATTGGAGACTACTATAATCTGGGATGCATTCCTCTCTAGTACCTCATGCATGAGGATTTTTCGGGCCATGGTTTATATGCTATATCACTGATATATTTTGTTCTGAGGGTCCCATTATTGATAGTGCCTTTAGATATTACCCATGGTTCTCATCTGATGTTATTCTTACCAAATATTTACAGAGGAATATAATTTTCATTTTTAATTTCAAAGTATATTTTACATAAAAATGTTTTCTTTAAACTAATTGTTTTTAAAAATCCAATATCTTTCACAAAAAGTTTTTTATTGATTTTCTTATAATGTTGTAGCATGAAGTATCATTGGGTGATATCCTGCTGAGCTTGGATCACTACCTATATACACCATCGAGTGAATATAGACATTGTTATGTTTAACCTAGTTAAAGGAATGATGATTTATAGTGGTGATGATGGATATGGTTTCTAGTTTCAATATCCGAATAGGTGTTGGTGGAGGTAGAATAAGGGTATTATCCCACTATTCACATAGATATTCTATTTTGTACTCGGTTCCCCTCTTAATTTGGGTATTTTGGTTTTGGTTGAAAATGTATACTATTTACCTTTGATAGTTATCTCTATCTTGGATATATTGATTGATTATGATGTGATTCATGATCCTTGTGTGATTTTTATGGTTGTTTCTAATGGTCTAAATCATTCACGAATGAGATGTTTAATGTATAAAAACTAGTTCCTGGTCTGTGGGGATTAGGAATACCCTTCGGGCCTTACCACGGGCCAAGTTGGGTGTTGTGTAAGATGGAATCTCATACATGTTTATAACAAAATCCATCCTTATTCCCATCCAAGAAAAAATCAAATTAAAATGATTTTACATCGCTACGTGGAAACAGTAGTCCACAGGTATGCATGGGCGACTTTAGTATTTTCTAATGGATTGGAAGGTAAGAAGTTAGATTGGAGATGATATATTTAGATGTATTTATATATGATAAATATGACATATATTCATTAAATTATATCCTTACTACCTTCCATTTAAAGTGTAAGTGAAAAATAAATCATTCCACTTCATGAGGCAGTAGTCCTTCGTACACATGATTGATGTTATCATATCCCTCATAAAATGTAAATTAAGAAAGTATAAATGATATGATAATTATAGAAGTATTATAATATAATAAATATCATATAAATATATTAAATAAATCATTACATCATGTGTTTAAATGTGGTGATGGAAAACAAACGGTATGGGTCCATGAGGCGGTAGTATGTTGTACACACAATCAATGGTATTGTTTTCAATATGAAGGAAGTGGAGATTAATATATGTTATGAAATTAACTGAATAAAATATTATTATTTATTATTTATTATTTATTATTTTTTCATGGTTTTAAAATATTATAAGTAGTTATAAGAAGAAGTAAAATGAAAATGCAAGTTAAACACTTTACCTACTCTTTGAGAAACATCTTTAGCTTCAAACTCAACCCAACCAAGGTTATTTTTATGACATAAAAAAGGCATATAGGATGTGGGTAGGTATTTAAGGAATATATTTGGTTAGTGATTTTCCAAACCAAATGGATTTTTTATTGTGAAGAGCGGATTATGGGGGCCTTTTATAAGTGGGGGAGAATAAAGACACAGTATTTTTGAAAAGAATCAATTTAAATAATGTTTTTATCATGAAAAATGACTCGTAAATGGTTCATTATAGAAAAATATAGATGATAGAGTAAATATATGTCCATAAAATGGGGTTTGGACAAGTTGGTAGATCATTTTAAACCTTATATTCTTAGTTTAAACCCTTAGTAAAACTTTTTTTACCTTAATCATGGTAATTAATTTCTACTATTTTTACTATTCATAATATTGAAAAATTAAGTTGATATTATTATTTAATATAAATTGTTATTTATCCAAATATTGATTCTATTTTTACAAATTTAATTCATAGAAGTGGCAGAATACAATTCAACATTATACTTGCAGACGTGACGAAAAATTGTGTTTCCAAACATAATATTTTCATAAGTAGATAATGTTTCAATATAAAAATTCAATATGTGATTGATTATAATGACCTAAATTAGTTAAAATTTAATATTTTTTTAATTAATTTTACTTTAAAATAAGTCTAATCTATAATTTAACATTATAAATACTTTAAACAAAAAAATTATTTTCAATTAGAATGAAGTACTTTTTTACTATTCATGAAAAAATTAACCATTTCCCAAATTCTAAACCATTTACAAAAATATAATTTTACCATATATATTAAAAAAATGAGTATTTTTTAAATATATTTTTAAGAAGTAGTAAAAATTAATTTTACATTACACTCACAAAGGGGGACTAATACACCATTCTGAAAAATATATTTTTTCAGAAAACATTTCTTTCTCATTCAAACAGTTCTTATTTTATTTCTAATCAATAGATAACCATTGAGTTTATTTTATACATATTTAAACTATATAATTTCTATAAATAATTTATTCATTCTCATACCCTTAAACATAATGGATATGTTATACTAGTCAGGTTTAAAGGGTAATATTTTTAGAGAGTGTCGTCTTTTATTTAAACATAGTGTTGCTGACATTGCAAACTATCAAAGAGTTTGAATTTATTTAAAAATAAATATATCATAAAGTATTAGGGTATTATATTTCATTATAAGATTTTTATAATATAATTTACTCTATGAAACATGATGTTCCTATTTTAAAATCCATTCATGTTATAATTTAGATAAAAACACACTGCGCACATGAAATCAATTTTTTAAAAAAAATGTAATTTAAGCCAAAAAATGAACTTTTACCAAAATAAAATATGAAAATATCTCTTATGAAATTAATTATATTATTTATAATTTAGTTGTATTTATGTTAATTTAAAATAAAAATCAAAGCAAATTTTAACTTTTAAATTACTTTATTTCATGAAAAGAAATGATAGTTTTATAAAAATCGGTATTTTCACTATTCAATAAAAAATAAATATTTTTAGAAAAAAATCCAAACAATCACCCTAATATAATATTTAAATTAATATTTCAAAAAAGAAATTCGTTCCCTCAAATAAAATTTCAAAAAATTATATAAATTATTTAATATGTCTATTCACAAAATGAAATAAATATCTTTTTTTCAAGGAAATATATTTTTGATGCATAAAAGGGCTTTACAAAAAATATATATACTTCATTATTATGAATAAATAAACACATATATGTTATCTAAAATCATCATACATTATTTTTTCATAATATGGCTATTAATATTCATACTTTCCAATTTAACAACATGGTTATAATGGTCATATTTAAATATTATTATTTTTATAGTATATCATAGTTCACTTAAAGATGGTGTTGCATGTTAAGAAATATATAAATCATATTATTATTTTAAACTATATTTTTGGGTGTTATATCCCCCCTCCATAAAATAAACTATTTAATTTATATCATATATCATACACTATCAATATCATTCCATTAAAAAATAAATAGTTCGTTATAATGTACTATATTTACCGCAATTAAACTCTTCATTTTTACCCAGTGATTGTAATATCTATGTACTTGTTTTCCACGCCCAATATAGCTTCTTTTTTCCTTTGAGAAATTTCCTCAAGTTCTTCTTCCCACTTTATTGACATGTAGGAAGATAAAAAAGCGGTCATTACTCAGGGTCTAAATTCTCAATTTCTCACTCTTATTCCCAAAATTGAAAATGCCAATGAAATTTACCTTTTCCGACCTATCTCCCTCTTAAACTCTCTTTTTAAAATTTTTACTAAGATCATTTCCAATAGACTCTCTGTTATTAGCAAAAAAAAAATTTCTTGGAACCAGTTTGGATTCATTAAAGGTGGATCTACAGAAGATTTCTTTTCTCTTGCCTCGGAATCCACTAATTAATTGAATAGAAACACTATTGGGGGAAATTTTTCTCTTAAAAAATATATTACTAAAGCCTTTGACATGATTGATTGGGACTTTATTTTTAAAGTTCTATTTATTTTTGGTTTCAATGACACTTTTTTCAATAGAATCAAAATCATTTTCAACTCAGTACACATTTCTATTCTTATCAATGTGTCTCCTAGAGGTTACTTTAAATGTTCCAAGGGCGTCAGACAAGGAGACCCTCTCTCTGCTATCATTTTTTCTATTACAGAAGACTATCTTAGCATATTGCTCACCCTTAATGTTGATCAATGAAAAATCCAACTGATTCTCACCTCTAGGAATTTACATTCCCCTTCTCATCTTCTTTATGATAATGATATCATTTTCCTCCTCCATGGGGAAAAATAAATATCAATCACCTTAAATCCATCATATCTCACTATGAAGAGGTTTCTGGTCAGTGTGTTAACTGGCATAAATCCTTTATCTATTTTGGTAAAAAATTTCCCCTCAATAGGAAAACTCGTCTCATCGATGTTTTAGGGGTTAAGGAAGGTTCCCTACCCTTCACTTACCTTGGTGTCCCCATCTTCTGGGGACGACCCAAATCTTCTTATTTCCATCAAATAGTGGATCAAATTCTTAAACAACTTTCCTCCTAGAATGGAAAATCCCTTTCAATGGTTGGAAGGGTTTTCCTTGTGAAATCCACCATTGTTTCTATGTTGGTTTACTCCATGATGGTCTAAAAGTGGCCTACAGGTCTAATTAAACACTTAAATACTGTTATAAGGAACTTCATCTGGAGCGGAAGCACTCTGGAGCGAAAATTGGTCACAGTTTCTTGGACCTCTTATTGTAATCCTATTTAAGAAGGTGGCATAGGAATTAATAATCTTAAAACCTTTAATGAGGCTCTCTAGGATAAATTTACGTGGTCCCTCATTAATAATAACTCTCATCCCATGAAATTTCTCAGAACTCATTTTCTTGATAAGCTTAAATATGGAATTTTTTCACTACATGTCTTCCTCTATCTATCCCTCTATTAAATCTACTTATTCTTCTATATTGGATAATTCTATAGGGATTGTTAGTAAAGAATACACTTTAAATTTTTTGTTTGATAACAGGACGGGTTCCCCTCTTATATCAGAGATGCCTAATTCTTTTACTCCTGATCCCACTAATGGCTCCATCAGGGGTGTGATCAATTCTTCTAGTTCACATCTTTCGGATTCTATTAAGGATATTTTTTAGAATTATTACTTCAATTTCAATGATGACTTTCTGGTTTGGGAACCCACTAAAAATGGCTTGTTGGGCTCAAAAAAATATTATAATCACCATTTCACTAACATTGATGATAATCTCAACTGGATCACCAACTTTAATAAGGCTTGGATAAAATCTTCTCGTCTTACCCTCATTTGGCGAATTTCTCACCAAAAATTTCCTACCAATGATTGTCTACATTCTTATGGCTTTAACCTTTTCTCTAAATGTTGATTGTGTAACCAATATCAGGAGGACATAAACCACCTATTTTTATCTTGTGAGACTACTACTGCTCTTTGGAATTACATATTTGACCTTTTTGAGTGAATATGGCTTTTGGATAACTTTATTTTCTCACATTTGAAAAGAAATATTGAGTTTTTGAGGTCACCACAAATTAGAAACCTTTTTCTCACTGTCGTTGTAGAGCTTCTGCATATCCTCTGGTATGGCAGAAATGATTTCATTTTCAATAATATCTCATTTAAACTAAATTCAGGTAAAATGAGAATACTTCTTGGTATCAAAGAGGAAGCCATGATCCAGAAAGACCATTGTGAAAATTATGTCATTGATCTTGAAACCCTTTGCTGGATTGGAGTGAGTGGAATATATCCAAAACTGAATTACACTATTGAATTCTTATGACAGGCTCCTCCACCTAGCTGGATTAATGTCAATGTTGATGGAGCCTCAAAGGGAATCCCTGGACCTTAGGGATGCGGAGGTGTTTTTAGAGACCATCTTGATTAGATTCTCGGATGTTTCTATGGAAGCAGTGGAATTGCTTTTACTCTGGAGGCTGAAATGATGGGTATCATTCATGCCATCTATTTTTCAAAAAAATTCAACTGGAGAAACATATAGATTGAGAGTGACTCTTCTACCATTGTGCAAGCCATCTGGAAGGGTGTGACTCACCTATAATGGTCTCTCACCCCCCCCGATGGATTTACTGCCTCACCTCGCACAATAGACTAAACTTCATTGCTACACACACCTTCTGTGAAGAAAACAAGATCGTCGACGTTCTCGCCAACATGGGAGTCTCTCATGAGATCACTTGGGGGAATGATCTACCTCCATATTTGATTCCTTTTTTATTAGAGATTCTAGAAAATTTCCCTCATTTCGACTCATGTAATTTGTATGCTCCTTTTTTTTGAATAATTTCTACGGTCCATAGTCATTGACCAGAACTCATCCCCCCCCCCCCCAAATATTTATATAGTTAGGAATAATAACAACATATCACGTTCCATATCCCATTTCATTTGGTTTCTCATTAGACAAACCACTACATCATACATCACATTCAACATTAACAAAATTACTTCTTATTCCATCCTCTAACTAAAACCAAAACCATAGCATGAGCAATAATAATCATAGTGAGTAATCATATAATCATGAAAATCATTCATAGTACATCTAAATAAAGATGAATAATTTTCAATCTATGAAACCGTAGGATTATCCTAAGTCATCCATAATCATAAATAATATGAACCCTTCATAATAGTTCATAAAGAAGATGTGGATAAACCTAAGAGTATCTCCCATGAGTGTCTATATAGATTCACAATATTAGACCCACTTCTTATTTACATTTCAGATCGAGTTACTTCGCAATTCACCCAGTTTAGAGTTGTTTCCAAAATGTGAAATTGTTCTATAGCTACATCCACAAACTAGAATCAAAATTGGCATGTATTTTCTAGGGAAACAACATTACTTTATATAACTTAACATAGTATTTTCTTCTATACATATGATTATCCGAAGGGTTCCCACTAAAAATATATCATCCTAGTTTCTAGAAATAACTAAACCCTACTCTCATACCAACTAATGTGACCCAATCATTTCATACATAAGTATGACATAAATATAGATAGATATTAATTATATATCATTATGATCCATTACATAACTATAATTATTTAGTGTCTTTAGAAACATTGATATATAAAAAATTATTATATAAAATATCTACATCATCTCCCACATAGTTTTCACAACTAGCACCCTTCTTAGACATATCATATTTAATAAAATTCTACACATCTTGGGGAAAATGAAACATTTTCAGGGGTATGTTCAAATTCTCAGTAAGGTTAAACAAGGAAGATATCAATCATAAGATTATAATAACATCATAGGGGTATGATAATATAATCAAGTGCATGTTCATAACATAAAATATTCATACCTAGAAAACCATATATCATAAAATCTAAAATCAATTCATATCTAGATTCATGATAAACAAGGGTGTTAGTAATTTCTCATTATTGAAGAGTCATAACATAGGCATGTGGTAACATAAACATAAGAAAACATAATCTTGTAAACATATCTCTTTTCAATCTTGTCAACTCATAGTCTTTTTAGTATAGCTAAAAGTGATCATAGTCATGCATAAAAATGTGAACATAGAAATTAAAAACCATTACCATGAACAGTATTGAGATAATATATTGAATAGGTCATATTAATGCTTAAAAATGTGAATATAACCATTCACAATCATGTCCATACATAATATTGTGATCATAACTATAAGAAATCATACACAGACATCAAAAATGAGAACAAATACATTAAAAATAATTTCCACACTTATCATTAATATCTCATGATATATCTATATCACATTACCAAATGAATTTAAGGGCTATAATGGACCCAACCATTACATAGTCACAATCCATTCATATATGTTCTATAAGTTCATGAAAACATTTATCATTTCATCATAGCTTAACCCATAAATAAGAAAACCTGTTTAATAAAGGTCTCATCATCGAAATCTATATTCATGTACAAAAATAATTAGGATGGTTTCATTAGAAAATATCCCTAGTAAATTATAAATAACATCAAATGATTTTATTAAACATAAAAATACATTTAAAAGGCCAATAGATCATTTCTTGAGAAACAAATACCCTTTTAATTTTAAAATAAATTATTTAAATTTTAAAAATTTAAGAATATTATGAAAATACAATTCCTTCATAACAAACAGTGAATATATTAAAATAAACATCAAATCAAATATTAGGCATAGTGACAGGAAAAATCATTCATGCGCTATATGTTAAAATAGTCATTTTTCTCACACCTTTGGTAAAAATACCTAGTTCGGGAAAAAGGATTACATTTAAAAACATTTATAGAAAGTAAAATATTGGTAAAATTTATCTTAATATATCATTTCGAGAATAATAAAAACATTATTTAAACCCTTTTAATGGTAATATGTACATGGATGAAAAATATTCTCAACTAATGAGAAAATAAATTATGTTTCTCTAAAAAATATTTTTCTCTACCATTTTAAATTCCAAAGAGAAAAAATGGTACTATAACATTATATAAATAAACATAGTAGAAGAAAATCTATGAGTTTTAAAGGATAATACCCATATAGTTTTCCAAATTAGAAACATAGAAAATATAATACTAAAAATACAGAAGATTGTAATATTAATCTCTTATAATTTTGGAAATATATAAATCAAAATATTATAAAAAATAAAACCTTATTTGTGTATTTAAATCCCTAGAATTCAAATTAAAATAATCATATGATACATTCATTCATATTATATACACTATAAAAAAGAAATTAATCATGAATATGGTATATGTCTCATAGAAATAAAAGAGAGATGTGGAACCCCTACCTCATATCTCATCTTGCATTGTATGCATTCAAATATACAGTATAATGAATTTATATTTATTAATAATTTATTTAAAATCAATATTAATACATGTAACAACATATATTATTTACTTATAATATCTTATAATTTTTTTATTAACAATTCTTTATTAAAATCATTGTTCCGGGTGATAACTATTTCGTTTTTCATGCATGTTTCGATTTGGTAGTTCTGTTATGTGTACTTTGATCATAGTTCTATCAACTCCATAATGATACTAATTTCATAATTATCATATATAATCATTATATACACACTTATAACTATTCACATAATGTGGTTAGTAAAACATAATTACATCACTTCGTGGAGATGATAATTTGTGTGTACACAAGATTGACATTTCTACTCTTTAATGAATGGAGCTGAAGAAAATTAAATAATAGTTAACCATTCCAAAATAATTATTATATAAAAAATAATATATATATATATATATATATATATATATATATATATTAAATATATCATTATTTCTATCTATGTAAAGCGAAAAAGAAAAACAAATCACATCACTTTGTGGAGGTGGTAGTCCACACATACGCATGACCGACGTTATCATTTCACAATAGATGTGAATGTAAGAAGATAGATAATATATTATAATTAAACAAGAATAATTATTTCATAAATGTAATATAATACTATTAAATCAATCATAATGACCAACCATGAAATATAGTTATGGAAAATGAATCATTTCTCTTTGTGGAGGCGGTATTCCATATGTGTCCATGAGCGATACTTTTATTTATCATTTTATGGAAAGGATGTAGAATATGGTTGTTACATTATAATAATAATATCTTTTAAGATTTGTGATTTTAGATTCTTTCATTTTATGATAAATTAAATTTTTTATAGGTAGTGTAAGAAGAAATTAACTTTGAAAGTGTTGAATAAGATGATTAGCTCTTTTTTGAGAGATCTGGTTTTTCATACCCCTTAAGACTTATTAGGGTGATCTTATGTGAATAATGGAAGATATAGTATAAAGGATAGGAATAAATAAAGTAATTAGGGTAGTTATTTTCTGAGATATAAGGATCAAAATTTGGGAATAAGGAAGGAGAGAAGGTTCCCTTATATATGTGAGGGAAAGGGCACACTTAGACTTACATAAAATATTAAATTATATATATATATCTAAAAATCATGTCAAGTGACACAAATTCCACATATATTAAAATAAAATATGTTATTGGGTCAAAATAAACTCTATAAATCACATTTAGACATGTTTTGAAATATTTTATCCTATATCTCTCAGTTAAACCACTTTAAACCCATTTTATCCTTAACCATGATAACATAAATTTTTACCAAGATAACATAATTATATTACCAAAAAAAAAATTTGGTATTATAACCAAATATGGAGATGATGATTAAAAATCTAGAATCCATTTTATCAAATTCAATTTCTATAAGTTGTATAATTTTGTTTTAATATAAATTAAAAATGCATGAAAATAATCTTTAATAAAATACCAAGTTTAAGCATAAAAACCATTTTACTTTTTAATCAAGAAAAAAGTTTGTTTAACTAATTTTTTTTAATTATTTAATAGAAAATTGTTATTTTAGACTTTTTATGAATAAAAATAGAATATAAGCTTGACACATTCATGTCATGGGGTGTGGAAAAAACAAATATAACCTATGTTAAAATGTATTATAGTAGATTACCTAGGTTTTCTCCAGAGAGGAGTGCACAACAATTAAGCTGTCACCTTAAAATAAGATCAAAAAGTGTGGTTGTTTTTAGAAATTGTTTGATTTAGAAAATACAAGAAAGAAACTAAATAATATAAAGTAATTAAGTGAAAGTTTTAAAAAAAAATTGACAAATGATGTGATTTTAAATCAGTGATATGAAATGGTGATCAGGTTAGGGTCGGTTTTCCAATTGTAATTCAATCATTGTTCATTTTACCCAATTCTCCTCTAGTAAATTATTAAGAGTGAGAATCCACAATCGTTTCTTCTCACTCCCTTGGTCAAATAAAAATGTGAGAATAAACCTTAATAGCACCTCAGATTGGTCTACCCTCCTTCCAATGTGTAATAGAGTTGTAGAAAATACCCCCAATTATCTTAGGCAATTCCCAATCGGGTCTTGTTTATCCCAAGTAATCAAGAACATTCACTACTCCTCACACGCGTACCGGTGATCACCGAGTACTTCACCACTAAGTCCTGGTCTATTCCATCGGTTATAAACTAGAACCTATTGGATGGAGATATTGATCGTTGACCAAATATAAATGAACAATATAATCTAAAATCAGATACAATCGTATATGATAATAAAAACTATTATAGGAAATTGAAACTGATTCACAGAAGAGAAGAGGATTTTAAAACATTAAGATAAGGAACTCATGAAATACAACATGGAAAACCTCTCCTTACCCAATAACACAGAATTTTACCTCACCATGGTAAGGGTAATTGTGACTAAGGGGAAAGAAGAACACATTACAAGACTAAGAAGTGTAAAACAAAGAAAAGAAAGAACAGAAATTTGATCTTCCAGAATCTGTCCTCCAGAAGTTTTCCTATGTTCTGCCCACCAGTCGGCCGAAACTCACTGAGGTCCCTTCATATATAATTTGGAAAATGAATCTTTCAATCGACCAAAAAAAATTAGAGTCATTGGACAGGTGTAATGAAATATATGGCCGAATCAATAACCATTACTTTTCTGGCCACCAAACACTATTTCACCCACTCCACTTGGACGCGCTAAAAGGATGCATTAATGAGCTCAATAATTTATGAAATTTAATGTGAACCGTCCTTTTGAAGTCCTCTGTCGACACCAGCTAGAATCACCTCATTCTAAGTTTTGAGGAAGAATATATTCCATATTTAATGAAGTGGGGTCCATTCTGCCTTCCAAACTGATTTCTCCACTTGATTGAATTTTCTGCACCATTGGGTTTAGAATTGGGTCTTGGTCCAGAAGGAACATTTTAAGCCCAAAAGTATAGGAATCCTAAAAAAAATATTCACTTAAATTGGACCCATATTATAAAAGTTATGCCCAAAAAATAGAATCTATATAAAACTGACAATTTTACAGAATTACCCCATTTTCACATTTAAGCCCAAAATACACAAAAAACACATAAATGAATCAAATACACTCACATTGAATAATTGGGAGGGATAAAATCATTGAAAACATATAAATAATAATGAAAATATTAACTCTATCAATTCCCCCACACTTATCACTTGGACTCCTGGACAATTCAGAATCAAAATAAATTCAAAGTAAATTCAAAACACATATCCATGAGATCCACCAAATTGAAAACAAGAAACAAAATATATCATGCCTCCTCAAACTCTATTATTTCATGTTATTAATTTAGGATCATTCAATAAATTTACTCTTCATTTCTCCTCCCATGCACACAAAACACTTACCTAACATTCATTATCTCTCATTACACAAATTTTAATTTTTTAGAAATGTCTTTCTCATCCAAACTCATACAAGGGTCACCATAGGCTTGATAAATTCCTACATCTCCACCTGCTGTGAGTCAAACACATATGTTTATCATGAGGACTTGTTAAGGTTGTTCTGTGGCTTTAGGTTGGTAGGATTTATATGTGAAAATTCTGAGGCTGAATGAGGAGGGCTTGGCTCTTTTTGAAGAAAAATTGAATTACTCTAATTTTTACAAAAGTATGGTCTTCTCTTCACTCCCCTTAGAAGAAAATAAACTCCTAATCCATGGAATATCAAGTAATGTTCTCACAGTTCATCATTTCAGCAGAAAACATTTCAATCTTCCCAAATATAATATTTCTGGAATGCTCTAGAAAAGGCACAGGTTCCTTTTTACATTAGAAGCTCCAGAAAGGCACAACTTCTCTCATCATGAAAGCTCTAGAAATGGCACAGCTTTCAGCAGAATGATTTTTTTTCAGCAATAACATCTCTTAAACATTTTTTTTCACCCAAAGTATCTCCAAAAAAGATAGTACAATACAAGACATATTCCCCCCACACTTATGTTCAAATAGATCATGCAATTTCACTTCAAGAGCAGGTTGGATAGGGAATATTGGCTTGAAATGTGGCTAACCTAAAAGGATGTTCATGGCATCTATGGGCTACAAGGATTAAATGTTCAAGTTAGGACATTATGAAAGGTATTATCTTGAAAAGGGGGCTTTCAAACCAAAGAAATTCCTCAATCATTTAAAACACAAGTACCTCAAACCCTCAAGTTTTGATAGGAATAAATCAAATTCTGGTTAAATCAAGCATGATTTGGTTCTCTCAAAAAGTGAGGTGAATGTAAAGAATATGAAAATAATAGGTTCATAAGCCTCATGGTAATGGGATTTAAAATATAAAGATAGTGATATGTGGCATGGGATTCAAAAAATAGTGTATTTTTCATGAAATTCCCAAAGAATTGAACTTGAAACAATGTCATTTTTAGCATTCATTTAAGCTCAGTTTTAAGGAATAAATTATTTCACTCATGGAGATGGGTTTCAAAAATATCAATGATAATCATTTCAGCTCAAAAGTTTCAAAAACACACAAAAATTGAAAAATAAACACACAAAATTTTAAACACTCACATGTTTTTTTTAAAAATAAATAGGAAAAAAAACAACACATAAAAATACTACACTACAAAGGTTCCCTCCCCCACAATTAAATGATGCAGTGTCCACAATGCATTAAAATGTATTTAACATGTAAGAATATTGGAAATTGAATCCCAACAATCATGAAAATATAAAGGAGAGGTATGAACTGATGGAGTTTATTGATAAACAGTTTGGAGGAGTGTGATCTCCTCCATTGGCTCTGATGGCATGGTCCCAAGGAATTTCTTCAATCTGTGCCCATTAATAGTGAATGGATCATTCACTCCATCCTTCCCAATCTTCACAGCACAAAAAGGATATACATGAGTAACTATAAATGGACCTTCCCACTTGGAACGAAGTTTACATGGCATCAGCTTGAGTCTTTAATTGAATAACAACACTTTGTCTCTTGGAGGGAATCCCTTTGGTTGGATCAGTTTGTCATGATCCACTCTTTTTCTCTCTTTGTAAATCCTGGAATTTTCAAATTATTCCCATAGAATTTCTTCCAACTCTTGTAATTGCAATCTTCTCTCTTTCCCAGCACTTTCAAGATCCAGATTCATCTTCCTCACAGCCCAGTATGCCTTATGTTCCAATTCCACAGGTAGGTGACAACTTTTCCCATAAATCAGCCTATATGGACTCATTCCAATTGGAGTTTTGTAGGATGTCCTGTAAGCCCATAATGTGTCTTCTATCCTTTGGCTCTAATCCTTCCTATTTGGATTAATAGTCTTTTCCAAAATTCCTTTGATTTCCCTATTGGACACTTTAGCTTGCCCATTAGTCTGTGGATGATAGGGAGTTGATGTTTTATGATGCACCCCATACTTTTTTCAACAAAGCCGCCATTCTCCAATTACAAAAGTGAGTCCCTTGATCACTAATGATGGATCTAGGAACTCCAAACCTACAAAATATGTTAGTCCTAACAAAATCACAAACAACTTTAGCATCGTCAGTTCTGGTGGATTTTGCTTCCACCCATTTGGAAACATAATCAACAGCAAGAAGAATATAAGAATTTCCAAATGACATTGGGAAAGGGCCCATAAAATCTATCCCCCAAACTTCAAATATTTCACAAAAATTAAGTGGCTTTTGGGGAATTTCTTGTCTCTTTGAAATACTTCCTGTAAACTGACATTTTTCACACCGTTTACAAAATTCATGAGAATCTTTGAAAAGTGTTGGCCAATAAAGTCCAGATTCTAAAACCTTCCTTGTTGTCTTTTGAGGTCCAAAGTAGACTCCACAAGCTAATGTGTGACAAAACATAAAGACAGAATCAATTTCATTTTTAGGAAAACATCTTCTGATCATTTGTTCATTGTAAATCTTCCAAAGAAATGGATCATCCCAGATGTAATATTTAGATTCAGATTTCAATTTGTGAATTTGGTGAGAATTTAAATGAGATGGGACCTGAGATGATACCAGATAATTGACCATGTCATCATACCAAGGTACTTCTCCTTCAATCAAGTATAATTTCTCCCCTGTAAGGCGATCATTTAGTGGTTCAGTGTCTGGAATTTCAACTTCAGCGGTGTTGGGTAGTCTACTTAAGTGATTAGCCACTTGGTTCTCAGGTCCCTTCTTATCTTTGATTTCTATGTTGAACTCCTTTAGTAGTAGAATCCATCTCACTAACATCAGTTTTAATTCATCCTTCTTCATCAAGTACCTAAGATCTGCATGATCAGAAAACACAATGACCTTAGTTCCAAGAAGATACGATCTAAATCTTTCTAAAGCAAAAACAACTGCTAAAAACTCTTTTTCTGTTTTTGTGTAGTTTAATTGGGCCGCATATAAGGTTTTCGAGGCATATGCAATGACTGGTGGCCTTCCCTCAATTCGTTGAGAAAGGACAGCTCCAACTGCTTGGTTTGAAGCATCACAAAGTATCTCAAATGGTTCTCCCCAATTTGGTGGCTGCATCACTGGTGGTGTAATTAATTTCTTCTTCAACTCATCAAATGCTTCCCTACATGAACCGTTGAAATCAAAATCAGCATCTTTAAAAAGTAATCTAGAAGGAGGGATATAAATCTTACTGAAATCTCTTATAAACCTCCTGTAGAATCCTGCATTTCCTAAAAATGATCTAACATGTTTCACACAAGTTGGGTAAGGAAAATAATTTATCACTTCAATTTTTGATTTATCAACCTCAATGCCTTTCTGTGAAATGACATGCCCAAGGAAAATTCCTCTCTCAACCATGAAATGACACTTTTCAAAATTCAAAACAAGGTTCTTTTCAATGCAAGTTTTCAAAACATTTTCCAGATTTTTCAAACAGTGGTGAAAAGAATGTCCAAAAACTGTGAAATCATCCAAGCAAACCTCCATGAAATCTTCAATGTGATCAGAAAATATACTTACCATACACCTCTGAAATGTACCTGGAGCATTACACAATCCAAATGGCATCCTTTTGTATGAAAAAGTGCCAAAAGGACAAGTAAAGGTAGTCTTCTCTTGATCCTCGGGGGCAATGGGTACCTGAAAATAACCTGAAAATCCATCCAAAATGAAATAATGAGTTCTCCCTGCCAATCTCTCTAACATCTGGTCAATGAACGGGATAGGGAAATGATCTTTTCGAGTGACCTGATTCAGCTTCCTAAAATCGATGCATACTCTCCATCTATTCTGAATTCTCACAGGGACTAATTCATTTTTTTCATTCCTCACAATGGTTAGGCCAGTTTTCTTTGGGACTACATGGATGGGGATAACCCATTGTGAATCTGATATGGGATAGATGATCCCAGATTCTAATAACTTCTCAGTCTCTTTTTTCACAACCTCCATCAGGGTAGGGTTCAGCCTCTTTTGGGGTTGTCTGACAGGTTTGGAATCTCCCTCAAGAAAAATTCCATGTGAGAAAATTTTTGGGTTTATTCTTGGGATATCACCTAAGCTCCGCCCTATTGCTTGGACATTCTCTCTCAAAATCTCAGTCAATGATTTTTCTTGAGTTTCAGATAGATTATTAGTAATTATTACTGGTAATTTCTCCCCCTCCATAAGGTAAACATATTTTAAATCAGTGGGGAGTGGTTTTAATTCTATATCAGGAGGATTCTCAAGAGATAAAACTAAATTGAGGTTCTCCACTTCCAATGGTTTGACATCCTGCACACAAGTAATCATGTCATCTTCATCATCATTTAACAAATTATCAATGAAATCAGATTTTACCTCTTCTTCCAAAAGGAAATTAGAACCTCCAAGAGTTTGGGAATCCATATGTTCAGTGATATATTTAATAGAAAGATTCTCCCCTAATGATAAAAATTCATGAAACATACCTGATTCTTCAATTGTTTATATTTCATCTTCATGGTAGAGTGCGAAGAGTGAATGATCATCTGATGGGTGCCGCATGGATTCAAAAATATTGAAGTGGACAGTACTATCTCCAAACTCCATGGTAAGTGTCCCTTCATGGACATTGATGATGGTTTTGGTCGTCTTTAAGAATGGTCTTCCCAAAATTATGGGTGAGTGTGATGGGATCCTATCATCTTCCATATTCAACACATAAAAGTCAGTAGGGAATAAAAGATCTTTGACTTTTATCAGGACATCCTCCAGAACTCCTGCTGGGAATACTGTGGATCTATTTGCAAGCTGGACGACCACTCTTGTGGGCTTCAAGTCTCCCATATGCAAAGAAGTATATACTAAGTGAGGCAATACATTAATTGATGCACCTAAATCGCACAAAGCATTAGAGAAATTTAATGAACCAATGGTGCATGGAATAGAAAACGTCCCTGGATCTTGACATTTGGTTGGAAATTGTGGTGTGATAAGGGATGAGACGCTTCTTCTCAAATTGATCCTCTCATTCCCTTGAAGTATCATTTTCTTGGTGCAAATATCCTTCAAAAACATAGCATACTTTGGAATTTGCATGAGTGCTTCAAGCAGAGGTATGTTGATTTCCACTTTCTGAAAGGTGTCCAGAATTTCTTTTTGCAGTGATTCTTCTTGTAACCTCTTTGATTCAATCATCCTTGATGGAAATGGTGGTGGTATATCTTTCTTCTCCCTTTGTTTCCTTCGAAATGGGTTTTCTTGTTTCTTCCTTCTTGGCCTATAATTATCATCCTCCTCTTTCTTATCTTCCTCTCGATGAATTTTCATAGAATTTTCATCATTTCTAACTTCATTCTCACCCAGATTAGTTTTTCTTGTTTCAGGTTCAATGGTGGATGTTGGTTGGAGTTCTTTTACACTTCTTTTAGTTATAATACTAACATTCCCTTTTGGGTTTGGGACTGTTTGGGAAGGGAGTTTACCAGGATTTTTGTTCAGAAAGTCCATGAGACTTTCAAACTTATTGGAAAAATATTTAACAGTGTATTTCAGTCCTTCAAACTCAGATTTTTGTTGGTTTGGAATTGGAAGTTGTGAACTGGTGGATGGTTGCTCATAGGGTCTTTGTAGATTGGTTCGTTTTTGGTAAGAAGGCTGGTTATAAGATGGTTTTTGTTGAAATGGTGGTGGGTTCTAGAATTGATTCTGACATGGGGGTTGGTTTTGAAACTGATTTTGGTATGGGGTATTAGCTAGATTCTGTTGATTTCCAAATCCATATTGGACTTGGTTAGCCTCTCTCCATCCTTGATTTTGCTGTAAATTCCTTGGCTGAAAGGCTGTTGCACATGTTTCCATTCCCTATATTTCAGAACATTGGTCAGTAAAATGATCAGGTGATGAGCATAAACCACATACCTTAGCTAGTGCTTGTTGGTCACTAACTTGCTTCAAGGTCATCTGTCTCACCAAACTAGTAAGCTCTTCAATCTTAGTTTCTAATAAGGGTGATGGATGAGAAGTGTGTACCTCATGAATACCTCTTGTTCCAAATTGTTGAGAGTTTTGGGAAATCTTCTCAATAAAGCCCTTGGCTTCTTCTGGTGACTTGTCAATCAAGGCACCTCCAGATGATGCATCAAGAAGGTTTCTATCATTATCCAGTAGTCCTTGATAGAAGAAGACAAGAAAGTGGTGTTCCTCAATGGCTTGATGTGGACAACTGGAACATAGATTCTTAAATCTCTCCCGGTACTCGTAAAGGGTTTCTCCAAATGATTGTCGTATGGCATAGATTTCCTTCCAAATGGCTATTCTTCTAGAGGTGGGGAAGAATATTTGCATAAAACATCTTACCAGGTCATTCCAGTCATGTACGTCTCCTGGTTGTAGGTCATACAACCATTCTTTAGAAGCTCCATCCAATGAAAACGGAAATGCCTTCCACTTTACCTGCTCCTCTGTAATTCCATGGGGTCTGGCATGGAAATTTTATTTTTTTGATTAAGGAATTGTGGTGCATAGAGGTCTCTAAGTGTTTGGTTTTGATTTTCAGCCATGATGACAGGCTCAGAGTGAACACTTGAAGTTTCACTTGAGTCTGCAAGGGGAAATTCCACAAATTCAGATTCCAAATTAATGTTTCTAAGTATATTCAACAAGGTTCTTTCAATTTCATGATCTATGGGTAAAGGTTCAGTTTTTGAGGTTCGAGTCATGCAATTTTGAAGAGAAAACATGAAAAGAGAGAAAAGAAAAGAAATGTTGGCGCTACCTCCCTGGCAACGGCGCCATGTTTTGACACGTGTCTGTCGTGGGGTGTGGAAAAAAACAAATATAACCTATGTTAAAATGTATTATAGTGGATTACCTAGGTTCTATCCAGAGAGGAGTGCACAACAATTAAGTTTTCACCATAAAATAAGATCAAAAAGTGTGGTTGTTTTTAGAAATTGTTTGATTTAGAAAATACAAGAAAGAAACTAAATAATGTAAAGTAATTAAGTGAATTTTTTGAAACAAATTGACAAATGAGGTGATTTTAAATTAGTGATATGAAATGGTGATCAGGTTACGGTCGGTTTTCCAATTGTAATTCAATCATTGTTCATTTTACCCAATTCTCCTCTACTAAATCGTTAAGAGTCTTAATCCACAATCGTTTCTTCTCACTCACTTGGTCAAATAAAAATGTGAGAATAAACCTTACTAAAACCTCATATTGGACTAATATCCTTCCAATGTGTAATAGAGTTGTAGAAAATACCCCCAATTATCTTAAGCAATTCCCAATCAGGTCTTTTTTATCCCAAGTAATCAAAAACATTCACTACTCCTCACACACGTATCGGTGATCACCGAGTACTTCACCACTAAGTCCTGGTCTATTCCATAATTTATAAACTAGAACCTATTGGAGGGAGATATTGATCATTGACCAAATATAAATGAACAATAGAATCTAAAATCAGATACAATCGTATATGATAATAAAACTGTTATAGGAAATTGAAACTGATTCATAGAAGAGAAGAGGATTTTAAAACATTAAGATAAGGAACTCCTGAAATACAACATGGAAAACCTCTTCTTACCCAATCACACAGAAGTTTACCCCACCATGGTAAGGGTAATTGTGACTAAGGAGAAAGAAGAACACATTACAAGACTAAGAAGTGTAAAACAAAGAAAAGAAAGAACGGAAATTTGATCTTCCAGAATCTGTCCTCCAAGAGTTTGCCTATGTTCTTCCCACCAGCTGGCCGAAACTCACTGAGGTCCCTTCTTATAGAATTTTGAAAATGAATCTTTCTATCGACCCAAAAAATTTAGAGTCATTGGACAGGTGTAAAGAAGGATTTGGCCGAATCAATAACCATTACATTTCTGGCCGCCAAACACTGTTTCACCCACTCCACTTGGACGCGCCAAAAGGATGCATTAATGAGCTCAATAATTTATGAAATTTAATGTGAACCGTCCTATGGAAGTCCTCTATAGACACCAGCTAGAATCACCTAATTCTAAGGTTGGAGGAAGAAGATATTCCATATTTAATGAAGTGGGGTCCATTCTGCCTTCCAAACTAATTTCTCCACTTGAATGAATTTTCTGCACCATTGGGTTTTCAATTGGGTCTTGGTCCAGAAGGAACATTTTAAGCCCAAAAGTATAGGAATCCTAAAAAACTGAAAATTTTACAGAATTACCCCATTTTCACATTTAAGCCCAAAATACACCAAAAACACATAAATGATGAAAATACACTCACATTGAATAATTGGGAGGTATTAAATCATTGAAAAACATATAAATAATAATTAAAATATTAACTCTATCAAATCTTCCAAAAACACAGTTAAATTCCAAGACATTAAAATAGTTTAAAATTTGAATAAAATATTACTTATCTTTACAAAAGTCAATCTTGGTATCCCAAATTCAAAATAATGTTTTAAAAAAAATTATTTAACTCATTAAACATATATTTGGGAAAAAAATATTCCTAAAATGGTATAATTCTACGTTTTATAATGATTTAAATTTTTACCCCATTGTTTTAACCCGGTTTTACTAGTTTTACTGTTACCAAGTTGACAAATCATTACAATGGTTACTATTCCTAATGAAAAAAATAAGTTAATCCTTATAAATTATATTATCTATGATGAATAAAAATTAGTAATTTTATTTAAAATATTATATTTCTAGAATTTTTATAAAATAATTTTTTAATAAGCATGTAAAAGGTAATGAAATCCATTTTTCGAAGAAAATGCATTTTTAAGCATAAAACTAGATTTATTCTTAATCTATTTTTAGTAAAAACCATAAAATGAATGATAATTTTTTTTTGAATATATAATCTTAAATTTAAAAAAAATAATTAATCAATAGTGATTTATTTAATTAATTAATATAAAAAAATTTACACGTAAAATAGGTTTTAGAAAAATTGGGTTTCTATGCCCAACAATGGATATTATCCAAAATCAACTATAATGCTTATCTATATTTAATTATATACACTATTTAAAATAAATGGATACTTTTATTTTATGATGAAATTTAAAAAACAATGGTACTTTTAAATTACTTGATTCAAGTATAATAAATGACCATTTTATAAAAATCCTTATTTTCACTATTCATTGAAAAACAGAAAATTTTACATAAATCTAAAAAATATAACAAATATTACATTTACATTGTTATTTAAAAAATTATATTCATTACCTAAAATAATATTTCTAAATATGGTAGAAATTTATTATAATTTTCAGGCACAAAATTTAATAAAATCCATTTTTCAAGAAAATGTATTTTTGATGAATAATATTATTCTATTGAAAATTGAGTACTTATTTATTATGAATGAATCAATAAATTTTAATTATTTAAAATCATTATAATTATTTTTAATAATATATTTATTACTATTAATATCTTGGAATTTAATGGATAGGTTATAATATTAACAATTAAATAATATTACTTTTAAATTTTATCATAGTTCACTTAAAGCTCGGTGTTGGTTGTTAATAAATATATCAAGAACATAACTATTTTATAATAATTATTAAGGGTGTTTTAAAGAATCCCTAAAATCAAAAATATTATTACTATGTGAATTCCGACATAGTGTTTCTGTAACGATATTCCCTTTCCTTGGTGTATAAAAAATCTCAAAGTTGTAGCAATGTTAGAATTTCATCCACAACCATTATCAAAAGTTTAAATCACACGAAGAGAAGATATATCTCAAACTCTCATGGTTAGTG
The DNA here is from genome assembly GCA_963277665.1 of Viscum album. Lineage (NCBI taxonomy): Eukaryota > Viridiplantae > Streptophyta > Magnoliopsida > Santalales > Viscaceae > Viscum > Viscum album. The sequence goes on from CAUJRU010000024.1 coordinate 3,865,543, forward strand.
AAAACCACAAGGAACTTGCTGATTTGATAGGTTCTCCATAATTTCAAATCAAATAAAACTATAGAAATATCAAGATCATTGGTATAATGTTTATGTTCATGGGGTCATAACTATTGAGACCCATAGGAGATGACTACATTATATTAAATCATAACACAACCTAAGTTTTGGAATAATGCATCACAAAAAATCCACAGACATAAAAACATCCTCTATAAACTAGTGGAAAATACCACTGACTAGTTTCTCCCTTAAATTATCAAATACAAACTGACACTGGTTAGTCTCAACAAAATCACAATCCTTCTTATTTAATGGTCTCTGAGGATTTACAATCCAAGAGAAGTTAGTAAGAAACCTCATATAATATCCTACTAGAAAAAGGAAACTATGCACTTATGAATCATTAGTGGGATCTAAATGATAAATAACCACCTCAGTATTTTAAAGATCAATAGTTAATCCCTATTGAGACATAATATTCCCAAATAATTACAGCTCATGAGCCTAGAACTTATACAATAATAGCTTCCTAAATAGACAATGAATCCAAATATTATCCAAAAAACTCATGAATACTCTATATAATCTTCTTCAGACTTAGAATACATAAGGATTACATAAATGAACATTGAAAAAAACCAGTGTGAAAACTCATAAAAACATCATTAGTTCCATGAACTTGGTTGGTTTGTTCATGAAATTATAGGGAATCCTTATGAACACACAACACCCATAACGAAAACATAAGGTAGTCTTTATAATTCCTTCATATTTCATTTTCATATAATGATTTATAAACCAGAATTAGATATTATATAACTAAATAGAACCATTTATATAGACAAATAGATCATAAATTCATGTAAAGGGATAGTATTTCATCACTATCATCTGGTTCATGATATGATAATTGATACATAGTGACATACGGCCAACCTTATTCTTTGAAACCAATACCAATGAACCCTAAGATGATACACTAGGTTAAATAAAACTTCTATGTTGAAGATAATCAATCTAAATATGAAGCTTCTATAACACAAAATGCATCATATAATATAGATAAATCAATATAAAAGACACACCCAATAGAAAATCAATCCCAATATTGATTTCATGTCATGAGGGTAGTGTTAGAACTTATTTAGGGAAGATGTTGAGTTACTCATCCACCACCCTATAAAACAAAATTAGTTGAACATCTTACAAAATCAAAATCAACTTGTTCATAATAGAATAATAGGGTTTATCACATATGTGACCCATATAATTCTCTCACTCACTGATTTACATGTAATCCTCTATGTCAACATTAGAGAATATAATCCTCCTCCAAAAATAAACCAATGAAAGAATACTCCAAATACAACTAATCCATTATGAGTATAAAACTATATCAATGTATCCAAAATATAAAAAATATCCCAAAGATTGATGATTCCCTAATAATTAATCACTATCTCTACACACATCAAACAAGAAATCTTATCCTCTAAATGGTACAGTCAACACCAATTGAACTGAAATCCAGTATAACTCTTGTCCCAGACCCAGACATGGGTGGAACAATGAAGGAGTTCATAGATCAAAAATAAAATAAATAATGTTGAATATATATAGATGTCACCTCGCATGATGTTTATCTCGGCCAGCTATGGCGACTCTAGGGCATGGATTTAACTGCTTCTTACCCCAAAAACTCTTTTTCCCTAATGTCAATGACCTCCTTAGTAAAGTTATTCCTATTTTTCTAGTGGATGAGGAGCTTCACAGGGATATCCTCAACCTACCATATCACATCCATATTAATTAAATCCATGATCACAATACTATTATTACTACCTAAAAAAGGATACTTTTGGAATGGATGAACCTGAAGTTGGTCTCTATATCCACGTTTAATGACAAGGAAATTATTACACTGAATATTTTGATATCCATGACCTCTATAAGGAAATAAAATAATATTTTATCTCTTGATAGAGGGACAAGTACTTACAAATCCAATGAAATAAGACAAATATAGATGAATCTGGCCCCATTATATTTAAAACATCGACCAACTAGGAAGCAAATAAACTCCCCTCACAATTGTTCTCCTTAAGACATCCAAATAACTTCTCTCTTATATCAACTTGGTCAGAGAAAACATCTTAACAACCTATTAATTTTCAATCACCTCAATGAACATTGAAAACTTGAATGAGGCGACTTAACGATGTATCTGTAGATATAGATCCTACTAACAATTCCTTTCTTAGGCCTATTCATCTGATAGGATTCCATAAGAAAAAACATTAAAGGTTCTTAAATTGAATACAAAAATCCTACACTATAAAATTTATATATTTAATAGAAATAAACTCTATTTAACCTACCATATTTATTTTCTAATAAATTTACAAGTCCTAGAATATATTAAAAAACTAAACTCCTGAAACTTCTCTCTCCTCATGATAACTAATGAATAATACCCACCATTGAGGAACGATACCTCCTAAAAAACTAAATTCCAATGAAGTATAGTGTCCTTTATTTTATGAATCAACCTAAAATAAATATACAGTATTATAACTGTGCCTTGGTATCCTATGTCTTCATTAGAGATAAGAGTGACCTACGTAGTCCACATCCAATAATCCTTGAGTTAGTGACTAGCTTTGAGGATATAGAACAAAATTATATGGGAGTTATTAACATCATAATTCTTATATAAATATAATGAATACACCAATACACTATATAATAATGAGTAAATGGGAAATAATAAATTTAATATTATAGAATACAAGAACAACAGAGAATAAATACTTTATAAAAATCTTACTATAATAATCATGTACAACAACAATCATCGCATAACCTCTATAAGATTGTTACTCCTAACTCAATTACCAAATCTCTCCTAAAACATAATATATATATATATATAATGAATTAGCCTTAAACATTACATAATAATCATTTTTACTGAAAAATTACATTCTATCACTTTGAGGGTATTTTCATGTTTATAGTTTTAGAGAATTAGGCAACAAATAATATAGTATAATCCATATAATACAAAGTGGACACTTTTGATCAGTATCTATTTTTCCACCATATAAAACACTTTAAAAAAACATTATTTATTTCAGGTCAAATATTCATAAATTTCTGTGTGACTTCATATTTTACCTTATCCTTCATATGAATAACATTTAAAAACAAGGGATGAGCATAAAAATCTCAGTCACTGATATAAAAAATAAGGAAAAACATTATTCCTATAAAACCTGAATACTCACATAATATTTACATTTATCTTCAATTTTCATGGATCATATGAAATACAAAAATAACATGGGAAAATGATTTTTTTTTCAACGAAATTATTAAAATCCATAGTAAGAAATTAAATTTTATTTTGCTGACTTAGAGAATCATATTCACAAAACTCATTTAAAACCATTTCAATTGGAATAACCATATGGATGAATTCCAATATTATCATTACCCAATACCTTAGAGATCTATAATAGGGATCACCTATCATATATTATATATCAGAATCACCTTTTTGATATAATTATGTTCAACCCTTTGTATAAGTTTTATCAAGATCACCTGTTTCTCATGAGTAATAATGTGGATCAACACTTAATATAAGATATATCGGGCTCACCCGTGAGCTAAAATGAGGATATATCCTTCAATAATCCATATAGATCTCACCTATTTCATATAATTCTCAATAACCATATCATGAATAAAACAATTTCATCAGAAAACCCTTTGAAAAACACTTTTAAACCCATCTGAAAAACACTTTAAGAAAAGAAAATATCATTTTCTTTTAAAAACTCATTTTCAATACCAAAACATAATTTTCAATGAAAACCAATTTTAAATACAAAAATACCCAAAAAAATGGAAATTGGTGCTTTCATTTAATAAAACATTTAACCTTCCAATGGAATATATAAATAAAATAATAGTCACGGTGGCTGAAAAGTCAATTTCGTCGTGTATATTAAGAATAAAACAACACTTTTTCCATTTTTCAACAATATTCATGCAACACATGTAAAAATATTCCTTTTAAAAACCCTTTTAGAATCATAAAATATAATTTATAAATAATGAATTTCAATAATCTCGTTTCAAATACATATACGTGGAAGAGTATTATATTTTGATGGAAAACATTAAAAGTGAGTTTCTTTAAATAAAAGGTCCCTTATCACTTGGGAAACACTTGAATAATAAAAATCTTTAAATAAAAACATTAAACAAAAAATGAAATATCATAATAATAGTTAATTTAATTATATAAATTTCAAATAGGTCTTTATATAAACCTTATAAATCAATAAAGGTCCATAACAGTAAGAAATGCCTCAATGAAAGGAGATTGAGACGAAGTCCCTTACCTTGAGTCTATTTCATCATGTGTATCTTTATAATCCTAAATAATAAATATATATTAATTAATTAAATTGTTGAGAACCTATTTCAGGTTTATTATTACTTTTATTTCATTTTAAACAATTTATATACAATTACTTAATTAATTAAGATTAGGTAGAATGTTTTGACCATATTAAGCTTATGTGTCAAAAACGACTCTAGTAGGTCAAATATGGTCAAAGTTGTCATTATTTAAACATATATAGAATAAAAAACATATAATAATTATAATATTTGTAGATATATTATACTTTTAAAACCTGTATTTAAATATAGTTATTAAAAATGAACAGATGTTGTGATCATGCAGATAGTAGGTCGTACGTAGATATGAGTAACAATTCCATTTTTTAATAATCATTATGAATAGAATGTAAGTGAAATTTATATTTACATAAATGTAATTATATCATAAATACCATGATATTTAATTACATATGCTTATATATATATATACATATCATTATTATGATTTAAAATTAATCACATCACTTTGAGGAGGTGGTAGTCTACACGTCCATGAATGACGTTATCACTTTTTCAGTGTATGAAAATGTAAAAAGAAAATTATATATTATATTTAATGAAACAAATTATATTATTAATATCATAATGAATTAATTTATATCATATATATTCATTATAGTTGTCCTTATTATCTTAAATTAAGAATGTTAATGAAAAAAGATTCACATCACTTCGCAATGCACCAGTCCCGCATGCACACAAGTGATGTTATCGTATCCCCTATGGTAGAAAATTTAAAAAAGTTATATATGAAATAATAACTCAATATGTATAATTATGTAATAAATATCATAAATATTATATATAAATAGTATTTATATTATTACTTCCAACCATTAGAGGTGGTAATGGAAAAATGAACGGCATCGTTTCATGAGGCGGTAGTCTATCGTACACATGAAAGATGATTTTGTGACCCATTTGATAGAAGTATGTATGGGTGTATGTTATAACCTTAATATAACAACATATAAGTATATTTATGATACTATGGTTTTTATATATACTTATTATAAGAATAATTTAAGGGGGCAGAGAAATAAATAAAATAAAAAATGCATGTCGATGAACGTTACCTCTTCTTTGGGTAACTCCTTTTGGTTTACACGAAATGATTAATTGAGGTATTTATGAAAAAGTTAAGTCTTCTAGGATAATATTAAAAAATATTATAATTTATTTTTTTTTGGTATTGGCCATGTAAAATTTCATTAGAGGTGTGAAGATAGGATAATAGGGGGCGGCCTTTTATAAGGGTGGTGAGTGAAAAAACTGAAAATTTTTTAAAAGGGAATTTCCGACATGTTTTTTTCATATCATGTGGCTATAATAATTCAACAAAATTGAGCTGTATAAGGTCGATATATGTAGATACAATGTTTTATCTACAATTTTATAGGTTATTTTTGCACTTCAGTTTATTGTTTAGTCACTTGGAATTTCCATTTTTTTACATTAATCATTATTTTAATTGTTTTCACTAATCACTTTGGTTAAAAAAAATTAAGCATTCCAAATCAGACATTATAAATTTTATCATTCCAAATATGGATTACAATTTCTCAAATTCATATCACATAAGTGGAAAAGGTTTTTTAAAAACCAGTCCCCAAACGTGATGAGAAAGCGGGTTTTTAATATTATAATGTTCCAAATTTTGAAATATTTTTAAATGAAAATTCAATATGAAAATGAATTCAATAAGATAAATTGAATTAATATATTTATAATTGATATAATTTTAATTTATAAAAAAATAAAATATAATTTAACATTATAAATTATTTAGATGAAAAGTCAATTTTCAGTTAAATTCAATATTTTTCACTATTAATCAAAAAAGAAACTTCTCAGAAAAATATTAATATTCACCCTAAGATAATATTGAAATGAATATTTCAAAAATAAAGATTATTTTTTCAAATAAAGTTTTATTTATGTGATAAAATTTATAAAATTCTAAAAATTTAGTTTTAGAACAACTGTGTCGTTCAAAGGATGAAAAACTGCCTTTAGAAAAATACACCTTTTTATGTGTAAAATTGGATTTACTTTTATATTATGTATATAAAACACATAGGATGAATGTTAAATATTATATTTAATGTATTATAAATATGTATAATTAATATCATCACATAATAGTAATTAATGTAATTTAATAATATAAAACACCATTGTGTACATAAAAATAGATTTTTATACAAACATTTCCTTTAAATTTAATTGGTTTTGATTTTCATTTATAATTAACTGGTAGCAAATGAATTAATTATATAAACTTGTGTGAAAAATACTTTCACCATTTAATTAATATTATTAATTCCCTCTATTTCATAATCTAGGTGATAACTATCATTTAAATAAAAATAGTAATAGTATATTATTGTTCAGTAAGACTCAATATTTTGTATAACCCATGTTATCAAAGAAACTTGATGTTATGTGAGGAACAAGTTAAAATAGGTGTTTCGGGTAAAGCAAGATAAATTGTGCATCATGTCTAATGAGAGATATAAAATAATTTAAATTAATTTGAAATAATATATTTCATAAAATCTCAGGATGTTACATCCTCCCACACTCTAATAAATTGTATCCTCACAATTTGAACTTTATCTCGATAATCAATGGTTTGACATTTTAAATTTATTTATTTTAAAACCCACATCATGAAAAGGGATATGTAAAGACCCGAAAATTTCAAGGAAAATTTTCTCTTAATTTTCTTTGGAATTTTACAAGAATGCAGTTTCTAACGGCGCCTGATTCCGAGGCCCGTTGTTCCCGGAATCATTTTCCGAAGTTTGGCTCGGTTACGTTCAGTGAACGAACGAGCGGAAATTTCTATCTTTTGAACCGGTGCTCAGAATCGAATTCTAAGGGCACCGATGGAACCGTAGCGCCTGTAATTTCTTAGGAACACCATTTCCGGAGTTGTGTTTACCCGAGAGAAGATGATAAAAAATTGTGGAAGTTTAATTTTTAATTTATCTACAATTTTTATTTTCTTGTTAAGTAGATTAAGTGTTGTGTTACAACACTTGACCCTCTCTTAAGTGGTTTTAATCTATGTAAGGGAATTAGGGGTGCGACCCACTTGGAGTTAACCACCCATGGGAGGATTTAAGGTGAGGTGGGGTCCACACAGACCCCACCCCTTCACATTCCTCTTAAACTCCCTAACTCCCTCTTAAATTTTGTAATCCTATCTTTATTTGAGTAACCTTTCATTTCCTCACCCTCTCCCTCATTAACTCTAGACAACACACACATTAATTAAGTGAATTCAACTTTTGAATTCATTTTGTAAAAGCTTGGCTTGGGTTGATTAAATAATGTAGAACCATTATTTGTTATGGGTTGGCTTTTGTGGTGTTGAGGGTAAGGGTAGAGAGCTTGGAAGTTTTAAAAGAACTTCTTCTTCTTCCATATTCTTCTTCCTCGGCAAAGGAGGAGGCATCGATGTGGGAACTCGCCATCGATAATCCGCCTTTCAAATTTCTCTCCGTGTGAAAGGAAGGGAGACGTTGCATCCTCCTTGGACATTCTTCGTTGGCATATACGAAACCTCACTCTACGGTGCCATTTTTCGTGACACCGTCATTCATCAACTTTTGTCAAGTTAGGGAACTTATTTGTAAACCCTCATTTACTCCCTTATAAATCTAAGAACGCGGATCAACAAAATATTAAGTTGACCCGCGAACATTAAGTTACGGGTTGGGAAATCTTGATTACGAGGAGAACTGCAGGGGTTTATTTTGTTTCGTTCATGATTAGTATCGTCGCCGTTCTCCGTTTAAAAATTTGGACCGCTTGCTATCGATTAACGGGAGGGGGCCGGACCGCACAAACACGACCGACCCTCCTCCCTATCTTGTTGTTGTTCCTGTTGTTGTTTGGAACAGATATGGCGTGGAACCATCGCACCACGCAAGACCGTGTGGGAATTTAGAAAATCAAGAAGAAGGAGCACGGCACCGTTGCGCTGCACCTTTGGGGCCGAACGAATCCGCGGTCGAAGTCGGGCCGCGGAGATGGGGCGCGGTGCCGACGAACCACGCCAGGAAAACCACGAAGACGACACGATTTGTTTTTGATGTTCGGATTGACGGACGACGACAAACGAGGCCACAAGGTAATTTTGAGGTCTCTGTAGTGAAGGTCAGGTCCCGGGAGGACCGTTGGCGAAGACGGCAGTAGAAACGGACCACCGGAGCGCGTACGGAGGTCCGCGGAAGGCGGTGGAGGCGCGTCACGCCGGCGCAGCTGCGGCGGCGACCGGCGCCGGCGGCGCGCCGCCGTAATGTTGGCAGCGGCGGTAGCCACCGTCTTCAATTAGCGGCGAGGGGGGGGGGGGGACCGCGCACCCCCGCTCCGCGGCTTCCGCTCGGCCGCGCTGGCCGAGCCGCAGCTGGCCGGTCGAGTCGGGCCGGCCGGGCCGGGCCGGGCCCAGTCGGGTCGACCCGGTTCGGTCCAACCCAGGGGGTGTCGGGCCGGGTCGGTCCGGGCCTAGACCCCCCGTTTTCGGACCCTCTTTGGTCTTTTGCCCATATCATGGGTTACAGACCTCCGATCGACACACTTTCAGTTGTGTAGCAATCCTTTAAACGAGACGGTCGTTTAGGTATATCGCACTCAAGGTTTCGGAATACTTTGGGTTTGGCCGGGTTGGTTCGGATACGAAACCAACCGGGGCCTCAGAGCGGAAATGCTTATATCTTGAGCTCCGGATGTTCGATTGACGTGCCGTCAACTTTGATAGATTCCTCTAAGTGAGACGGATATTTTGGATTACTCCGCTCGAGGTTTGGATGTCGTCGGAGTGCGTTCGGGTTGGTTCGCTCACGAAACCAACAGGGCCCCTGGAACGAAAAATCCAATAACTCACAGACCGGGCGTCCGATTGACGCACCATCTGTCTCGTTGATTTCCTCTTGATGAGACGAAACTTTTGGAATACTTCGCCCGAGTTTTGGATGCAGTTGGATAGTGGTCGAGTTGGATTGTACCTAAAATCCAACCGGGCCCCTGGAACGGAAAAGCTGATATCTTTCAGACCGGACGTCTGTTTGACGAACCGTCAGCGGCGTTGGTGATCACATTGAGAAATGGTCCCTATGAGTATACCCTATGAGAGTTCGGGGTACAGTTGAAATATGTCCGTATTGGTTCGCACACGAAACCAACCAGGCCCCTGGGACGAAAAGGCTAATAACTCACAGACCAGACGTCCGATTGACGGGTCGTCTGCTGCGTTGAGACCCCTATGATGAGGCAGTCCTTTGAGATACTTCATCGTGGGACTTTGAGATACTTGGAGTATCGACCTGTAGCTCGTGGAGCAGACTCTCCCATAGATTAGCGTGAAAAGTACGGAGACTGTGTAGCCGACTGAGACCTGACGACTGCTTGACCGACTCGACTTGGAGTGAGTCGACTAGCCCAGTGGACAGAACACTACTTTGTGAGGTGCAGACCCATGGTGGACGGAGCACTACCTGTGTGACAGCGCAGACCCGCGGTACTCATCTGGAGAGTACCTCAGCAGGCTACTAGGGGGTGTGCACTACTATGTTTGGGGGACATACCTCAGCGGGAAGCACTACTGTGTTTTGGTGGATGACCCGCGGTACCCGACAGGAGAAGTACCTCAGCAGTCTTAGGTTACTGAGCAATACCTCAGAGTCGTGACAGGACCATTGTACACTCCAGAGATGGATCTCTTCAGCAGTTACGGTTTTGATAATGAAAATCCTGGTTTGAGATGAAACTTTTGACCTTTGTGTTTACCTCATGTTTGAGACGGGTCACTTGATAACTTAGGTATATGTATGGGCATATACCTGGGTAGTGGTTATCCGTTGATTTCATGATCTTTGATTTTTCCTCATGATTGAGATGGGTTTCTTGATAATTTAGGTATATGCATGGGCATATACCTATGTAGAGTTTATCTGTTGATATCTTCTTTGTGGTTATCCTTGTTGGTTTTTAGTGAGACCTTGAGGTTCTCGGGGTCCCTACTGAGTATCATTATACTCACCCCTCCACAGGCTATGCCCTCACCTCGTTGTGTTGGTTGCAGACGACGGGCAGTGCTGACGGAGGCCGAGTGTTCGAGGACTGGATGGTACCCGGAGGTGGACTACATGACGAGTCAGTATCCAGAGGTGGACTTCACATTGAGACAACACTTGGAGGAGGTTGATGGGCGAGAGCGTTGTGGAGGCTATCTGTACCTACCCTTCAGGTAGGATCCGTGGTGGACGATCCAGGAGCTGCGCCATCTGTACCTACCCTTTAGGTAGGATCCGAGGAGGACGACCCAGGAGCCGCTTCCGTCCCTCCAGCTGTTGTCTTTTTCTGTTGTACTTTGTTTAGTTATAGTTGTACTTTCTTTTGGGTTTGTATTCTTTCCCATTTACCTTTCCGCACTTCACTTTGTACTTAGTGTTTTACTTCCGCTTGTACTCTATGGTGTTTTGTTTACTTTTATAAAGGCAATGCCTTCCCAGTTCTCGGGATTTATGCCTTTGGTTCTAGTCTCCAGCCCCTGGCCTATGGAAGGCGGGCTTGGGGTAATCACGGAACGAGCCCCGAGGACGGGTCGTGAAAAATTGGTATCAGAGGAGTCGGTTCTACTGCAGAACTTATAACTCTGATATTTTTCTTTCTGTGAAGCAATAGTGTTAAGAGTACCGAGTGTGGTTTTCAGTTCAGGGAGTCCAGTGTTGGTGCGGGCGGTCGACGTATCCATACACCAGGACCCTGACAACTGATTTCCGACTTTGTGCACGAAAACACTGATTGCGTGTGTGTTTCCAAAAGTTTTTAAATGTCAGCTCAAACCAGGTCAGCTCACCATGTATAATCGTTTGACCGTGTCACGTTGTTTCTTTCAGGATGCCTTTTCTCGGATGACGAGCCCCGGCAGTAGGCGATGCACGCCACTTGAGTGAGCTGCATGAGTTCCAGCGCCAGAGGCCACCCAGGTTCCGGGGAGAGATGGACCCGCAGGCGGCTGAGGATTGGATGGAGGCTGTGATGAGAGTCTTCAGGCTAGTGGGGATGCCAGAAGACTTCATGGTGATCTTTGCTGCTATCCTTCTTCAGGCAGCAGCAGGCAGGTGGTGGAGCCACTTGTTCCAGTTTTGCGATGGGATGGCCTTCACATGGGAAGACTTCGTGTAGAGACCCGAAGCTTATCGTACATTGACATTACATTACATTTGCGGAATACTTAGTGCATAACAAAAACACACACACAAGGATCGTAATAGTTTAGTGTCTTTGGAAACTCGGAACGTAATATTCTAATCGTGGTGAAAGATCTTCAACATCTCCTATAAAGATCTTCCTTTTTTTTACCTAAAACCTTTCTTTATATCCTGGGGAAAATAAAACATAAAAGGGTGAGCTCAAATGCTCAGTAAGGGTAAACAAAATAAATATAAATCTCATCGTATACACAAGCACATAACTTTTGGAAATCTTAACCTGCAAAGAGATCATAATTTCATAACATGGGATAAATCATGGCAGTGAAATGTAATCACAATAATCATAACTTAAAACATGAAACTTTGTGGCATTCACACATAATCATAGAGAATCATTTCTTGTTAGTCAAGACTCATTTCCAAGACTATCTTAGTGGACTAAGTCCCTTTCTGAATCGAGTAACTCTCGTTTCAGTCATGTTTCACTGAACCGGTATAACCTACCATTCCATCCATGTCTATCTCATGAGATATAAAATCTTTACCCAATGCATTGGAGGGAGATATAGGTCCCACCCATCTCATAATGATACCATTCTTATGTGTGCCACAAAATCATAAATCATACATCATTGCATAACCCATGTAATAAAAATGGGATTCTTAAACAACATGACAGCATAAAACAATTCATATAAGATAAATGAATTCATAAAAATAATTCCATCACAACATAATCAAATCAATGTAATAATAGGGATAGAAATATAACCCTATATTATCTTAGATGGAAAATAATTTTGATAAAACACTTGAACTCCATTCTTGAGGAAATATCCTTTCTACTTCAAAAACATTTTTCCTTTCTTAACATGTCATTCAATTTTAAACTAAAAGAATTTGATTAAAAATAAACTTGAAAACTTGTAAAGGAAGCTTCTTGGAAATAATGTTTTAAAAATCCATTCATGCCGTATAAGTTAAAAAAAACATTCTTCGTACTTTTGTCGGAAAAGTCAAAAAGTACCTCGTACGAAAAATGACAAAAGATTCCTTTCATATCTTTTACTAAAAACTCACCGAAGGGTAAAATTGGATCTAAACAATTGTAGTTGGATGGAAATAATATTACATATTGAGGAAAAAATGGATGTGGATGATAAAATACACCCCAGTAAATACCAAAGTATAAGCAATCTCGGATAAAAATGAGATTGTGATATTTCCCTTACCTTAGGTCCGATTTGCTTCGTATGTGTCCGAACCTCCTGTATAATGATTTAAATAATTTCATTGACTTATTACAGAATCATATTCATTGTTATTATATCATATAAGGTTCACTTATGACATTATATTACCCATTCTTTTGTAAATTCCATGTTAAAGAAGCGTTTTGGGTGAAATCGTTTCATTTATCGTAGGTGTTTTGACTTGTTTTTCTTGACATTATTATTACTTATATCATGATTTACTTACTTCCATAATATAAAATATGATTTATATATCATATATATTCAGTATATATATTTATATAATAGATAGATAAATGAAATGAAAAACACCGTTCATGGAGACGGTAGTCCGTACGTGCGCATGAATGCTGTTTTCCTTTCCTTATTGTCTTGAATGGAAGTAAGTAGATGACATACATATATATATATACATAAATACAGTAGCTTTATAATTTCATATATTTCATTATTATTTCTTATATATACTTTATAATCATTCTTAAATGGTTAACCTGGAGAATGAATCTCATCGCGTCGTGGAGACGGTAGTCCGTACGTACGCACGAGCGATGATATCATTTCCATAAATATTGAATTGAATTGGAGTGGATTATAAAATATATCAGAATCAATATGATGTTGTAATAACTATGTATAGTTATTCTTTACACCATTATACCCATCCATGTAAGGTGGTGGTGGAAAATAGATTACACCACGGCGTGGAGACGGTATTCCGTACGTACGCACGCGCGGTGATTTCCTTTTTCAGTAGGATGCATAGAAGGTGAATTAGGGTTGTTTCATATTTATAATAACATATCAGTATGTAATTAATACTGATGTTATTAACTTATTATGAAAAAACTAAATAAGAAGAAGTTGAAGAAGAAAGAAATTGAAAAGATCGGTAATGGATATTACCTCTTCTTTGGAACGCCTCTTTGAATCCTCCACTTAGGGAACTAAGATTGTTCTTTGAAGAAGACCAAGACCTCTAGGATTATTCTAGGGAAGTGGAGAGTAGAAAATGGCAGGTTTTGTTCGAGCTTGAGTGCTCAAATTGGTGTGAGGAGGAGGGGGAGGAGGTGCCCTTTTATAAGGGAGGAGAGGGGCACCTTAGGAATATCTCAAAATATTATTTTATATTAAAGTCAAAATCGGTTTATAATGGTTCCAAAGGGTCTTATTTAGAAGCTAAAGTGGGGATGGGTCGAAATCCTATCAACCAATAGGATTTAGACAAGTTTAGGTTATTATTTTAACCTTATCAATTAGATTTAACTCTAAGTTAAATAATTTAACTTTTACCGTGTCTTTTTGTTTTCTTACACTATATGGTTAATAAACATACTATATCTAGCCAAAAGAACTAAAAGTTGTTTATTATTAATATATATAATCGTATCTAAGTCATTTGGCCGAACCTTAGATTTTTAGCAATAAAATAACAATTAATTATATAATATTTGTTTTAAAAACTATTTTATGTCAATTTTGAAACTATTTGGTACATGATTTTTATGAAATTCATAACAGAATGATAAGTTCGAAACAAGTTACTTAAATCAACAATAACATGTCATATTAACCTAGAGAATTAGTTTAAGTCATAAAAAGTCTCAAATTACATTTATTTGGGCATTTATAACATCAATTATGTCAATATTTCATTAATAAGACAATTACTGCATCATCTTTGTGTCATAATAAATGATAATTATTTAATCCCTAAAAATTCTAAATAAATTCCTATGATGTAGATAATTGTATTATATTTCTGGAGACTATTCATGTTCGATGTTTCATGAAGTTTATCACTAGATTAAAATTATTATACTTATAAGATTTATGAAAGTGACATGTTGTCACATTCTTTGGTTTTAATAATAATTAAATTATTTTCATTGAAAAAATTTAACTAAATTAATCTAATCTTACCATTAGATGATATGGGTCGTTTTTTAGTCATCCAATAGGATTTTGACATTTGTTAGGGTAATTTTAAAATATTATATTTACCCTTAATTACCCGATTTACCTTTAATTATGGTAAATAAAATTTACCATAGTTACTATTCATAATTCCCAAAAATAAAAAGTATCCTATTAACATAATTTGGGCCCACCAATTCCAAATATGGAATCCATTTTTTAAAATTCAAAACACAGAAGTTGCAGAAATTAAATTAAAATTAATCCCATTGTCGAATAAAAACGGGTTTTTGTTTAAAACATTGCAAAAGATTGAATTGATTTAACCTACGAATTCAAGGTAAAATCAATTCTAATGACATATATTATATTAAATGGTAAAAATATATTCTATTTATACTTTAAAACCATTCAATATTATAATTTAACCACATAAGATATTACGATGAAAAAAGTTGTTTTTAATTAAAATATAGCGTGTTTTTACTATTCATTAAAATGTGAAAGTTACCAGAATAATATGAAAAATTTATCCAAAATAAATTTTTATTTCATGATTCCAAAGAAGAATTTTATTTTGTCAAATTGAACTTATAAACTTGTCAAAAACCAGATTTAATGTGGGTGCGCCATCAAAAGGTGGCAAAACTGCATTTTTTGAAAAATACTTATTTTACCTGAAAAATTTATTTTGTTCTTATACCATGTTCTAGAAATGTGTAAGATGAATCATAATGTTATAAAATTCAAAATTTAGTTAATACTATTCATAACGGCTAGTTCATGACAATATTATAATAATATATCATTGTTTATTAAAACTTGGTATTGCGTACAACACACGCTATCGAGGAAGGTCGTGATTGCGTGTAATGCAAGCCAAGTCAGGGTTGCGTGTTGTGAAAGAATCCTTCTTTGTTTCGTATAACAGAATCCAACCATATTTCATTTATACATTTAATATATATATATATATATATACTCAATGTTGCGTAGAATAACTATTATCAAAATTGTGTGTAACACGGTCCAAGAATAGTGTTGCGTATACTGCAAGCTAATACGGTGTTGCATATAGCGCAAGGTAATCTTGGTGTAGAATACAACATAAGACATTAATAAAATTAAAATAATATTTTTCATAAAATCTCGGGGTGTTACATTCTACCCCCCTTAAAATGAATTTCTCCCTCGAAATTCGTCGGGGTTATAAATGGTTTACTATTTGAAAGTTTCTTTGATAGAAACCCACATCGTAAAAAGGAATACCAAAACTTATCTTTAAAAAACTAAAGTATAAAACGTAATGGTTACCCAAGTTAACTAATCACTGGGTATCCACATAGGAGAACATAGGTAAAAATATGGACATGGAAGAGAAATCTAATCGTCATGTTCTGATGGAGAGTGGTAGAGGACATGGCTATGGAAAAGCTAGCAATCACAAAGCCATAAATTTGTGATGATTTAAGGTACCATCCGATTCATCAGATATAAGATCACTAGGACAACATTTTTGGTTTTCAATATCATTTCTCTAAAGTTGAAAATTTTGAATTAGAAGAAATACTTACTTGATTTTGGTACAATCTCACTGTTGTTCGTGAATTGAACAATTTCCACTTCATCCCTTAAAAAATGAAGTTGAATTTGTTATTCGTGATGTGTTAGAAGATAATGTGATTGAATGATGGGGCATTCCATCTCTTTCAACCAAAGGTTAGCAAAAGTTATAAGTCCATCTTGTGGTTAGATTAATCGTATATGGTTCCAAAAATGAACTTATACTTCATATATTATACCGCTTAATAAAATAAAACTAGTTTATACTAACCAGGGACTTTCTGTAGGCCAGTGGTAGGCGATAAAGGCCAGTCGCACTTCGGTTGTGGGTTCGATTCCCACAGCCTTGTCCGACGCGATGGGCTGTCGCCCGTCCTGCAGGTTGTCCTTTTTCTAAAACTATATTACTATAACATCCCATCAATAATATCAAAAAAACAAACAATACTAACTTATGTCCAACACAATCCATTCCAATCTTTAGGCTTATCCATAATACTGCAGTCCACTCTCAGAGATTTAATACCATCATTTATCCCCATATATCATAAGATATATCTTGTTGGTCACATTCCAAACATTCAAAGGCCTTAATCATGTACTCTCTTGAATACCCATTGAACCTTATTGAAAACATGAGTGCTGTTAAAAGTTAACTCTTTCCACATACCAAAATCCTCAAAATTCTATATACTCAAACCATGATATAACCTTCTCCTTATATCAGTCATGAGCTCATGAATACTATCAGACATTTAATTTTCTCCTTATCCCTTAATTATGCGCATATCATCTACATTCCAAAAATATCTGAATAACCTTTCATGGATACTGGTAACATTAATCATACACTTTCAAAATTCAAGGAAAGGCAACTGTGTAACAATCCTTAGATGTCTCTTTATTCCATAGTACCATGAGATTACTTATACAACATTACACATGATAAACATGTAATCATTCCACTACATTCTTAAACCATTGACCGAGCTTCAACAATTCTGTCATTTCAAATATCATTTGTAGTCTCTTTATCATCATCAACATAAATACTATCCATATGACCATACTGATTCTCTTCATGAGACTTTACCTTAGGTCATTGGTTTGCATAATGCCCGTACATTCCACATTTAAAACATTTAACCATTGTTGATGTCGTAGCAATACCATTATCCTCATCCCTGGTGTTGACTGAACCTTTTCCTTTGAACTTACTGGCTTTGTGTCCTTCTTTTCCACACCCAAAGCATCTTCCAGTTCCTTTGAAACATTCTCCTTGATGCCTCTTCCCACATGATTTACATAGGGGAAATTGAACTTTCTTTCCTCTATGATCATCATGAAACTCCATCTTTCTCTTATTAGCCGAGTCAGGAAACTTACCAAATTTTACTTTATTAATCATATTATGAGATTGCTGATTCGGCATAATAATTATGTTTGGACTTCCAAATCCCATTCCATTTGGTTTCTCATGAATAATATCATTCCATTGTCCATCATATCCTTCATTATCATGAATCATCCTTTTTCCAGCCATTTTCTAAAACCCAAAAAGAATAGTGTGAGAGGAAAAAATCATGCTAGGGAAAACAACATAATAAAGGGGTATTACCCTCAATATCTAACATCTTAGGTTAAATTCTAAGACTGTTAGCACAATTCTAGGACTATAACCTATACGTATACTTAACCTTAGAGACATCCCTAGACATACCTTAGAAATATCTCTAGGGATCTCACTAAATTTTTCGCATCCTAGTTTCCAAAGGTTGACTAAACCTTTCCTCTGATACCAACTGTAGAGACCCGAAGCTTATCGTACATTGACATTACATTACATTTACGGAATACTTAGTACATAACAAAAACACACACATAAGGATCGTAATAGTTTAGTGTCTTTGGAAACTCAGAACGTAATCTTCTAATCGTGGTGAAAGATCTTCAACATCTCCTATAAAGATCTTCCTTTTTTTACCTAAAACCTTTCTTTATATCCTGGGGAAAATAAAACATAAAAGGGTGAGCTCAAATTCTCAGTAAGGGTAAACAAAATAAATATAAATCTCATCGTATACACAAGCACATAACTTTTGGAAATCTTAACCTGCAAAGAGATCATAATTTCATAACATGGGATAAATCATGGTGGTGAAATGTAATCACAATAATCATAAATTAAAACATGAAACTTTGTGGCATTCACACATAATCATATAGAATCATTTCTTGTTAGTCAAGACTCATTGACAAGACTATCTTAGTGGACAAAGTCCCTTTCTGAATCGAGTAACCCTCGTTTCAGTCTTGTTTCACTGAATCGGTATAACCTACCATTCCAGCCATGTCTATCTCATGAGATATAAAATCTTTACCCAATGCATTGGAGGGAGATATAGGTCCCACCCATCTCATAATGATACCATTCTTATGTGTTCCACAAAATCATAAATCATACATCATTGCATAACCCATGTAATAAAAATGGGATTCTTAAACAACATGATATCATAAAACAATTCATATAAGATAAATTAATTCATAAAAATAATTCCATCACAACATAATCAAATCAATGTAATAATAGGGATAGAAACAGAACCCTATATTATCTTAGATGGAAAATAATTTTGATAAAACACTTGAACTCCATTCTTGAGGAAAATATCCTTTTTACTTCAAAAACATTTTTCCTTTCTTAACATGTCATACAATTTTAAACTAAAAGAATTTGATTAAAAATAAACTTGAAAACTTGTAAAGGAATCTTCTTGGAAATAATGTTTTAAAAATCCATTCATGCCGTATAAGTTAAAAAAACATTCTTCGTACTTTTGTCGGAAAAGTCAAAAAGTACCTCGTACGAAAAATGACAAAAGATTCCTTTCATATCTTTTACTAAAAACTCACCGAAGGGTAAAATTGGATTTAAACAATTTTAGTTGGATGGAAATAATATTACATATTGAGGAAAACATGGATGTGGATGATAAAATACACCCCAGTAAATACCAAAGTATAAGCAATCTCAGATAAAAATGAGATTGTGATATTTCCCTTACCTTAGGTCTGATTTGCTTCGTATGTGTCCGAACCTCCTGTATAATGATTTAAATAATTTCATTGACTTATTAAAGAATCATATTCATTGTTATGATATCATATATGGTTCACTTATGACATTATATTACCCATTCTTTTGTAAATTCCATGTTAAAGAAGCGTTTTGGGTGAAATCGTTTCATTTATCGTAGGTGTTTTGACTTGTTGTTATTGACATTATTATTACTTATATCATGATTTACTTACTTCCAGAATATAAAATATGATTTATATATCATATATATTCAGTATATATATATATATATATAATAGATAGATAAATGAAATGAAAAACACCATTCATGGAGACGGTAGTCCGTACGTGCGCATGAACGCTGTTTTCCTTTCCTTATTGTCTTGAATGGAAGTATGTAGATGACATACATATATATATATACATAAATCCAGTAGCTTTATAATGTCATATATTTCATTATTATTTCTTATATATACTTTATAATCATTCTTAAATGGTTAACATGGAGAATGAATCTCATCGCGTCGTGGAGACGGTAGTCCGTACGTACGCACAAGCGATGATATCATTTCCATAAATATTGAATTTAATTGGAGTGGGTTATACAATATATCATAATCAATATTATGTTGTAATAACTATGTATAGTTATTCTTTACACCATTATACCCATCCATGTAAGGTGGTGGTGGAAAATAGATTACACCACGGCGTGGAGACGGTATTCCGTACGTACGCACGTGCGGTGATTTCCTTTTTCCGTAGGATGGATAGAAGGTGAATTAGGTTTGATTCATATTTATAATAACATATCAGTATGTAAGTAATACTGATGTTATTACCTTATTATGAAACAACTAAATAAGAAGAAGTTGAAGAAGAAAGAAATTGAAAAGATCGGTAATGGATATTACCTCTTCTTTGGAACGCCTCTTTGAATCCTCCACTTAGGGAACTAAGATTGGTCTTTGAAGAAGACCAGGCCCTCTAGGATTATTCTAGGGAAGTGGAGAGAATAAAATGTCAGGGTTTGGCCGAGCTTGAGTGCTCAAATTGGTGTGAGGAGGAGGGGGAGGAGGTGCCCTTTTATAAGGGAGGAGAGGGGCACCTTAGGAATATCTCAAAATATTATTTTATATTAAAGTCAAAATCGGTTTATAATGGTTCCAAAGGGTCTTATTTCGAAGATAAAGTGGTAATGGGTCCAAATACTATCAACCAATAGTATTTAGACAAGTTTAGGTTATTATTTTAACCTTATCAATTAGATTTAACTCTAAGTTAAATAATTTAACTTTTACCGTGTCTTTTTGTTTTCTTACACTATATGGTTAATAAACTTACTATATCAAGCCAAAAGAACTCCAAGTTGTTTATTATTAATATATATAATCTTATATAAGTCATTTGGCAGATCCTTAGATTTTTAGTAATAAAATAACAATTAATAATATAATATTTGTTTTAAAAACTATTTTATGTCAATTTTGACACTATTTGGTACATGATTTTTATGAAATTCATAAAAGAATGATAAGTTCTAAACAAGTTACTTAAATCAACAATAACATGTCATATTAACCTATAGAATTATTTTAAGTCATAAAAAGTCTCAAATTACATTTATTTGGGCATTTATAACATCACTTATGTCAATATTTCATTAATAAGACAGTTACTGCATCATCTTTGTGTCATAATAAATGATAATTATTTAATCCCTAAAAATTCTAAATAAATTCCTATGATGTATATAATTGTATTAGATTTCTGGAGACTATTCATGTTCGATATTTCATGAATTTTATCACTAGATTAAAATTATTTTACTTATAAGATTTATGAAAGTGACATGTTGTCACATTCTTTGGTTTTAATAATAATTAAATTATTTTCATTGACAAAATTTAATTAAATTAATCTAATCTTACCCTTAGGTGATATGGGTCGTTTTTTAGTCATCCAATAGGATTTGGACATTTGTTAGGGTAATTTTAAAATATTATATTTACCCTTAATTACCCGATTTACCTTTAACTATGGTAAATAAAATTTACCGTAGTTACTATTCATAATTCCCAAAAATAAAAAGTATCCTATTAACATAATTTGGACCCACTAATTCCAAATATGGAATCCATTTTTTAAAATTAAAAACACAGAAGTTGCAGAAATTAAATTAAAATTAATCCCGTTGTCGAATAAAAACGGGTTTTTGTTTAAAACATTGCAAAAGATTGAATTGATTTAACCTACGAATTCAAGGTAAAATAAATGGTAATGACATATATTATATTAAATGGTAAAAATATATTCTATTTATACTTTAAAACCATTCAATATAATAATTTAACCACATATGATATTATGATGAAAAAAGTTGTTTTTAATTAAAATATAGTGTGTTTTTACTATTCATTTAAATGTGAAAGTTACCAGAATAATATGAAAAATTTATCCAAAGTAAATTTCTATTTCTTGATTCCAAAGAAGAATTTTATTTTGTCAAATTGAACTTATAAACATGTCAAAAACCAGATTTAATGTGGGTGCGCCATCAAAAGGCGGCAAAACTGCATTTTTTGAAAAATACTTATTTTACCTGAAAAATTTATTTTGTTCTTATACTATGTTCTGGAAATGTGTAATATGAATAATAATGTTATAAAATTCAAAATTTAGTTAATACTATTCATAACGGCTAGTTCATGATAATATTATAATAATATAACATTGTTTATTAAAACCCGGTATTGCGTACAACACACGCTATCGAGGAAGGTCGCGATTGCGTGTAA
The DNA here is from genome assembly GCA_963277665.1 of Viscum album. Lineage (NCBI taxonomy): Eukaryota > Viridiplantae > Streptophyta > Magnoliopsida > Santalales > Viscaceae > Viscum > Viscum album. Next base: position 3,887,864 of record CAUJRU010000024.1, read on the forward strand.
TGCAAGCCAAGTCAGGGTTGCGTGTTGTGAAAGAATCCTTCGTTGTTTCGTATAACAGAATCCAACCATATTTCATTTATACATTTAATATATATATATATATACTCAATGTTGCGTAGAATAACTATTATCAAAATTGTGTGTAACACGGTCCAAGAATAGTGTTGCGTATACTGCAAGCTAATATGGTGTTGCGTATAGCGCAAGGTAATCTTGGTGTAGAATACAACATAAGACATTAATGAAATTAAAATAATATTTTTCATAAAATCTCGGGGTGTTACACTTCGAGACCTTCTTCAGGGTGGAGTTTGTGCCAGTAGTTCTACACCCCGAGCGTGTACAAGAGCTTATTCCTTTTCCGCATGTTTTTCGATCAGTAGCCGAGTCATCTGTGGGCAGTAGACAGATGATGCAGAGGTTCAAGAAGGCCAGAGCCAGTCGTAAAAGGAGCAGGAAGTGTTATGAATGCGGCGGAAAGGGTCACCTGGCACGTGACTGTCCGACTCATCGTAAAGTTGATCCGCAGGCTTTGGAGGAGCCACCGAGGCAGAAGCATCGGTGGGTGCTTGAGCAACAGCCGAGTAGTGGACAAGGCAGTAGAGCTTTGGGAGTAGGTAGATAGGAGCAGAACTAGTGGATACGTCTCTTGTACTTCTAGTTCCATGTTGCTTTTGTATTCATGTCTTTGTACTATGAGATGCAATAATAAAAAAGACACTTATCTTTGTTTTCTTTCCAGAACTTTTTTTTGGTTGATACTGAGTGGTCCTGGTTAAAACTATTAACTTGACCCTCACATTCAAGATTTCTACTGGACGAGACCCAGTGACCTCACACTGATGCCGACAGTGTGACTCGACCCTTGGAGGCGAGAGTGACAGTTGGATCTCTTGGTAGTTACGTCGAGGCCTTATGATGTCATCCATCGCATGAATACATCATTCATTTTAGGATTGACTGTATTAGGCAATGGGTGTGGTTCATCAAGGGGATGAGACCAAGTTTCTCTTTTCGGCAAAGGAGAAATTTTAGAAGCTCTTCAGATCGTAGGCAAAGAAGGTGCAGATCATCCAGGAGCGGGTGAAGTCTGCACAGTGCAGTAAGAAACAGGAAACCGACGCTAGTCTTAGAGACTCGAGCGTGTTAAATGTTTCCATAAGAGGAAGCATAAAGGAGAGATGACTCTGCGAAGCAGAAGACGTAGAGGCAGAGCTAGGAGAGCACCATGAGGTGGTGTACATCTTAACATGCTACAACCACCCGCCTTAGTTATCCCCGCCAGGCTCAGGGAGCTGGAGGGAGGAGGAAGAGTGCGGCTGCATGCGGTCAAGGAGTGTGACCCAATGGCTCTAAAAATGATTCAAGGGACAGTTGGTGTCCACTACTAGCTGCTGTAGTAACAGACGTCGATATGAATCATTCCTTGCTTTCACAAATCTTGTTCCAGACCTAGAGTTTCCGGTAATCCGTGGACTTGACCCTCACGTCTAGAGATACCTTGGGAGGAGACTCGATAATCACCCTTACGCCGACGGTGTGGTCAGACCCTCGAGGCGAGAGTTTCGGTAGGAATCTCTTGGTGGCAGTGTCGAGGCCTTACGACGTTAGTTTAAGTATGGAATGGGTAATAACTATTCATACTCAAATTGACGGTTTTAGGCAAACGTCGGGATGGGTTTTACTTGGTCGGTGAAAAGGAAACCCCCGGAAGCACGGGATAAACTCTTTCACAAGAGGGTGCGACCGATCACTCTTGAGTCGGTCAACCATACCCTCGTGGCAGCAGTCATTTGAGTTTCAGTTCTAACGGAAAATGGAGACATCTGGAGTTCGAGGATGATGATCACGTCCTTATACGGATCTCACCTCGACGAGGTTTACGGAGATGTGGCCAAGGCGGAAAGTTAACTCTGAGGTTCAATTGACCTTTCTAGGTCCTCAGCTGGGTAGGCGAGGTGGTTTACTGCTTGACCCATCCACCTCAGTTGCACCAGGTGCACGAAGACTTCCACGTATCTCAACTGAAGAGATACGTGCTCGACCCTTCGCATATCATCGACCATGAGGTGTTGGATGATAGTGATGAGGTGTCTTTCACGGAGGTTCCAGTGGGGATCGAGGATCGACAGGAGCGGATCCTACGAGGACGATCGATTCCTCGGGTGCGCTTTCTTTGGCAGTACGGAACCTCCAGGTAAGCACATGGGAGCGAACGGATCAGGTGCGTGTTCAATACCGCTTTTGTGACCCTAGATTGTGTTGAAGCTTTACGGGGACGTAAAGCCCTGAGGTGGCAGTAATGTAAAGACCCGGAAATTTCAATGAAATTTTTTTCTTAATTTTCTTTGGAATTTTACAAGAACGCAGTTTCTAACGGCACCTGATTCCGAGGCCTGGTGTTCCCGGAATCATTTTCTGAAGTTTGGATCGGGTACGTTCAGTGAACGAACGAGCGAGAATTTCTATCTTTTGAACCGGTGCTCGGAATCGAATTCTGAGGGCACCTATGGAACCGTAGCGCCGGTAATTGCTTAGGAACTCTATTTCCGGAGTTGGGTTTACTCGAGAGAAGATGATAAAAAACTGTGGAAGTTTAATTTTTAATTTATCTACAATTTTTTTTTTCTTGTTAAGTAGATTAAGTGTTGTGTTACAACACTTGACCCTCTCTTAAGTGGTTTTAATCTATGTAAGGGAGTTAGGGGTGGGACCCACTTGGAGTTAACCACCCATGGGAGGATTTAAGGTGAGGTGGGGTCCACACGAACCCCACCCCTTCACTTTCTTCTTAAACTCCCTAACTCCCTCTTAAATTTTGTAAACCTATCTTTATTTGAGTAACCTTTCATTTCCTCACGCTCTCCCTCATTAACTCTAGAAAACACACACATTAATTAAGTGAATTCAACTTTTGAATTCATTTTGTAAAAGCTTGGCTTGGTTTGATTAAATAATATGGAACCATTATTTGTTATGGGAGGCTTTTGTGGTGTTGAGGGTAAGGGTAGAGAGCTTGGAAGTTTTAAAAGAACTTCTTCTTCTTCCATCTTCTTCTTCCTAGGCAAAGGAGGAGGCACCGACGTGGGAACTCGCCATCGACAATCTGCCTTTCAAATTTCTCTCCGCGTGAAAGGAAGGGAGACGCTGCATCCTCCTCGGACATTCTCCGTCGGCATATACGAAACCTCACTCTACGACGTCGTTTTCCGCGACACCGTCGTTCATCAACTTTTTTCAAGGTAGGGAACTTATTTGTAAACCCTCATTTACTCCCTTCTAAATCTAAGAACGCGGATCAACAAAATATTAAGTTTATCCGCAAAGATTATGTTACGGGTTGGGAAATCTTGATTACGAGGACAACTACAGGGGTTTATTTTGTTTCGTTCGTTATTATTACCGTCGCCGTTCTCCGTTTAAAAATTTGGACCGCTTGCTATCGATTAACGGGAGGGGGCCGGACCGCACAAACACGACCGACCCTCCTCCCTTATCTTTTGGTTGTTCCTGTTGTTGTTTGGAATGGAGATGGCGCAGAACCATCGCACCGCGCAAGACCGTGCGGGAATTTAGAAAATCACGACAAAGGAGCGCGGCGCTGTTGCGCCGCACCTTTGGGGCCGAACGAATCTGCGGTCGGAGTTGGGCCGCGGTGAAGGGTCGCGGTGCCGATGCACCACGCCAGGAAAACCACGAAGATGACACGATTTGTTTTTAACGTGTGGATTGACGGGCGACGACAAACGAGGCCACAAGGTAATTTTGAGGTCTCCGTAGTGAAGGTTGGGTCTCGGGAGGACCGTTGGAGAAGATGGCAGGAGAAACAGACCACCGGAGCGCGTCCGGTGGTCCGCATAAGGTGGTGGCGGCGCACCACGCCGGCGCGGCGGCGCCGGCGACCGGCGGGGGTGGCGCGCCGCCGGAAGGTCAGCGGCGGCGGTAGCAGCCGTCTTCAATTAGCGGTGAGGGGGGGACCGCGCACCCCCGCTCCGCGGCTTCCGCTCGGCCGCGCTGGCCGAGCCGCGGCTGGCCGGTCGAGCAGGACCGAGCCGGACGGGCCGGGCCCAGCCGGGTCGACCCGGTTCGGGCCAACCCACGGGGGGTCGGGTCGGGTCGGTCTGGGCCCAGCCCCCCGTTTTCGGACCCTCTTTGGTCTTTTGCCCATATCTTGAGCTACGGACCTCCGATCAACGCACCGTCAGTTGCGTAGCGATCCTTGGAACGAGACAGTCATTTTGTTATATCGCACTCAAGGTTTCGGCATACTTCGGGTATGGCCGGGTTGGTTCGGATACGAAACCAACCGGGCCCTCGGAGCGGAAACGCTTATATCTTGAGCTCCAGACGTCTGATTGACGTGCCGTCGACTTTTATGGATTCCTCTAAGTGAGACGGATATTTTGGCTTACTCTGCTCGAGGTTTGGATGCCGTCGGAGTGTGGTCGGGTTGGTTCGCTCACGAAACCAACCGGGCCCCTGGAATGAAAAAGCCAATAACTCACAGACCGGGCGTCTGATTGATGCATCGTCTGTCTCGTTGATTTCCTCTTGATGAGACAGAACTTTTGGAATACTTCTCCCGAGTTTTGGATGCAGTTGGATAGTGGTCTAGTTGGATTGTACCCGAAATCCAACCGGGCCCCTGGAACGGAAAAGCTGATATCTTTCAGACCGGACGTCCGTTTGACGAACCGTCAGCGGCGTTGGTGATCACGTTGAGAAACGGTCCCTATGAGTATACCCTATGAGAGTTCGGGGTATAGTTGAGATATGGCCGGATTGGTTCGCACACGAAACCAACCGGGCCCCTGGGATGAAAAGACTAATAACTCACAGACCAGACGTCCGATTGACGGGCCGTCTGTTGCATTGAGACCCCTATGACGAGGCAGTCCTTTGAGATACTTCTTCGTGGGACTTTGAGATACTTGGAGTATCGACATGTAGCTCGTCGAGCGGACCCTCCCAGAGACGAGCGTGCGGAGTATGGAGACCGTGTAGCCGACTGAGACCTGACGACTGCTTGACCGACTCGACTTGGAGTGAGTCGACTAGCCCAGTGGACGGAGCACTACTTTGTGAGGTGCAGACCCATGGCAGACGGAGCACTACCTGTGTGACAGTGCAGACCTGTGGTACTCGTCTGGAGAGTACCACAGCAGGCTACTAGGGTGTGTGCACTACCGTGTTTGGGTGACATACCTCAGCGGGAAGCACTACTGTGTTTGGGTGGCTGACCTGCGGTACTCGACAGGAGAGGTACCTCAGCAGTCTTAGGTTAGTGAGCAGTACCTCGGAGTCGTGACAGGACCACTGTACACTCCAGAGACGGAGCTCTTCAGCAGTTACGGTTTCGATAATGAAAATCCGGGTTTGAGCTGAGACTTTTTACCTTTATGTTTACCTCATGTTTGAGATGGGTCACTTGATAACATAGGTATATGTATGGGCATATACCTGGGTAGTGGTTATCCGTTGATTTCATGATCTTAGACTTTTCCTCATGATTGAGATGGGTTTCTTGATAACTTACGTATATGCATGGGCATATACCTATGTAGAGGTTATCTGTTGAGGTCTTCTTTGTGGTTATCCTTGTTGGTTTTTAGTGAGACCTTGAGGGTCTCAGGATCCCTACTGAGTATCCTTATACTCACCCCTGCACGGGCTATGCCCGCACCACGTTGTGTTGGTTGCAGACGACGGGAAATGCTGACGGAGGTCGAGTGTTCGAGGACTGGACGGTACCCGGAGGTGGACTACACGACGAGTCAGTATCCGGAGGTGGACTTCATGGTGATACGACACTCGGAGGAGGTTGACGGGCGAGAGCATTGTGGAGGCTATCTATACCTACCCTTCAGGTAGGATCTGTGGTGGACAATCCAGGAGTTGCGCCATCTGTACCTACCCTTCAGGTAGGATCTGAGGAGGACAACCTGGGAGCCGCTTCCGTCCCTCCAGCTGTTGTCTTTTTCTGTTGTACTTTATTCAGTTGTAGTTGTACTTTATTTTGGGTTTGTATTCTGTCCCATTTACCTTTCAGCACTTCTCTTTGTACTTAGTGTTTTACTTCTGCTTGTACTCTGTGGTGTTTTGTTTACTTTTATAAAGTCAATGCCTTCGCAGTTCTCAGGATTTACGCCTTTGGTGCTAGTCGCCAGCCCCTGGACTATGGAAGGCGGGCTTGGGGTAGTCACGGCACGGGCCCCGAGGGCGGGTCGTGACAGGATAATAAAACATCCTCTTAATATGAGAGAAAAAATGAAATATTATGGTTATCTAATTAATAACTGGGTTTACAAATAGGAAAACATAGGGGGTAATGGAAGAGAAACATAAATAATTATAGACAGTGATTGGGTTCATTAATCAAAAGAAATTGAATGATAAATAGAATGTTAAGGGACTCAAAACCATAAATCTCTGTTGATGAAATACAATCTGATTCATCATATATAAATATAATGGGATAGAATTTTTGTTTCATGATTCTTTTCCAAAGTTTTGGAATTGTTTTAATGTCTAATAATATCGGGAAATGTAAATAATTTATATATTTCTATTTCATAAACAAAATTTCATCCACTTATTATTCTTCTATCAATTTAAAATTTATCCCTTACTCTGTGAAATTAATATCTTAAAATGAATTTTTTTTATGCCTGAATCACAAAAATTTACTTTTAATGGATCATAAGATCCTTAAAAGAGTGAAAAATATTTCCATCTATCTCTAACCATTTTCAAAAATCAATATGGTTAGCACAAATTATGAAATATAAAAAATTAATCACTAAAACTCAAAAGTAACACCACTTATTTATCATTAATATTTATTTTTCAAAATGTTTTACTAAAAACAATTTCATATTAACCCTAAATATTATCAATAACTTTAAAATTATGTCTATAAAAGGAATTATTCCTCAAATAGATTTATGCTAAAAAATATACTTATAGAAACTCAATAATTGTCTCACAAAGTACTTATATTTCTTAAAACATAAAAAGAGGGGTAGCTAGGTCATTAAGCTTATGATCAATATTTTAAAAATACCAAGCTCCCCTGATCTGTCACCACTTCACAAGATGGACCAACATCAAACTTAGAAGTAGAAAATGATTTTGTAACCCCTTTTTCCTTATGATACTGATAATTTCCACCCTCAGTAATAGCTTCAGGAACACGTTAGCATAATGTACCAACTCACTGTAGCTAAATTATATTATTGTTGAGTGACTACCTTTTGTCTCATTCTAGAATTTTTCATGGATCTTTAACTTACATTCGTGAAGCTTGTGAACAAACTTACCACGATGATAACACTTTTCATATCCCAACATACATTCCCCAAAATGTTTTTTTACCACATTTGTAACAGGTTTTGGGATTACCTCCATAATTCTTAGTTATTTTCTTCTCCATTTCATTTCAGCATGACCAATTCTTACTCTTTTCATCTTGTGGAACATAAGTGTTAGAAAACTCCATCGCAACTTTCACAGGACAATGAATAACTTTATCATAGATTTTAAATTCTTTTTTAGAAAAAGATCTTCCTAAGATTTATTTTAACCTGGTTTAAAATATATTAATTTTTCTATCATTATCCCGAATAAATTCTATAACATACTTGTCAAATCATATGAAGTTTTATACATATGAATCCATATATTAGTCATCTTTTTGACTCAATTATAATATTTTTTTTCTCTCTAAATCCAAACAACCATTGTGAAATATTTCTCAAGGAAAATATTCTGAAATATGACCCATTACATAGAATCAAGATCATATTTCTCTCTTGTATTATTTACCAAAAACCACCATCAATCAGATTCACCTTCAAAATGTTATGTGGAAATAATTACCTTTTGATGTTTCAAACATCCCTTGACTTCAAATATATTCTCCATGGAAAAGATCCATATTTTTTATACAACTAAGTCAGATGATTCATTGAAATATGTGGGTTGTTTCCTCATGAAATTATTCACTATAAATATATTCCTTCATGCTATATCAGATTCCTATCTAGTATTTATACCACTACCATTTATCCCATGTGTCAAATGATTCATAACTACATTAAATTTTTCTTTTCCAATTCCAACCATATAGGGATGTTGATTTGGAAGGATATTCGCTTCTAGGTTCCTTATGACTATATATTCCCTATTTCCACTATGTAAAACCATTGTGAATATAAATACTTTATTCATAGAAACATAGTAATCTTCAAATCATTAATCATTTCAACTTAACCATAAAGTAAATTCCTATAATGTAATTATATTAACAATATCCTAATCTATAAATTTATTTAAACCATCATGTTATACCAAATATAAGGCCATAAACTTAAACATTATATAATCTTGAGCTTTATTCTCTTTCACTTTGATGATCTTTTTTAGGTTTTGACTTTTAGATAATTATCATGTAACTCATACATTACTACCCATATAATAAAAATTGGACACTTCTAATCAGTATCCTTTTTTATACCATATAGAAATCTTTAAAATAAAACACTATTTATTTCATTAAATCTATTTAAAACTTTGAACATAACATTATCTTTACCTTAACCATATTTTACAAAAAAATTAAAAGCATGGGATGAACACAATAAATCTAATTAATCGATACAAAAAAGAAGGAAAATTTATAGTCCTATGAAACCATAAAAACTTATATAATGATTACCTATATCATTAATGATATTTAATCATAGAAAATAAATCATTTTAACATGAAAAACTTTAACATTTTTTTCTCAAACAAAATCATTAAACCCCATAGAAAGAAATTAAAACCAATTTTGTTGAAATAGATCATAATATTAATAAAACCCTTTCCAAACCCTTTCAAATGGTATAACTATATGGCCAACTTCTAATATTATCATTAACTAATATATTGGCGATCTATAATGGTGATCACCATTCATATAATCTATATCCAGCTCACCCATAATCTATAATGGGGTTTATCCTTTGGTATAATCTATATCGGGTTGACCCATTTTTCCTGAGCTATAATGGGGATCAACCCTTTGTATAAGTTATATTGTGCTCATTGGTGAGCTATAATGGCACTCAAAACATCATATAAGTTATATCAGGATCATTCATTTCATAAAATTCTCAAGTACCGTATCATTAATAATATTATTTCATCATAAAAACCATTGATAACTCTTTTAAACCAATATTAAAAACACTTTTTTAAAAAGAAATTAACATTTTATTTTAAACCCCTATTTTTAATACAAAAACATGATTTTATTTTAAACCCCATTTTAAATACCAAAATATAAAAAAAATGAAATGGGTTTTTTCATTTAAGAAAACATTTCATCTTGAAAATGAATCTATAAATCAAATAACAGTCATGGTGGTGGAAAAGTCATCGTTGCAATGTATGTTAAGAATGGAATATCTCTTTTTTCATTTTTCAAAAAATTCCACATAGGAAACATAAAAATATTACATTTGAAAACCATTTTACATACATAAAATATAATTTATAATTATTTTATTTCCATAAACTCATTTTAAAAACAATGATATAGAAAAGGAAAATATGTTGGGGATAAACACTAAAAAGTGATTTTTTAAAAGGAAAGATCCCTTATCACTTTGGAAATACTTGATTCATAAAACCCATTAAATAATAAAATAAAAAAACTATAAATAACATCATTATAGAAAAATTAATGATATAATATTTCAATTGGGTTATATAAAAACCTTAATAAATAATAAATTTGCATAACATCAAGATATGGTTCAACGAAATGAGATTGAAACGAAGCCTCTTACCTTGAGTATGATTCGTCACAAGTGCATTTATCTTCATGAATAATAATCTTATGTTAATTATTTAATTTCTGGACAAAAGTTTTCAAGTTTATTATTAATTTTCATTTCAATTTTTAACAATTTATATACAATTACTTAATCAATTAAGATTAAGATGTATTTTTTTTAGATTAATCTTATGTGTTAAATATGACATCGGTAGGTAGACTATGGTAAAAGTGGTCATTATTTAAACATCACCATAATTATAATCGTGAAATAATTTTCATATTTATATTTAAATTTAAATTTTAAAACCAACCGTGAAATATGGCTATGAAAAATGAACTAAATTTACAATCATGGAGACAATTGGTCGTACATACGCAATAGTAATGTTTCCATTTTTTCAATGGTCATTATGGTAAGAAAGAAAGTAGAATATATCTTTTCATAATTTTAATTATTTCAAAAATACCATCATTTTTAGTTACATATACTTATATATATCATTATTTTTATGTAAAATTAATCACATCTCTTTGAGAAGCTCATAGTCCACATGTCCATGAACAATGTTATAACTTTTATAGTGTATGAAAAGGTAAAAATAAAATTATATATTATATTTCAAAAAATAATAAATATGTAATTAATATCATAATTATTTTTTTAATACCATATATATTCATTATACTTACCATTATTACCTTCCATGTAATACGTTAGTGAAAAATTTTACACGTCTCTTCCTGAAGAGGTAGTCTGTCATACACACCAGTGATGTTATTGTATACCAGGTGGTATGAAATGCAAAAGGTATTATATGATATAATGACTATAGAGGTATAATTATGTAATAAATATCATAAATATAATATTTAAATATTATTTCCACCATTTTTTTCCACCATGATTGGTTTTATTGGAGAAACAAATGACATAAATTCGTGAGGCAGTAGTCCTCCTTACACACAAATGATTATTTCATAACCCATTTGATGGAAGTGTGTGTGGGTTCAGATAGTACCATTAACATTAAAACATAAACTTAAATTTAGGATAATGGTTTTATTGTATAAAATTTTTTTAATAATAATTTAATGGGGCAGGATAAATAAATAAAATAAAAATGCTTCTTGATAAATGTCGTATCTTTTTCAGGTAACTCCTTTTGACTTGTAAGAAAGGACTTCCTTTGTTGGATTTATGACAAAATTAATGATTATATTTTATAGGATAGAATATAATAATTTATTTTTTGATGAATGTTTCTATCCAAATGGATTGAGAGGTGTAGTGAGAGGAGGAGAGGGGGAGGCCTTTTATAAGGAAGGTGAGTGGAAGAATTGTATCTTTTTTAAAGAGGGAATTCCAACCACCTTTTCCATTTAAATTGGATAAACTAATGAATTAAAATAGATAATATAAGGTATAAAGTCATAATTTTTCTATAAAATTGTTTATTTAAAAGTTTATTTGTCATTCATCCCCTTATGTTTAAAGTTCAGTCAATGAGAATCATCGTTAATACCTTAATCGATGTGATTAATTTTACTTTTTTCACTAATCACTTTGGAAAAAAATAATTTTAACCTTTTATAAATTATAAATTATTCAAATTATAAATAATTAATATATTTTTTTTTATATTTAAATAACATAATTAGAAATTTTTAATTTAAAAACAGTCATGTAGACATGATCAGAAACCAGGTTTTTAAAGTGAAAATATTCAAACGTTTGAAATATTTTTGTTACCAAATTCAAAATGAAAATGAATAAAACAAACTACATTATATTAATATATTTATACATGAAATAATTTTAATTTAAAACCAATTTAAAATATAATTTAATATTATAAATTTTTTAGATGAAAAGTCAGTTTACAATTAAAATTCATTATTTTTCACTATTCATCAAAAAATGATACTTCCTAGAAAAATACCAAAAAATAAACCTAACATAATATTGGAATTAAACATTAATATATTAATATTATTTTATCAAATAATATTATAAAAGTTTCAAAATTTAGTTTTAAAACAAGTGCACCATCAAAAGGTGATAAAATAAACATTAGAAAAATAAATTTTTTTATGTGTAAAATTGGATTTATTTTTATATCTTGTATTGAAAACACAAAGGCTGAATGTTAAAAATTATATTTAATATATTATAAATATATTTCATTAATATAATTCAATAATATTAATTAATTTTATTTATTAATAAAAATATCCTTTGGAAACATAAAAATAGTTTTTTAACAAAATATTTCTTTTATATTCAGTTGGTTTTTATTTTCATTTCTAATTTATTGGTAACCAATGAATTCATCATATAAACATGTGTAAAAAAAATTATAATTTAGTTAATCTTATTCATTACCTAAATTCTGATGGATAAGTTATTGAAGAAACTTCATGTCATATGTGATGCAAGATAAACTTGTTGTTGTATATAATGAATGATAAATTGTGAATCACATGTAACACAATATATAAAACAATTTAAATTAATTTGAAAGAAGTTATTTCATAAAATATCTATATGTTACAGTATATATATATATATGGGGGTGATAATTCAGATATACCTTATAAGATCCTCCATAAAACCTCTCATGAAATGTGAATAAAGCATATAAAAGAACTAGTGAGTGAATAGAGAAATCAACTCATTACATAAATAAGGTCAACTATATTTCTGACCCTACCAAGGCTTTATAACAAATTAACTCATAGAGTTTGGTAATATAATGTCAAATACATACAAAATAATGGAATCTCACTTCTTATTTCCCACTATACCAGTCACCATAGACCCCAATTTTATGTGCCCCAGTACTCCCATACCATCTATAAGTTATACTTCTCCACTGTGAAATGCATCACATCCATGTACACATAACCAAAAACATAACTCTTTAACATCCCCATAATCACATAGTAATACCAAAATCCATTACAACTAATTTATATACACAATATATATTAATCTATTACACTGCATGAATAAATAAACAGGTTATAATTATAAAATTTTACATCCTCAATACATGTGTATGTTATAACCGTAAACTTCCACAGATCACGTATACATTTATTTAATAATTTTGATTCATTACAGACTTATGAATAAATATCCTATAACCATAAGCCACTATATCCAAAATATTTCCATATACCATGTAATGTATAGTCGGGGATTATTCAATCATTTATATCCTCAACATCATAGACTTTTAGAAAACACCCAGAGCACAAGTCCAAATATAGTTGTCATATGATTTATCTAACCTGAGTGGTGTAAGGTTGTAAATAATAAAACATAATGAACATTACATTAATAAACCATTATAAAGTTAATTATCTTACCTAATACTTAAAATATAACTAAATTTCTGAATTAAAACCAATACTCCACTAATAAATACTAAGAATACATTACTCTTTTTATTATAAAATAATTGATGTTCAACATAGTCATGATCCATTGGTTATTAATAAAATACCCACATCATTACAATATCTTAACATCAATTCATGTAACATATTTACCTTAATTATATAAAGACATTTTTCTTTTAATTCAATATTCTAATTTCATCCTCATATCAATGAAAATATTATAATTTAGTAAATAGTTGTTGAACAGGCCAAGAACTATCCCCATTTTATTTATTTTTCAATTAATTACCATCTTATATATTGGGTACTGAGAAACAAATATACCTAAATCAAATATCAAATAAATGAAATAGAAAAAATAAATTAGTAGTTAGAAAACAGGGATCCCAATTGGAGCCAACTATCCCAACATTACTCATAGTGCCTTTGTGCACTATCCATACCATCCAGCAATCATCCACATCTAGTCAACACTATAAAAATTTCACAATCACTCCAACCTCACCATATCAACTAACCATACCATGTTCCATATAAAATCAAAGCAGGGTATTAACATTATAATATATATATTTTAGAAAATCATAATCCTAGAAACAACAGTGTCAATGAGAAATAAAAAATAATTCATAAAAAGTATTCAATCTTATGGAAAACAAGGTCCAAATATATTTGAGCATTAATATTAATTCCATAAATCATCATCTTTATTTACCATATTTATTAAATCAATTCATTATGAGTTTATTTTATCGTGAAATTAAACCTAAAAATAGTAGTTAATAGATAAAATTCTTCTCAAAATAATATACTGAAGAAAATCATTATCATGTTTATCATTTCTATGGAAGAATGAAAAATTTAATAAATACCTTGTTCTTTATCATTATTGTCATACCATATTTATATTGATTAATTATGAATATAAAATATATAAAATAACCATTTATAATCATATAAATATAACATCGCCCTATCACTGAAATATTAATAGGAAATAATCATGAATAATAGAATAATCTTATCTAATCTTAAACAATCACTTTTAATTTTATTAATTTCATATTATTACCTTCTGAAGGTAAATCATAACCATTCACCCATTGTATTAAAGACCATGATAATCCCACATTAACATATAATTATATATAGAAGTATCAAATCCCTTACCAAGATATGAAACTTTATTGATTATCAAATTATAAATGGATGATGGGAATGGAGAACCAACAGAAAAACATGATGAACCCATAGACAATAAATACATCATAATATCATGAATATTCCATCAATAATTAAAACGGAACCCATAAAAATGATAGGATTTAACTTCAATGGATTGAAAATAATTAATAAAATATTAATAAAGATAATGAAGGAATAAAAGTATTTACATTAGATTATAGGTATCTTTCTAATAAATCAAAGGCCTAAGGATCAGCCATAGAGGCAAAAGTTCATCAAAAAAAATTATCATATCCGCCTAGGATTTGAGAGATGAAGAAATAAATAGAATTAATTCAAGAGAAATGTTGAATTTAAAGAAAATCCTATAATACACAGCATTAAATCATAATAGGGATCTGACAGACCACAATGAGCCTTGGTTAGAATATTGTTGCACGTTATCCCCATGTGGTACCCCTTGTATCTCATAGTAAACAATCAGTTCTTCGATTAAAACTATGAGTTTCAAATAATGAATAAGGGTGTCACACCCAAAAATTAAAATCCTCAAAGATAATGGAATGGTTCATGGATTGATTTTTCATCTAAACCAACCCCATACCAAAACCATGACTTAGCCTAAGAACCATGGAATGATGAATCCTAAAATGGAAGAACCAAGTAACTTAACATTAGAAGATTCAACATCTGAAAGTAATTATTCTTGAAATAACCAAAAAATGTATCATTAGAAATAATTAATAATAAAAAATACATATGTAATTTTATCTTATGATATATAAGGTTTTTTACTTAAAAAAATTCTTTTTAAGACCCACACATTAAGATTGATGGTAGTCATTTCATGTATAAACCTCACAGATTATACCCCAATCCACATCACAACTTTATTTCATGACATATACCATCATGATGAAACAAAAACCTCATAGTGTGACTCCCTAATAAAACCATCCAAAATTATACCCTCACCCACAAGACTACCACCAAAAAAACCTATACAACACCAACACCTAAGAAAATATAATGGAAGAATTCATAAAAATTAGAGCACATATAGTTTAAGAAATTTACATGTTGTAAAAATTAAATAAAAGTATTATAAACCTAAATGCATGGTATCCTAGATTATTCTAGGTAATTGTAATTTTAAAAAATCTTTCATAACTCAAAAATAACAAAAAAAATTATTCTAGTAATGAAATCATGATGTAATGATAGACATTATATTTTAATGCATGTATATTTTTAACTCCTCATGGATTTAAACCACTGAATTATATTTTATATCCATTATCCAAAATATATATTTTATTTAATTACACTATGATGGTTCCTTTTTTGTATATATCTTTAATCTCCAAATAAATTTGGATTCTCCTATACATTTTCAAGTAAGAAAATCCTATAAAGACTTTTATTCGTCATTGGATCTTACATTGTAATATCAAGTATATTATCTTGATATATATTTAAATATACTTTATCAATTATTAATTAATTAGTATGGAATTACAATCTAATTTGTTTCTCATAATCAATAGTATATTAATTTTATAGTGAAATATTCTCCACATCATGGAATAATAGTTCCTTCTTCAGTTCTTAGAATCCTAGCTCACTTGAGTATAATAGCATAGTCTCTTCGCCATCATGTTAAAATTCAATATTCATCAAATAATTACTTTAAATAATATAAAAGGATTAAAGAATAGTATTTAAGAATCATTCAATAATTCTATTCTTGAATTCAAACTTTTATTTTTATAAAAAACACATCGTAATGATATGTGTTGTCATGTTGATTTCTTCAACTTTAAAAATTATCCAAAACTCATTGAATTATTCCAAAATATAAATTATACATATAATTATTAAAAATATAATTACATATTATTGGGTTTATTAATACATCAAAATTATCCCCCCCATGCTTTATCTTTTTTTCCCTAACCGATGTCAAAACAGATAGAAAAAAAGTAAACATATTTTGATATGGAAAACAAGTAATTTATAATTTTAAAAAATATTGAGTGAGATTAAAATTTAAAAGGAATAATTTTGATGTAATTAGAGTAATAAATCATACTTGTTCTATATTCTTACCCCTAACTTCTCTCCCCTTTTACAAACATCGTGTATAATTTGATTAATTTCTAGGAAAAATTGTAATCTACCTTTCCGGAAATTATTTTCCTAATCACTCTAAAATAATTTAATTAGAATAATGATCAATTTTAAAGTAAATTATTTTTTACCATGGAATTAGAATAACCACTTCCATATGTAAAGTCTCACTAATCATGAGGAATTTTATCAAGGTTGTCTCTTAGGTAGTGGTATGGTATGTATTGATATGAAAATTAAAAACAAACATTAAAATTGGGGCTATAGATCTTAGTATAATCCATGTTTTTTAATTTGAATGTAATGAAGATAACCTTTATCACACCTATGTTTTTGATGATATCACCCCTAAAAAATATTCTCCCTCTTCGTTATATCTCATAGAATTACTAATCAATTTTATAAAACCATAAAATATCCCACCTATTTTCATAAAATATTTTTTATATTTTCACTTTTTAATGGAGAAAAATAATTATAATAAAAGATATTTTTTGAACCTATCACCCGTTTCAAAATATAAACTTTTACAGTATCCCTTTTTAAAAATTTCCAATCTGAGTAGAATCATAGAAAAATAATTCACCCACACTTATCTCAAAATAAATAAATAAAATATCATGTGTGGATAAGAATAGAAACTTGGACATTAAATTTGGTTCTCCTTACAAGTTTTCCAATGTCTTTGAGAATTAAATAAGGGATAAAATATATAGCTGGTATCAAAGGATTATATACTAGAATTTGTCAAAAAAAATCCCTAATCATCATAATGTGAATTGAATTTTTAATGTTTTAATAAATAAACATATAAAGTTATTACAGCCAATATCTCTTTATTATATTTTTGGAAAGAGTGAAAAAAAAATATATCAATAAGATTTAAAATATAACTCAGGAATAATATTTTAATATTTGTTTAATCTCACATGGAATTATTAAAATAATTATTTAAATAACATAAATTTAAAAAAAAATACAAGAAAATTATATCATATCATAAATCCCTAAAAATCAAAACAAAAATAATAATTTTATTTTTAATAATTTTTACCTATATCTATATTTTTTTTCTCATGATCAATTAGATTTTATAAATAATTAAATATATGTATTCTAAAAAATGATATAAACTAGAAAAGAAAGTATAAAATTTTGAAATAGGGTCCAAATATCCCTCTTAAATATATAGATTAAACATTGTCCATAATATTTCTCCAAGGTGGAAGAGATGTCAAAATATAAATAAATTTATCAAAGGATTGTTGAAAAAAATTGAAACAAGACAATAATTTATTTCCTTTTTAAATATTAATATATCCTTTAGCACTTGAATAAGAGGAATCATCATTTCCTTTAAGACAATGAGGAGAGTTAGAGTTATGGTTTCTAGGAAAAACTTTCAATTTTTTTTTTTAATTTGGAATATTATGAAGCAAAGATATTTTTTTGAGTAATATATAAAGAGTTATCATGAACGAAGTAAAACATAAATGGAAAACATACTTTATATTCTCATCATGGAAGTAAAATTTTTTAAATAAAATAATCTCCAAAATTATGATATATGTGGGGAAATAGAATTAAAAAAATCAAAAACCCAAAAAATTAGTGAAAAATGTTAACATGTAATAAGAATCCTTATATTTAATTTATTTACATTTACCATCCTTATCTTCAATCCTTTCCTCCTATAAAAATAATGGAATCATAGGGCGCTAAATTAAGGATATCTCTCCCAAAAGTATAATTTTCCCATCATTTGATGCTAAAACATTAGTCTTAGCCGAAACTTAATTTTTTTTACAGAACTGTAAAGATAATGGAGTCCAAGCCATTGATTGTTTTTCAAAGAAAATGTATTTAATTGTCTCATAATTGGTAAAATTATGTAAGGGTCATTTTTAACCATATGTGATTCTATTTTTGTTTTGGTTGACGTAGAAGACTCAATGATATGTTGCTTATTCCTATTAGAAATATTAGGGTCTAATTTTACACTAGATTCTCCATGATCAAGTGGTATGATGTGTTTCAAAATATTTAATCAATGAATGATACATCCATTATAGAATAATGAAATTTTACATTTCCCTTGTTTTATGTTTTATTAAAATTCTTATAGGCCTTTTCTAATGATTACTTTATTGAATGAAAATGATATATTTTTTTAAGTGGTGTGGACAAATTATGTGATTGAACCATTGAAATGGGGTTTGTATATGGTGTGTAATGTGATATATATATATATATATATATTATGATGATGTGGTATAATTATTAGGGTAGGAATGAAATGAGGTGGGGTTGTATGGTGAGGGATGGTTTTGGAGGAAAATGGAGGGATTATTGTCGGAGTTGAAGGTGGTATGGGTAGTGGGAGAAAAGTAATATCTAATATATCACAAAATGTTTTCCAAAAGTACAATATATAAACAATGGTGTTTCAAAAAAATTACTTCTTGTACCCGAGAACTGAAGGAGTAGTTGGGTGCATACGGGGTAGGCACTTGGTGCCCGTATGGGATAATGATGGGCGGTTTCATGTGAGAGGCCCTCCTCAATGTAATCCTCACCTACCATATATGTATACTCATTAAACTATAAATATGTTCTTTCTTCCATTTATAGTAGAAATATTTTTTATAGTAAATAAATATCTATAAAAAATCATAACATAACATTTTAGTGGCATTGAAAAGTCATATTATTCTAAATTCATGACCAAAATGTTATGAAATTTACACCCATTATCATGCAATTATTTTTTTAATCCATTATTTTAATGGGAAGATATATTTTATATATTAAAATATTTCCCTTCAATGCTATAGTATTAAATTAGTATTTCAATATATCTAATAATTCACTAGATATCTCTTATAGTTCTTCATGAATGATTAATAGCCATGTGAAGGATATGAATCATTGACTTAACCAGATCATGGGTTATAGTGGGGTCATATTATAGATCAAGACACTTCTTATTATATTGTTTTGATCATTAATCTATTACCAATTTTTACTATGTATTTTTTTCTAAAATAATTTCTATAAATTCCTATCTCTAGTCTAAAATATGAAAAATAGTGGTTCCAATACTTTTTACCCATCCTCTATTTCACTACTCCGTGATCATTTTCAAATATGGAAAGAAAATACAATGCTATTTCTTGATAAATTTTCTCCAAAATTATAAATATGTTCCCAAAATTCCTATATTTTACCTATTTAATATTTAGATCAACTATTCTAATCTTTTATAAGGGTAACATATCTAGAATTTGGAAAGATATAATCTTTATAGAATTCACTTGATTTAACTGTGATTGGTTAGGTTTGGTTTTCAAATAAGAGTATAAATAGAGGTAGATTTGGACATCATTATCACTATAATGGAATTAGAAAAGATATTATTATCAAGTTTGTTACTTTTGGGAGTGTCTAAAGAAGGAAATGAATTTATTAAAAGGTTAGGTCGTTACAGGATCAATTTTTTCACTTTTTCGAATGGAAAATGGAATATTTGGGGGAATTTATAGTCTTTTATTCTTCTTCTAGAAGTATTAAACCTACTTCATGTCAACCATCTAATTTATTAATGTAGGAATGAGTGTCAAAGAAGGGCTTGGGATGGTTTCAAAGTTATTTGGTTATGGCTGTTTAAATGAGATTCCAGTTCAAATAAAATAAGGTAATGTTTGTGAGGGATTAGAGAGGGGTTATTATTGAGTTTGAATCAATTTTTGGGAGAGTTATAATTAATAATAGTGAGGTACATAATTTCTAAATTATTGATTTTAGGGGTGGATAGATCATAGATAATGGTTAGAGAGTGATAAGAATGAGGGTTAATTTAATTTTTCATGAATATTTCATGATGAAATTGCTATTTGGTTCCTGCATATTTAAAGGTATTCACAGCTTTATGATGTAATTTTATCCATTATATTTTTGTTATTGACAATAAAAAAACAACAAATTTTTTACATGTTTTACTAATAAAAAAAGTGCATCGCAATTATAGTTACCATTTCACAATATGTATGGATAAGAATTTTTGACATTGTAATGTGGAATTTGGATTAAACATGAGATAATATTATTCTGGAATAATCTTGAGGTGTCTTGGGAACTTGAGAATTTTTTTATATAGTTTTGTTCCTTACAAATGGATTATTATACCATTTTATGTTATATATTTTATTCTATGGTGTTCCTTATGGCCTAGTTGGTTGAATCTTGATGTAGAAATATAACTATTAGGAGGTAAATTCCCAAACAATTACCAGGATGTAGTTCAATGTGAAAGGTATCCCACGATTTCTTTTGTTTCATTATATTCCTTAAGAACATTTGTAACACCCCAAGCTTCCATGGTACTCTCCTCTTTGAATAATAGAGCAGTGTGTGTTGTACGCAACCTCGAGTTCTAACACACACCACAACCATTAAAAGTAGAAGTTATGAATAGTAATACCCAATTTTTGAAATTATATAAATTTTATATTTTAAAATGGACTTCACTATTGGATTTGGAATATCGAAATTAGCCTATGTTGAAATTTTGGTATTTTTCTAAGAACTTCCAATTTTTGATGAATAGTGAAACATACTTAAAAACAACTTTTTTAATCCAAATAATTTATAGTGATAAATTATACAAATGAGTGGTTCTAAAGTTTAGTTAGAATATATTTTTACCATTTTATCCAATGGTGGTCATTATAATTAATTTCACTTTCAAATTGGACATAAACAATTGTCAATATTTTGATTCATATTCTTTCTTAAAAACACGCTATTTGTTGTGACAGCGAAAATTATTTATTAAATTAATTAATTCAACTTATATGTTTTGAATTTTGTAAAATAGACACCATTTTTGAATTCAGAATATCAATTATAGCTTAGGGTGAAGTTTTGGTATTTTTCTAAAAAACATCGATTTTTGATGAATAGTGAAACCACTAAGTGGTAGTTTAAAAACTAATTTTTCATGTAAATGAAACATTAACACTTCTGTGTATTGAATTTCAAAAATCCGACATACATGGTTGTCATTAGGAAGTAAAATGTGGTTCAATGGGATTAAAATAATTTTTGGTGAATAGTAACTTTTAAGTTCTATTAATCGCGATTAAAGGTAATTTGTGAAATTTAAGGTAAAAATGATATTATAAAAATATGAAAATATCTTGCCACTTGTCCTACGCTTATTGGATTAGTCATGGATGACCAAGAAAATCCATGGGTCAACTTGGGGACCCCATGGAGCCACTTGGGTAAGGAAATGACATTAATAAATTTTATTTAAAGTAAAAATAAAACTGTCACAAACATGTGTTGTTTTACTAAAACAATTATTACATGGGGTTATATAAGTTAACATTTCAACTATAAATATTAATTGGAAATATAAGAAGATTTCCTACATCATGGTAATTGTTCATAATTTTTTGGAATTAAATAACTGAATTTATTTATCACACCATGATGATGCAACGATTACCTCATTAATTAACGATTTAAATAAAATGAAAAGATAATGTAAAATATAAGAGTTATAGTTTTCAAAAACCTATAGGATGGGTAGATTTTGATCCCTTATTACCTTATCCTCGAAATATATAATTGTGGGACCTTTGAAATCCGAAAATCACTTCATAATAATGTAACATTTCATTACTTTCCAAGAGTTCCCCTCCTCTCCTCTTATAAAAGGCCCCCACCACTACCACCTTATTCACACCTTCAAAGCCATTTTGCTCAGCCAAACTATGCCCAAATACTCTCTAAACTTCCCTCTATTACTCCTAGAAGCCTCACTTTGGGCAGAATTCTTTCCAAGGAAGCCTTTGGCTCAAATCAAAAAGAGTTACCCGATTTTAAGGTAATGTCTTCTCTTATGTTATTTTGATTTATTTTGCTTCTCCAATCCCATAAACTCTTTTTATTCCTTTATTTTGTAACAAAACCAGTATCTTCAATATACTAGGATTTCGTTATGAGAGGTATTTGATTTACACTTACACACACCATCGTCTAATGGTTAAATAACATATTGTTTCTGTGGTTGGAGAATTTCTGACTCACGAAACGATGATTGTTCAATCTTCTTTTAACACCTCTCATGGTGGACATTAAGATGTCACTATATTTATATATGATATATATTATTTTTATTATTTCCTTATGCTTATGTATTTCTCATTTATGGCATACTATTATGATTTCCATTATCGGTAAATATGATAATTTTGTTTTAGGATGTGCGGACTACTGACCCCTCAAAGTGATTTGAATCGTTAATGTCATATGTGGGATGTATAAAGGATGGAGTAAATGATATTATATATGATATTATACTTGAATTATAATATACCTCTATATCATTATGATTTCATTCCATTAAATACAAAATAGAAATGAAAGTAGCGTTCATGCGTAGGTACGGCTTACCGTCTCCATGAACGGTGCATTTCATTTCTTACCTCTAAATGTTATGCAATATTATGAATGAATGTATATACTAGATATATATGATATATATGATATCTAAATCATTAATATAATTCTGGAGATAATGGATATTCTACCACATAAACAACTTGTAATTATAAGAAGTTTATTGTTGACTCAAGTACCAAAGATCGACACAACGACCGTTATTAACTTAAATGACTACATAATTTTCGTAACATTGTAATAAGTGATATAAAAGGGATAATGAACTTTAAAAATGTTCTTAAGAAATTATAGATTAACTCTAGTTTATTATTCAGGAGATTAAAGAATGGTGGAGTGAAGTCAGACATGAGGTATGGGAACTTCTTAACCCAATTTTCGTTCTTTGGGTTAATCTCCTACTTTCAAATTATGTCATGATATTATTATGTTCTATATTGTATTTTTACTTTCTTTATGTGTAATTATTGTGAATACACATAATAGATCTATTTTATTTAAAAAATGATCTTTGTAAGGACTTCATCTCAATCTCCATTCATTGAGGCATATTTTATTTTATACACAACTTTCTTTTATACGGTGTACAAACCCCTTTGACTTTTACATTTATTCAAAAGGAATATTTTTAGGCAAAGCGTTTTACTAAACGAAAAAAGGGAATGTTTTTTTTGTCGTACGTATGCGGCGACAACGACTTCTCTGCCGCCGTGACCATTATTTCAGTTTCGGCTTCCTCTACAATCCATACTTTTTTGTAAATAAAAAATAAATACAATGTTTTAATTTTCTATTATTTTGGTATTGAAAATGGTTTTGAAAGTGTTTTTTATTATATCAATGTTTTTTATTGATATCTGGTGATTGAAATATGGAAATGTTATGTTTCCTTTATGCATGTTTTATGTGATACGATAATGTTATGGTTTATGATATGTTTAAACCTGTTCATATGAGGAATGCATTAGACTTAATAAGTGACGGGTGGAGCCCGCTATAGCTCCTTGATGCATCGGAAGGTCTCATGAGACAAACTAGTGTCTTGGCACGAGGCCTTGACAAAATCATATTTGTAGTCTTGTCACGAGGCCTTGGCTACGTGGTTATGATAGTCTGGCATTATGCATTCCATCATTATGAAAGTGGTTATTGATATTGCATGTGATTATTAGACTAGTAGAATATCCATGTGAATAAGTAAATGGAATTATTTCATTTTACTTTTTCCATATTATTCTGAAGTTCAAGTTTAAAAGGCCTCTATTTCAGTTATACATTGCTTTAAATGTTTGTGTTTATTTATGAAAGTTTATGCTATATTGTTATCCTTACTGAGAATCTGAGCTCACCCCTTTCAATGTTTTAATATTTTATAGGATGTGAAGAATTATTTTATGAATGACCTGCAGGGATAGTCAAAAGGGGGATATGAGTGTGGACTATGGAGACCATGTTATTGTAGTTTTTCACTTTATGATGTAATGTAACTTTTATGAATGTATCTAGTGTTTCCAAGGCTACTAAACTAATCGGTCTTTAGAGACTTGATCTTTGTGATCATGCCAATGTTACGCAATAACGCACCAACTCTGGGTAACTTGGTTCGGGGTGTTACAGTTGGTATCAGAGTCAGTTTAGTACTTACCTTAGAAGCTAGATTTAGATAAACTCTGATTAAAGAACATAACCCTAAGATAGACTTTGAGGATTAATATAGAATAACTTCCTAGAATTTTGGTATTATAGAGATTTTGTGAGTTTTCCAAGAAATACATCCCTATCTGGATACGAGTAGGTAGAGGCGGCTCTGGCATAGATGTACCTAGGGGTAAAACCCAAAAAACACTGCTTTGAGCTAGACTCGAATGGGAACTAGTGCACGACAACGGGCCTTACTGCACTCTTGGTTACAACACTCCCGGGGGGATATTCTTAGGGTAATTACCATTTTATTTAAAACCCATTATGAAGGGTTTATGAGTATATACTTCCTCAAAGAATTTTTTTTATGATTATGGATTATATCCATAAACTGTTCAATTTATGTTAAGTGTTTTACAAATATGGAATTATGTATTTTTATTCATAAACTAATCTAGTTTATGCCATTGTTTAGAAATGGCGCCTAGTGGGAGGAATGGAGACCGTATCATTGCACGCACTCCATGTAGGGATTTCCCTCATGCTCAAGATAATTATAGTGGAGCTGGAGATACAACTGGTGTTAATCAACTTATCACCATACAGGGAAAACTCACTCAGGTTATGAATAATAACATTACTCGTATGGAGAACCCTGATCCGCAATGTGGAGGATCAATGTTAGACCGCTTCATGAGGAAACAACCACCAAAATTTAATGGGGTACAAATCAATTAGTAGCTGAGCAATGGATAAACTCCTTAGAGAAAATATTCCATGCCTTGGAAAGTAGCGAAGGGGAGAAGGTTGTAATGGCAGTTTACCGCCTCAGTGGAGCTGCCGATCAATGGTGGTCGCTGATTAAAAACAAAAAGGAATATGAAAAAGTATCCAGTATGGAATTGAGGGAGTTTAAGGAAATTTTCTTAGAAAAATACTTTCCACATGACCATCGAGCAGATATGGAAAGAAAATTTCTGAGTCTGATGCAGAAGGAGGATGAGAATGTCGCAAAGTATGAGGCAAACTTTACAAGGTTAGAAAGACATGCTACAAATTATATACATATACCAAGAAGTAAGATTGATCATTTTTTTGGATGGGTTAAAACCATTTCTCCTTCGAGCTTTAGTATCACAATCTTTCTCAACGTACAAAGATATAGTCTTGTGTTCTATCAAGATAGAAAAGGAATTCTATAAATCTTATGACAATAAAGTAAAGCAAGAGAAGAAGAGAATGGTGGAACAAGAGACAGATAAAGGGAAAAAGGGAAAAGAAGGATTTCCCATTAAGCGATAATTGTGGGAAGAATCACCCTGGTACTTGCCTAAAAGGAATGGGAGTTTGTTATAAATGTGGAGAAAAAAGTCAACAGGCTCGTGATTGCAAGGGAAAGAAAGAGGCTATCAATGTTGAATGCTACAATGGTAGGGAAATGGGGAATTATGAAAATGAATGTCCTAATCGACAGGGAAACTTACCTCAAAAAAGGCTAAGGGGTTAAGGACAATCTTATGCTGTTACTACAGTTGAAGTGGAATAATTAATGTATTGGTGCTTTTGGACTCAAGGATTATATTCTAGTTATAAGAATAATGTGATATATATAAGGATTGTACTGCAGTACTTGTTGTTTTCATTAAGGTTTTAACATGATGAAGGTAATCATATTTTTGTATGTGACAATAAGAGATACATTAATTTGTTTGAGTAATCTGATGATACAATTGATTTTGGAATTTAGAGACCTTTTAGAGAAAGGTTGGACTGAGGTATTTTGGATAACTATAAAGGTTGGAATGGATTAAGTTGAACTTTGGATAGTATTGTTTAAGGTTAAAAAAATTTTGAAGATTATTTTCGGAATATTATAATACTACAGTGTTAGGAAAAAGACAACCTGCGGTTTGGGGGATAACCCGTCGCGTCAGACAAAGCTATAGGAATCGAACCCACAACCATAGTGTGACGGGCCTTTATTACCTACCACTAGCCTACAGGAATTCCTCGGTTACTACAAAAAAGTTTTCCCAATCTAAATGGTGTGTGTTAATATTTAGAACCTTATAAAATTATGATAAATAGAATATTTTTGAGTTCTATTACCTTATGGAGTGAAAGATGGGTCTGTGGTAAACATTTATTAAACAATGAAAGTCTACATGACAAGTAAGTATATTTCCATACGTTCTTAGTAAATATCCTAAATAAATTCCTCAACTTTATGAAAGGTAACTTTAAAGAAAAATGTTGTCAGTTAAGTTTTCCAATTGGGGAATTAATGACCGTTTAACCAATCACAAGTTTTTGATTTTCTTGTAGTTAACTTTCTCCTAATCCTGTTTTATACAACTCTACATCAGACCTTGATGGTTTGTTTTTCTTCCATATCCATATTTTCATATAATCCTAGTATGGGCTATCTCTAGTGACCTTTGTACTTCTCGTTGTTTCTTTTAAAGTTATATTTTTATTAACCTTATTTCCGATGTGGGTTTTCCACAAAGGTATTTTCTATTTTCAACCATTTATTTTCAAAGAAAAATTTTAAATTGTGAGGAAACAATTTATTGAAGGAGGGTAGAATGTATCACCCCAAGCTTTAATGGTACTCTCCTCTTTGAATAATAGAGCAGCGTGTGTTGTACGCAACCTCGAGTTCTAACACAAACCGAAACCATTCAAAGTAGAAGTTATGAATAGTAATAACCACTTTTGGAAATTATATAAATTTTATATTTCAAAATGGACTTCATTTTTGGATTCGGAATATCGAAATTAGCCTATGTTGAATTTTTGGTATTTTTCTAAGAACTTCCAATTTTTGATGAATAGTGAAAAATACTTAAAAACAACTTTTTTAATCAAAATAATTTATAGTGATAAATTATAAAATTGAGTGGTTATAAAGTTTAATAAGAATATATTTTTACCATTTTATCCAATGGTGGTCATTATAATTAATTTCACTTTGAAATTGGACATAAACAATTGTCAATCTTTTGATTGATATTCTTTCATAAAAACACGCTATTTGTTGTGACAGCGGAAATTAATTATTAAATTAATTAATTCAACTTATATGTTTTGAATTTTTTAAAATAGACACCATTTTTTAATTCATAATATCAATTATATCTTAGGGTAAATTTTTGGTATTTTTCTGAAAAACTTCGATTTTTGATGAATAGTGAAACCACTAAGTGGTAGTTTAAAAACTAATTTTTCATGTAAATGAAACATTACCACTTTTGTCTATTGAATTTAAAAAATCCAACATGCATGGTTGTAATTAGGACATAAAATGTGGTTCAATGGGATTAAAATAATTTTTGGTGAATAGTAACTTTTAAGTTCTATTAATCGCGATTAAAGGTAATTAGTGAAATTTAAGGAAAAAATGATATTATAAAAATATGAAAATATCTTGACACTTGTCCTACCCTTATTGGATGAGTCATGGCCGCCCACTAAAATCCATGGGTCAACTTGGGGACCCCATGGAGCCACTTGGGTAAGAAAATGACATTAATAACTTTTTATTTAAAGTAAAAAATAAAATTTTCACAAACATGTGTTGTTTTACTAAAACAATTATTACATGAGGTTATATAAGTTAACATTTCTACTATAACTATTCATTGTAAATCTAAGAATATTTCATACATCATGGTAATTTTTTTATAATTTTTTTGAATTAAATAAATAAATTTATTTATCACACCATGATGATGCAGTAATTACCTCATTAATTAACGATTTAAATAAAATGAAACTATAATGTAAAATCTAAGTGTTAAAGTTGTCAAAAACCTATTGTATGGGTATATTTCGATCCATTATCACCTTATCCTCGAAATATATAATTTTGGGACCTTTGAAATCCTAAGAGCACTTCATAATAATGTAACATTTCATTACTTTCCCAGAGTGCCCCTCCTCTCCTCTTATAAAAGGCCCCCACCACTACCACCTTATTCACACCTTCAAAGCCATTTTGCTCGGCCAAATTCTTCCCAAATACTCTCTCAACTTCCTTCTATTACTCCTAGAAGCCTCACTTTGGGTAGAATGCTTCCCAAGGAAGCCTTTAGCTCAAATCAAAAAGAGTTACCTGATTTTAAGGTAATGTCTTCTCTTATGTTTTTTTGTTTTATTTTGCTTCTCCAACCCCTTAAAATCTTTTTATTCCTTTATTTTGTAACAAAACCAGTATCTTAAATATACTAGGATGTTGTTATGAGAAGGATTTTATTTACACTTACACACACCATCGTCTAATGGTTAAAGAACATACTGTTTCTGTGGTTGGCGAATTTATGCCTCACGAAACGATGATTGTTAAATCGTCTTTTAACACCTCTCATGGTGGCCATTAAGATGTCACTATATTTATATATGATATATATTATGTTTATGATTTGATTATTCTTATGTATTTATTATTTATGGAATAACTTTATGATTTCCATTATGGGTAAACGCGATAATTTCATTTTAGGATGTGCGGACTACCGCCCCCTCAAAGTGATTTGAATCATTAATTCCATATGTAGGATGTATAATTGATGGAGTAAATGATATTATATATGATATTATACTGGAATTATAATATACCTTTATATAATTATGATTTAATTCCATTAAATACAAAATAGAAATGAAAGAAGCGTTCATGCGTACGTACGGATTACCGTCTCCATAAATGGTGCATTTCATTTCTTACCTCTAAATGTTACGTAATATTATGAATGAATGTGTAGAGACCCTAAGATTAACGTACATGGACATTACATTACTTTTTCGGAATACTTAGTACATAACAAAAACACACACACAAGGATCGTAATAGTTTAGTGTCTTTGGAAACTCGGAATATAATCTTCTAATCATGGTGAAAGATCTTCAACATCTCCCATAAAGATCTTCCTTTTTTACCTAAAACCTTTCTTTATATCCTGGGGAAAAGAAAACATAAAAGGGTGAGATCAAATGTTCAGTAAGGGTAAATAAAAGAAATATCAATCACATCATATTCATAAGAACATATCATTTTGGAAATCATAACCTGCAAAAGAGAACATAATTTCATAACATGGGATAAATAATAGTAGTGAAATGTAATCCCAATAATCATAACTTAAAACATGAAATTTTTTTTCATACACTCATAATCATAGATAATAATTTCTTATTAGTCATGACTCATTTCCAAGACTATCTTAGTGGACAAAGTCCATTTCTGAACCGAGTTCACTGCTCGTTTCAGTCCTGTTTTACTAAACCGGTATAACCTGCCGTTCCAGCCATGTATACCTCATGAGATATAAAATCTTTACCCAATGAATTGGAGGGATATATAGGTCCCACCCAACTCATAATGATACCATTCTTATGTGTCCCACAAAATCATAAATCATACATCATTGCATAACCCATGTAATAAAAATGGGATACTTAAACAACATGACATCATAAAACAACTCATATAAGATAGAGAGATTCATAAAAATAATTCAATCACAACATAATCAAATCAATGTAATAATAGGTATAGAAAAAGAACCCTATATTATCTTATATGGAAAATAATTGTGATAAAACACTTGAACTCCATTCTTGAGGAAAATATCCTTTCAACTTCAAAAACACTTTTCCTTTCTTAACATGTCATACAATTCTAAAAGAAGTTGATTAAAAATAAACTTGAAAATTTGTAAAATAAGATTCTTGTAAATAATTTTTTAAAAATCCATTCATGCCGTATAAGTTAAAAAAACATTCTTCTCGTACTTTTGTCGGAAAAGTCAAAAAGTACCTAGTACGAAAAACGACAAAAGATTCATTTCATATCTTTTACTAAAAACTCACCTAAGGGTAAAATTGGATTTAAAAAATTGTATGTGGATGGAAACAATATTACATATCGAGGAAACATGTATGTGGATGACAAAATACACCCTAGTAAATACCAAAGTATAAACAATCTCAGATAAAAATGAGATTGTGATATTTTCCTTTACCTTAGGTCCGATTTGCTTCGTAAGTGTCCGAGCCTCCTGTATAATGATTTAAATAATGTCATTGACTTATTACAGAGTCATACTCATTCTTATGATATCATATATGGTTCACTTATGATTTTATATTACCAGTTCTTTTGTAAATTCCACGTTAAAGGGCGTTTTGGGTAAAATTGTTTCATTTGTCGTTCGTGTTTTGACTTGTAATTATTAATATGATTACTTAGATCATGATTACTTAATTCCAGAATATAAAACATGATTTATATATAATATATATTCAGAATATACATATATATAATAAATCATTAAATGGAAATAAATACACCGTTCATGGAGACGGTAGGTCGTACGTACGCATGAATGCTGTTTTCGTTTCCTTGTTGAGTTGAATGAAATTAAGTAGATGACATACATATATATACACATAAATCAAGTATCATTATTATGTCATATATTTCATGATTAATTATTATATATACTTTATAATCATTCATGAATGGTTAAAGTGGAGAATGAATCTCATCGCGTCGTGGAGACGGTAGTCCGTACGTACGCACGAGCGATGATATCGTTCTCATGATCGTGGGAATATATTGGTGTGTATGTATACTATTTAATAATCAATATCACTTTAAAATAATCATATATAGTTATTATTTACACAATTATACCCATCCAAGTAAGGTGGTGGTGGAAAATAGATTTCACCACAGCATGGAGACGGTATTCCGTACGTACGCACGCTCGGTAATTTCGTTTTCTGTAGGACAGATAGATGGTGAAATATGGTTGTTTCATACTTATAATAACATATCAGTATTTGAGTTATACTGATGTTATTACTTCATAATGAAACAACCTAATAAGAAGAAGTGGAAGAAGAAATAAAGTTGAAAGAATTGGTAACGGACATTACCTCTTCTTTGAAGCGCCTCTTTGAGATCTCCTTTTAGGGCACTAAAATTGGTCTTTGAGGAAGACCAGAACCTCTAGGATGTTTCTAGGTAAGTGGAGAAGATAATTTGGCAGGGGTTGTCTGAGCTTGAAGTCTCAAAGTGGTGTGAGGAAGAGAGGGAAGGGGTTCCCTTTTATAAGGGAGGAGAGGGGCACCTTTGGAATAACTAAAAATATTATTTTATTATAAAGTCATGTTCGGTTATAAATAGATCCAATTTTATTTATTTCGAAGATAAGGTGGGGATGGGTCTAAATTCTCTAATCCAATATAATTTAGACATGTTTAGGTTCCTATTTTAACCTTATCATTTAGATTTATCATTAAGTTAAATAATTTTACTTTTACCGTGTCTTCATGTGTTCTTATATTATAAGGTTAATAAACTTATTATAAGAAGAAAAAAGAACCAAAAGTTGTTTATTATTAATATATATAACCTTATATAAGTCATTTGGCCGACACTTAGATTTTTAGGAATAAAATAACAATTAATAATATAATATTTGTTTTAAAAACTATTTTATGTCAATTTTGACACTATTTAGTAATTGATTTTTGTGAAAATCATAACAGAATGATTAGTTCGAATAAAATTAATTAAATCAATACTAACATGTCATATTAACCTATAAAATTAGTTTAATTCATAAAGAGTCCAAAATTACATTTATTTGTGTATTTATAACATCAATTATGTCAATATTTCATTAATAGGATAATTACTGCATCATCATTGTGTCATAATAAATGATAATTATTCAATCCATAAAAATTCTAAATAAATTCCTATGATTTAGATATTTGTATTATATATTTGGAGACTATTCAGGTTCGAAGTTTCAGAAGTTTATCACTAAATTAAAATTATTATACTTATAAGATTTAAGAAAGTGACATGTTGTCACATTCTTTGGTTTTAATAATAATTAAACTATTTTCATGGAAAAAAGTCCATTAAATGAATCTAATCCGACCCTTAGGTGATATGAGTCTACTTTTAGTCATCCAATAGGATTTTGACATGTGTTAGGGTAATTTTATAACATTATATTTACCCTTAATTACCCGATTTACCTTTAACTGTGGTAAATAAAATTTACTGTAGTTACTATTTATAATTCCCAAAAATAAAAAGTAGCTTATTAACACAATTTGGATCCACTGATTCCAAATATGGAATTAATTTTTCCAAATTCAATACACAAATGTTTCATAAATTAAATTAAAATTAATCTCGTTGTCGAAAGAAAACGGGTTTTATTTAAAACATTGCAAAAGATTGAATTGATTTATCCTACGAATTCAAGGTAGAATGAATTATAATGACATACATTATATTAAATGGAAAAAATATATTCTATTTATACTTTAAAACCATTCAATATTTTAATTTAACAATATAAATTATTGCGATGAAAAAAGTTGTTTTTAATTAAAATATAGCGTCTTTTTACTATTCATCAAAATATGAAAGTTACCATAATAATATGAAAAATTTATCCAAAGTAAATTTTTATTTTATGATTCCAAAAAGAATTTTATTTTTTAAAATTGAACTTATAAACATATCAAAAACTAGATTTAAAGTGGGTGCGCCATCAAAAGGCGGCAAAACTGCATTTTTTTAAAAAATACTTATTTTACCCGAAAATTTTATTTTGTTCTTATACCATGTTCTATAAAATATGTAAGATGAATAATAATGTTATAAAATTAAAAATTTAGTTAATACTATTCATAACAGCTAGTTCATAATATTATTATAATAATATATCATTGTTTAGTAAAACCTGGTATTGCGTACAACACACGCTATCGAGGAAGGTCGTGATTGCGTGTAATGCAAGCCAAGTCAGGGTTGCGTGTTGTGCAAGAATCCTTCATTGTTTCGTATAACAGAATCCAACCATATTTCATCTATACATTGAATATATATATATATATATATACTCAATGCTGCGTAGAATAACTATTATCAAAATTGTGTGTAACATGATCCAAGAATAGTGTTGCGTATACTGCAAGCTAATAGGGTGTTATGTATAGCACAAGGTAATCTTGGTTTAGCATACAACACAAGAAATTAATGAAATTAAAAGAATATTTTTCATAAAATCTCAGGGCGTTACATTCTACCCCCCTTAAAATGAATTTCACCCTCGAAATTCGTCGGGGTTATAAATGGTTTACTACTCAAAAGTTTGTTTAATAGAAACCCACATCTTAAAAAGGAATACCAAAACATGGCTTTAAAAACTTAAGTATGAAATGTAACGGTTACCCAAATTAACTCATCACTGGTTTTCCACGTAGGAGAACATAGGTGAAAATATGGATATGGAAGAAAAATATAACCATCAAGTTCTAATGGAGAGTGGTAGAGAAAAAGGCTATGGAAAATCAAGCAATCATAAAGCCATCAATTTGTGATGATCTAGGGTACCATCTGATTCATCGGATATAAGTGCACTAGGACAACATTTTTCTGGTTTTCAAGATCATTTCTCTAAAGTTGAAGATTTTGAATTAGAATAAATACTTACTTTATTTTGGTACAATCTCACTTTTGTTCGTGCTTTGAACAATTTCCACTTCATCTCTTAAAGAAATGAAGTTGAATTTGTTATTCATGAAGTGTTAATAGATCATGTGATAGAATGATGGGTCATTCCATCTGTTTCAAACAAAAGTTTAGAAAAAGTTATCAAATATACATAAGTCCATCTATGGTGAGGTTAATCGTATACAATTCCAAAAATGAACTTATACTTCATATATCATACCGCATAATAAAATAAAACTAGTTTCTATTAACCAGGGACTTCATGTAGGCCAGTGGTAGGCGATAAAGGTCAGTCGCACTTCGGTT
Organism: Viscum album; assembly: GCA_963277665.1. Classification (NCBI taxonomy): domain Eukaryota; kingdom Viridiplantae; phylum Streptophyta; class Magnoliopsida; order Santalales; family Viscaceae; genus Viscum; species Viscum album. The sequence goes on from CAUJRU010000024.1 coordinate 3,922,373, forward strand.
GTGGGTTCGATTCCCACAGCCTTGTCCGATGCAATGGGTTGTTGCCCATCCTACAGGTTGTCCTTTTTCTAAAGCTATATTACTATAATATCCCATCAATAATATCAAAAAAAGATCTATCCTAACTTATGTCCAACATAATCCATTACAATCATTAATCTTATCTAAAATACTTCGGTCCAAGCTCATAGTATATAGAAAATGATTACTTGAAATGTCACATAACAATCACGTGAATTCCATCATTTATCCCCCATATATCATAAGATATATCTTGTTGGTCAAATTACAAACATTTGAATACCTTAATCAAGTATTCTCTTGATGAATGAATACCCATTGAACCTTAGTGGAAACATGAATTCAATCAAAAGTTAACTCTTTCCACATACCAAAATCCAAAAATTGTATATACTCAAACTATGATATATCCTTCTCCTTATATCAGTCATGAGCTCATGAATACTATCAAACATTTAATTTTCTCCTTATCCTTTCATTATGTGCATATCATCTACTTTCCAAAAATACTCATACCATTCATCACACACTTTCAAAACATAAGGAAAGAAAACAGTGTAGCAATCCTTAGATGTCTCTTTATTCCATAGTACCATGAGATTACTTATACAACATTACACTTGACAAACATGTAATCATTCCACTACCTTCTTAAACCATTGACCGAGCTTCAAAAATTCTTTTATCTCACATATCATTTGTAGTCTCTTCATCATCGTTAACATAAATATTACCCATATGACCATACTGATTCTCTTCATGAGACTTTACCTTAGGGCATTGGTTTTCATAATTCCTGTACATTCCACATTTAAAACATTTAACCATTGTTGATGTCGTAGCAATGCAATTATCCTCATCCATGGTGTTAACTGAACCTTTTCCTTTGCACTTACTGGCTTTATGTCCTTCTTTTCCACACCCAAAGCATCTTCCAGTTCCTTTGAAACATTCTCCTTGATGTCTCTTCCCACATCATTTTCATAGGGTAAATTGAACTTTCTTTCCTCTATGATCATCATGAAACTCCATCTTTCTCTTATTATCCGAGTCAGGAAACTTACCAAATTTGAGTTTATTGATCATATTATGAGATTGTTGATTTGGCATAATAATGATGTTTTGACTTCCAAATCCAGTTTCATTTGGTTTCTAATGAAGAATATCATTCCACTGTCTGTTATATCCTCCATTATCGTGAATCTTCCTGTTTCCATCCATTTTCTAAAACCCAAAAAGAATAGTGTGAGGGGCCAAAATCATGTTAGGGAAAAAAATAGTAAAGGGGTAGTACCCTAAATATCTAACATCTTAGGTTAAATTCTAAGATAGTTAGCACAATTATTATAATATAACCTATACGTATACTTAACCTTAGATACATCCCTAGACATACCGTAGAAATATCTCTAGGGATCTCACTAAAGTTCTCGCATCCTAGTTTCCAAAGGTTGACTAAACCTTTCCTCTGATACCAACTTTAGATACCCTAAGCTTAACGTACATAGACATTACATTACTTTTGTGGAATACTTAGTACATAACAAAAACACACACACAAGGATCGTAATAGTTTAGTGTCTTTGGAAACTCGGAATATAATCTTCTAATCGTGGTGAAAGATCATCAACATCTCCCATAAAGATCTTCCTTTTTTTACCTAAAACCATTCTTTATATCCTGGGGAAAAGAAAACATAAAAGGGTGAGCTCAAATGCTCAGTAATGGTAAACAAAAGAAATATCAATCACATCATATTCATAAGAACATAACATTTTTGAAATCTTAACCTGCAAAAGAGAGCATAATTTCATAACATGGGATAAATCATAGTAGTGAAATGTAATCCCAATAATCATAACTTAAAACATGAAACTTTGTGGCATACACACATAATCATAGAGAATCATTTCTTATTAGTCATGACTCATTGCCAATACTATCTTGGTGGACTAAGTCTATTTCTGAACCGAGTTCACTCCTCGTTTCAGTCCTGTTTTACTGAACCGGTATAACCTGCCGTTCTAGCCATGTCTATCTCATGAGATATAAAATATTTTCCCAATTCATTGGAGGGAGATATAGGTCCCACCCATCTCATAATGATACCATTCTTATGTGTGCCACAAAATCATAAATCATATATCATTGCATAACCCATGTAATAAAAATGGGATACTTAAACAACATGACATCATAAAACACATCATATAAGATAAAGGGATTCATAAAAATAATTCCATCACAACATAATCGAATCAATGTAATATTAGGTATAGAAACAGAACCCTATATTATCTTAGATGGAAAATAATTTTGATAAAACACTTGAACTCCATTCTTAAGGAAAATATCCTTTCAACTTCAAAAAAAACTTTTCCTTTCTTGACATGTCATAAAATTCTAAAAGAAGTAGATTAAAAATAAACTTGAAAACTTTTAAAGTAATCTTCTTGGAAATAATGTTTTAAAAATCCATTCATGCCGTATAAGTTAAAAAAACATTCTTCTCGTACTTTTGTCGGAAAAGTCAAAAAGTACCTAGTATGAAAAATGAAAAAAGATTCCTTTCACATCTTTTACTAAAAACTCACCGAAGGGTAAAATTGGATTTAAACAATTTTAGGTGGATGTAAACAATATTACATATCGAGGAAACATGGATGTGGATGACAAAATACACCCCAGTAAATACCAAAGTATAAACAATCTCGGATAAAAATAAGATTGTGATAGTTTCCCTTACCTTAGGTCTGATTTGCTTCGTAAGTGTCCGAACCTCTAGTATACTGATTTAAATAATGTCATTGACTTATTCCAGAATCTTACTCATTGTTATGATATCATATATGGTTCACTTATGACTTTATATTACCCGTTCTTTTGTAAATTCCATGTTAAAGAGCATTTTGGGTAAAATTGTTTCATTTGTCATCCGTGTTTTGACTTGTAATTATTCATATGATTACTTAGATCATGATTAATTAATTCCATAATATAAAACATGGTTTATATATAATATATATTCATAATATACATATATATAATAAATCAGTAAATGGAAAGAAATACACCATTCATGGAGACGGTAGGTCGTACGTACGCATGAACGCTGTTTTCGTTTCCTTATTGAATTGGATGAAATTAAGTAGATGACATACATATATATACACATAAATCCAGTATCATTATTATGTCATATATTTCATGATTAATTATAATATATACTTTATAATCATTCATGAATGGTTAAAGTGGAGAATGAATCTCATTGTGTTGTGGAGACGGTAGTCCGTACATACGCACGAGCAATGATATCATTCTCATGATCGTGGGACTGTATTGGAGTGTATGTATAATATTTCAGAATCAATATAACTTTAAAATAATCATATATAGTTATTATTTACACCATTATACCCATCCAAGTAAGGTGGTGGTGGAAAATAGATTTCACCACGGCGTGGTGACGGTATTCCGTACGTACGCACGCGCGGTGATTTCATTTTCCGTAGGATGGATAGATGGTGAAATAGGGTTGTTTAATACTTAGAATAACATATCAGTATATGAGTGATACATATGTTATTACTTCATAATAAAAAAACCTAAGAAGAAGAAGTGGAAGAAGAAAAAAAGTTGAAAGAATCGGTAACAGACATTACCTCTTCTTTGAAGCGCCTCTTTGAGATCTCCTTTTAGGGCACTAAAATTGGTCTTTGAGGAATACCAGAACCTCTAGGATGTTTCTATAGATGTTGAGAAGAGAATTTGGAAGGGTTTGGCCGAGCATGAAGGCTCAAAGTGGTGTGAGGAAGAGAGGGAGGTGGTGCCCTTTTATAAGGGAGGAGAGGGGCACCTTTGGAATAACTAAACATATTATTTTATTATAAAGCCAAGTTCGGTTTTAAATAGCTCCAAATTTATTTATTTCGAATCTAAGGTGGGTATGGGTCGAAATCCTCTCATCCAATAGAATTTAGACAATTTTAGGTTCCTATTTTAACCTTATCATTTAGATTTAACATTAAGTTAAATAATTTTACTTTTACCGTGTCTTCTTGTGTTCTTATATTATAAGGTTAATAAACTTACTATAAGAAGCCAAAACAACCCCAAGTTTTTTATTATTAATATATATAACCTTATCTAAGTCATTTGGCATAATCGTAGATTTTTAGGAATAAAATAACAATTAATAATATAATATTTGTTTTAAAAACTATTTTATGTCAATTTTGACACTATTAATAATTGATTTTTTTGAAATTCATAAAAGAATTATTAGTTCAAAGAAAATTAATTAAATCAATACTAAAATGTCATATTAACTTATAAAATTAGTTTAATTCATAAAAAGTCTTAAATTACATTTATTTGGGTATTTATAACATAAATTATGTCAATATTTCATTAATAAGATAATTTCTGCATCATCTTTGTGTCATAATAAATGATAATTATTTAATCCCTAAAAATTATAAATAAATTCCTATGATGTATATAATTGTATTAGATTTCTGGATACTATTCAGGTTCGAAGTTTCATGAAGTTTATCACTAAATTAAAATTATTATACTTATAAGATTTAAGAAAGTGACATGTTGTCACATTCTTTGGTTTTAATAATACTTAAAATATTTTCATGGAAAAAAGTCCATTAAATGAATATAATCCGACCCTTAGGTGATATGGGTATACTTTTAGTCATCCAATATAATTTTGACATGTGTTAGGGTAATTTTATAATATTATATTTACCCTTAATTACCCGATTTACCTTTAACTGTGGTAAATAAAATTTACCGTAGTTACTATTCATAATTCCCAAAAATAAAAAAGTATCTTATTAACAAAATTTGGATCCACTTATTCTAAATATTGAATCCATTTTTCCAAATCCAATACACAAAAGTTTCAGAAATTAAATTAAAATTAATCCCGTTGTCGAAAGAAAACAGGTTTTTCTTTAAAACATTGCAAAAGATTGAATTGATTTATCCTACGAATTCAAGGTAGAATCAATGCTAATGAAATAAATTATATTAAATGGTAAAAATATATTCTATTTATACTTTAAAACCATTCAATATTATAATTTAACCATATAAATTATTGCGATGAAAATAGTTGTTTTTAATTAAAATATTGCGTGTTTTTACTATTCATCAAAATATGAAAGTAACCAGAATAATATGAAAAATTTATCCAAAGTAAATTTTTATTTCATGATTCCAAAGAAGAATTTTATTTTGTCAAAATGAACTTATAAAAATGTCAAAAACTAGATTTAATGTGGGTTCACCAACAAAAGGCGGCAAAATTGCATTTTTTCAAAAAATACTTATTTTACCCGAAAAATTTATTTTGTTCTTATACCATGTTCTATAAAATGTGTAAGATGAATAATAATGTTATAAATTCAAAATTTAGTTAATACTATTCATAACGTCTAGTTCATAATAATATTATAATAATATATCGTTGTTTAGTAAAACTCGGTATTGCGTACAACACACGCTATCGAGGAAGGTCGTGATTGCGTGTAATGCAAGCCAAGTCAGGGTTGCGTGTTGTGCAAAAATCCTTCGTTGTTTCGTATAACAAAATCCAACCATATTTCATCTATACGTTGAATATATATATATATACTCAATGTTGCGTAGAATAACTATTATCAAAATTGTGTGTAACACGATCCAAGAATAGTGTTGCGTATACTGCAAGCTAATACGGTGTTGCGTATAGCGCAAGGTAATCTTGGTGTAGCATAGAACACAAGACATTAATGAAATTAAAAGAATATTTTTCTTAAAATCTCGGGGTGTTACAGAATGTATATACTAGATATATATGATATATATGATATCTACATCATTAATATAATTATGGAGATAATGGATATTCTACCACATAAACAACTTGTAATTATAAGAAGTTTATTGTTGACTCAAGTACCAAAGATCGACAAAACGACCGTTATTAACTTAAATGTCTACATAATTTTCGTAACATTGTAATAAGTGATATAAAGGGATAATGAAATTGAAAATGGTTCTTAAGAAAGTAGAGATTAACTCTAGTTTATTATTCATGAGATTAAAGAACAGTCGAGTGAAGTCGGACACGAGGTAAGGGAACTTCTTAACCCAATTTCCGTTCCATGTGTTAATCTCCTACTTTCAAATTATGTCATGATATTATTATGTCCTATCTTGTATTTTTAATATCTTTATGTGTACTTATAGTGAATACACATAATAGATCTATTTTATTTAGAAATTTATCTTTTTAAGGACTTTGTCTCAATCTCCTTTCATTGAGGCATATTTTATTTTATACACAACTTTATTTTATACGTTGTACAAAACCCTTTGACTTTTACGTTTATTCAAAAGGAATATTTTTATATGAAGCGCATTACTAAACGGAAAAAGGGAATGTTTTTTTTGTCGTACGTATGTGGCGACAACGACTTCTCCTCCGCCGTGACCATTATTTGAGTTTCGGCTTCCTCTACAAGCCATACTTTTTTTTAAATAAAAAATAAATACAAAGTTTTAATTTTCTATTATTTTGGTATTGAAAATGGTTTTGAAAGTGTTTTTTTATATCAATGTGTTGTATCGATATCTTGTGATTGAAATGTGGAAATGTTATGTTTCCTTTATGTATGTTTTATGTGATACAATTATGTTATGATTTATTATATGTTTAAACCTATTCATATGAGGAATGAATTGGACTTAATAAGTGACAGGTGGAGCCCTCTATAGCTCCTTGATGCATTGGCAGGTCTCATGAGAAAAACTAGTGTCTTGGCACGAGGCCTTGACAAAATCTTATTTGTAGTCTTGGCATGAGGCCTTGGCTATGTGGTTATGATAGTCTAGCAGTATGCATTCCATCATTATGAAAGTGGTTATTGATATTGCATGTGATTATTCTACTATTAGAATATCCATGTGAATAAGTAAATGGAATTATTTCATTTTACTTTTGCCACAATATGATGAAGTTCAACTTTAAAAGGCATTTGTTTTAGTTATACATTGCTTTAAATGTTTAGGTTTATTTATGAAAGCTTCTGCTATATTGCTATACTTACTGAGCATCTGAGCTCACCCCTTTCAATGTTTTAATATATTCCAGGATGTGAAGAAGTATTTTATGAATGACCTGCAGGGATATTTAGACGGGGGATATGAGTGTGGACTATGGATACCATGTTATTGTAGTTTTTCACTTTATGATGTAATTTAACTTTTATGAATGTATCTAGTGTTTCCAAGGCTACTAAACTAATCGGTCTTTCGATACTTGATCTTTGTTATAATGCCAATGTTACGCAATAACGTACCGACTCTGGGTAACTGGGGTCGGGGCGTTACAACATTACTTTTATGACATAATTTTCCCTTGGTTGTCTTTTTGATCAACTAATAAGTTCAATTCTGATTTAACAGGGACACCATGATTTCCAACGTTCATAGAATTTCCCCATACCTTGATAATTACATCATAAACATCACTTATAGAATATAATGGAATTTTGTAATATTGAAAAAAAATCATATTTCAATTTATCAAAATCAATTTCACCATGACTTTGGGAATTTTTTTAAAATGTCACATTTTCTTCAAATAATTATCCTGAACTTGTTTACCCTTCTTCACTACAATTTTTTTAACAAATAAGGGGTTCAAAGGGTTCTGGTAGAGAGTTTGTGTAATTATTGGAGGATTAACAAGAAATGAAAAGTATTTCCAAAAATTCCTAAAAATATATCCTAAAAGGAACAAAAAAACAAGAATGAGAAATTGGAAGTATAGACTTTATTGTCACTCATCCAATGTAAAATTTCATGTCAAAATATATATGTACTTGACTCAATTTTGTTAAATTTCATTTATAATGTTTGACCCTATATGATATGGTATTTTCCATAATCACAAATAATGTATAACTACAAATTCTACTCTTTCATACCATTTAATATCTCTAAGTAAATCAATTATATCATACTGAACAATATACTTTAATAAGGCAATAACTTATATTTGTAAATCCATATGTTTACACGTGTATTTTTACATGCATTTTTGTATGTCACTTAGTCGTGTAATATTTTGTGTAAAAATGTCTCTTCATAAGCTTTTTAGATTTTCTGTTCAACACACCAATGTTCGACACACCAATGTTGGACACACCGATGATCGACACACCGATGTTCGACACAACGATGTTCGACACACCGATGTTCAACACACCGATGTTTGACACACCGATGTTCGAAACACCGTTGTTTGACAAACTGAGGTTCGACACACCAATGTTCGACAGACCGATGTTGGACACACCGATGTTTGACACACCGATGTTCGACACACCGATATTCGACACACTGATGTTGGACACACCGATGATCGTCACACCAATGTTCGAGACACCGAAGATGACACACCTAAAATAATAGATCGATGATGACACACCGAATATGACACACCAAATATGACACACTGAAGATGACACATCGAAGATAACACACCGAAGATGACACACCGAAGATGACAGACCGATGCTAACAGTCCGAAGATGATAGACCGATGCAAATGACTTATTGATATTCATAAATAACTGTTTCATTTTTATTAATTCAAAGTTATTTTTAATTGTCATATTTAGAAAAATTAATGTTTCTGACATTATATAATGTTTTATGTAGGAATATTCTTAGATAGTATGAGGTTTATGCACATGCGGAGATCTTCACACCTACTGGAACTTAGAGTATAAAAGGAGTACAAGATCAACCTAGAAATGGTCTCTCTCAGCCTGCTAGAAAAACAAAAAGGTTGGATATGAGAATATTCAAGATATTGCAAATAAAATAACATAAAGTTTCAGTATTCAAGAATTTTAATATTACAAGCTAAATCCTACCGAAGCTCACTGAACATCCCGACATCGAAGAGTTAAACCTTCACACACCTAGAAGCTGGATTACAGAAACTACGATACTCTGTTTTAGAGACAACTTCCAGAATTGGACTCAAATAAAATTTTATCTGCATCCAATGAGTCCAGAGCTCTACTGCACAACACACAGAAAATTCTAAACTCTATCTTTACTTTTATAACTCTGTTGTGTTCTTGTATTTAATTTTTGAGCTGTGTGTGCATCTGTTTATTTTACACACACTGTCTCCTGAGCTTAACTGAAGGATACTAAAATATTCTCACACTCAATCCCATTCTACTCTTTTATCCCACGTAGAATTGTGGAAGAGATCCTAAGTGGTCTATTTATTATTTATTTTCACGAATAACTGTGGTAAAGGTAAAGTGTGACCTGGACAGCCTTGTTTGTTGTTGTGAACCCCGATCCAGGGTGTGGATCAAAAGTTTATTAATATAAACATATTGGTGGCATGTGATCACCAAGTGAGTAGGACTAAGTCTTAGCTTGAGAATGAACCTCTTGTTTTAACCATTGTGTTTTTTGTCTTATATTTTTATCTCTTATGTATTTCTTTCATTAAGATAAACTGAACATTGATAGTTAGTGTAACAAGTGTTTATATCGGTTTTTAATCATTAGATTAGTTTCAAAAGTTGGAATAATCTTTAGATTGGTAAAAATGATAACTAATCAATCTTCAGAAAAACTAATTGAACTTTTAGGACTAATATAAATTCACTACAAAGTGACTTTAATTTTATTTTAATAGGGGGATATTATTGTAAAGAACCAATTTTAATAGAAATTTTTATATATACTCAATTCACTGCCCTCTTGAGCCATCTACCCCGACCAACATTTGGTATTAGATTAATTAAAAGTTTTTGGTAGTTTTCAAGTCTTGTCAACTCTAATTATAGTTTTTTTTCAAAGATATGAAAATTTTTGTTATTTCTAAATTTTCATCTCTTTGACATTATGCTACAATCATTATCATGGAAAATAGATTAGAAGGGGAAACTAAAAATTGACCACCTTTCTTTAATGGAAAAAATTATTCTCAGTCAAAGCATAGGATTAAAATACATCTTGAAAGCATGGGATTTGAAATCTGGACTACTATTGAAAGTAAGTACACAATTCCTAAAACTACTAGAAACACTTGGGATGAATCTACCAAGATTTCCTATAACAATAATTGTAAAGAAATGAATGCTCTATACTGTGCACTAAGATATGAAGAGTTTAACCATATCTTTTCTTGTAAACATGCACATGAAATTTGGGATACTATATCTATTTATCTTGAAGAAACATCTAATGTTAAGGAAATAAAATTAAATACATATACTATTAAATATAAAAAATTCAGAATTAATCATGATGATTCAATTTCTAATATGTATCTCGGGATCAATGAAATTGTAAATACCATTATTTCTTTAGGAAGAGATGTAACATCCAAAGAACAGATCATGTGAATTTTGTGATGCTTACCAGAACGATGGCGTGGAATGTATGTGTCTATTAGAGAATCATGTGATATTGATAAGATGTCAATAGAGGAATTGATTAGAAAATTAATGATGTATGAAGAGGAATTGAAGGTAAATATAGAAGAGGATGAACCAAAAGGAAAATCCATATCGTTCAAGAAAACTTCTTATAAAAGTAAAGACAAGGATAAAGTTCAAGATGTTATTGAAGGCTCAAGTAGTGATGAAGTAGCTTTGGACAGTGATGAATAAATGGCCTAGTTGGCTAGATGATTCATAAAATTCTATAGGAAAAAAGATGTTTTTCATAAAGCCGAGTTATAAAGGAATGTATGATAACAAGGGAAATTGGAAAAAGGATTGGTAGAGAAATGATAAATCAGAATATATAATTTGATATTAATGTAAAAGGAAAGGGCATGTCAAGGCGGACTGTCCAAAGATTAAATACAAGAAAAATTATGAAAATAAGGATAAAAGTTATAAGATAGAAATGGAGGCCACCTGGAGTGCCTCTGGGGATAGCTCATGTGAATTTGGATCTTCTCTAAATGAGAAAGATGATACAGCTAATTTGTGTTTTATGAAAAACACAACTGAGGTAACCGTGGACTCTCTTGTACATAATTTTTATTATTCTGAAAGTGAGTCTGAGAATATGACAAATGATGAATTATTATAATATTGGAACATGTTAAAAGAAACAAGTAATGAGTTGAAAGACATGTATAAATCGTTGAAGAAATAGTATGCTCTTATTGTGACTATTAACTCTCAACTTGTCACTAAAAAAGAGAAAAATGCTCAACATCTCAAGGAAAACAATTAGTTAAAAATGTCTAATGAGAAATTAAAGAAAGATGTAGAAAATTTTAATAATGGGAAAAATAATCTTACTCAAATGATTGGTACAAAATAGCTCCTAAGTATACTTCTAGGATAGGATATCAACCAAGACAAATGAATTTATCCAAATCGCGTTTTCTAACCAAATCTAGAAAATCTGCTACATTTTTCAAAAACCAGAATTTTACAACAAGTTCTAGTTCCACAAATTCTTTTACTGTATCTAATTATTCAAGACCAAACAGAGTTTACTTTTCAAACACTCTATATTCTGCATATAGGAAACCCATAAGACAGTTGTGGGTAACTAAATCTTATATTACAAATGTATGTGGACCCAGATAAATATGGGTACCAAAGTAGTTTCTTGGTTAAACTGTTTTGTAGGTAAATTGCCTAAATAGATCCTTTAAATAGATATGGTACTTGGAAAGAGGTTGATCAAGACATATGACAGGGTATTTTTCAAGCTCTAAAAGTCTTATAAAGATTGATGGATTACATTTCATATTTGGTGTCAATGGTAAAGTAAAAATCATCAGCCTAGGCCATATTGGCAATCCTAACTGTATTTTAATTTCTAATGTATTGTATGTTGATGGATTAAAATATAACCTACTCAGCATATCTCAATTTTCCGATGATGGATTTAATGATAAAATTAAAAATGATGCATTCCAAGTTTTTTATGCCAAGAATAATTTAGTATTTATTTCTTTTAGAAATGATAATGTATATGCTATTAATCTAGACACACTAGCCTAACAGAATGTCTCTTGTCTAAATTTCATTCACAAAGAGTCTTGCATCTAGCATAGAAAACTAGGACATTGAAAACATACACTCTCTTATAAAGTTAACTTGAAAAGGCTTAGTTAGAGACTTACCCAAATTATAGTTTCTAGATAATAAGGTCTGTGATCCTTATCAAAAAGGAAAGCAACATAAAATATCTTTCAGACCAAATACGGAAGTAAATACTTCTCAACCTCTCGAGTTGGTTCACATGGACTTGTTTGGAACATCTAGAGTTTCAAGTCTCAATAGGAAGCACTGTGTTTATGTTCTTGTAGATGACTTCTCTAGGTACACCCAAACCTTTTTCCTAGATCATAAAAGTGAAGCTTGTTCACTTTTTACCAAGTATGATAGGTCTGTAGAAAATATCAATAGTTTTAAGATTAAATCCTTAAGAAGTGATCTTGGTTGTGAGTTTGAGAATCAATATTTTAAATCCTTTTGCTCAAAAAATGGTTATAATCATAATTTCTCTGCTCCTAGGGCACCTCAATAGAATGGTGTAGTAGAACGAATAAATAGAACCTTATGAGAAATTGCTCGGACTATGCTCAATGAATATGATCTACCCATTTATTTCTAGGTTGAAGATGTTAATACATCACACTACATAATAAACAGAGTCTTAATCAGACCCATCCTTAAGAAAACTCTTTACGAGTTGTGGAATAATAGGAAACCCAAAGTAGGACATTATAAAGTGTTTGAATATAAAGTTTATATTCTAAACACTAAATATAATATAGATAAATTTTACTCCAAAAGTGATGAAGGAATATTTCTTGGATATTATACATCAAGAAAAGAATATAGAGTCTTTAATAATAAAACCAAATGTGTGGAATAATTTGTAAACATAAAGTTTGATGAAGTAGATCCATATGAGCCCAAGACCCCACTAGAAAATATTGAAGAGGATATGTCCAATCTAGACATTAATGATAAAACCTCAAATTATCATATGAAGGAATATGTAAAAACATCCAGTTCTGAAAATTCTCCAGATCCTAACCATGGTGAACCAGATCAACCTGGCCAATCTGAAATATCATGTCCTACCTTCTCTAGACCAACTAGGACCCTTAAGAATCATCACTTAGATTTTGTTGTTGGAGATTTAGATAGAGTAACAAAAATAAGAGATTCCTTTAGAAACCTGGTTGAACATCAAGCTTTCTTGACACAGATTCAACCTAAAAATATCAATGATGCAATGAATGATGAATATTGGTTAATGTCCATGCAAGAAGAGCTTAATCAGTTTGAAAGAAATATCGTTTGGAAACCAGTAAATAGACAGAAGGATAATTTGACCATAGGAACCAAATGGGTGTTTAGAAATAAATTAGATAAAGATAGAAATATAATTATAAATAATGATAGACTAGTTGCACAAGGATATAATCAAGAATATGGAATTGATTATGAAGTGACCTTTTCACCAGTAGCTTGACTTGAGAAAATTAGGATCTTACTTACCTATACAGCACACTTGGATTTTCAAATTTATCAAATGGATGTCAAAAGTGAATTCTAAAATGGTTATACAATTGAGGATTTTTTTGTTGAACAAACCCTAGGTTTTACAAATCCAATTTTTACAAATCATGTGTTCAAATTATCCAAAGATTTATATGGTATAAAACAAGATCCAAGAGCTTCGTATGGAAGGTTGAGTAACTTTATTATTTCTAAAGGCTTTTCAAAAGGACTCATAGATCCTACTTTATCTATAAAAACAATTTAGAAAGAATTTTCAATAGCCCCAATATATATATATATGTTATTATCTTGGGATCTTCTAAAAACCCTTTATTTAATGATTTTTCAAACATAATGCAAAGTGAGTTTGAAATGAGTTTAATGGGAGAACATAAATATTTTATTGGATTTCAAATATTTCAAAATAAAGAAGGTATTATTTTAAATAAAATTGAATAAACTAAATATATTTTGAAAATATATGGCTTTGATGGCATTAAGAGTGGTGAAACCCCTATGAGTTCTACATGTAAGTTATATATTGATAAAAAGGAAAATCAGTTGATCAGACTGCTTACAGAGGAATGATTGGGAGTTTTCTATACATAACTGCTAGTAGGCCAGATATTATATTCATTGTGTGTATGTGTGCGAGATTTCAAGAAAATCCTAAAGAGTCACATTTAAATTATGTTAAAATAATTTTTAAATACCTCAAATATACAACTAACTTAGGATTGTTATATCCTAAAGGGTAACCTTTTGATTTAGTTAGCTATTAAGATGCTGATTTTGGTGGATGTAAGTTAGAAAGAAAGACTACCTCTAGAACATGTCACTTTTTTGGAAAGTTACTAATATCCTTGTGTAGTAAAAAGCAAAATTCAGTTTCATTATCAACTGCTGAAGCAGAATACATTGCTGCTGGAAGTTGTTGTGCGCAAATTCTATGGATGAAACACACATTATTAGACTATGGATTTCAATTTAGACATATCCCCATAAACTGTTACACCAAAAGTGCTATTACCATTTCTAAGAATCTAATTTCTCATTCTAGAACAAAGAATATTGATGTAAGAAATCAATTTTTGAGATATCATTATCAAAAAGGTGATATAACTCTTGAGTTTATTGTGACTGAGAATCATCTTGCTGATATATTCACTAAACCCCAAAAATATGAGAGAATGAACTGCATTAAACATGAACTAGGAATGATAAATCTCTAAAATAATTGAAACTAATCTTGTCAAACCGATCTTGTCAAACAAATCTTTGAAACGGATCTTTTCAAACTGATCCTTGAAACCGATCTTGTCAAACCGATCCTTGAAACTAATCTTGCCAAACTGATCCTTGAAACTGATCTTGTTAAACGGATCCTTGAGACCAGTCTTTCCAAACCGATCCTTGAAGAAGATCTTGTCAAACTGATCCCTGAAACTAATTTCTGAAACTGATCCCCTAAAACTGATCTCCTAAAACAGATCTCCTAAAACCGATTCATTGACCCCGATGATTTTTTAATAACTCTTTTGTAATTCTGTCTATTTTAAATAAAATGATGTTGTTTTGTATTCTTTTTTCTGCATTGAAATATTATTCTTTACGATTTACAATCCCTAAATGATATATTTAGTTCAGTCTATCTCGACCTTTCACCTTCCCACTGCCGTATAGCCTTCTACCCTTTGTCACTCCACCTCTCGACCCTTGTCCTCAACTCTTTTGGAATCCAAAGCCTCGACATGGTAAGGACCAAGTGTGATTTGGAAGAGCCCAGCAAATCTCCATCTACTAAGAGTTAGAAAGGTGAGTCCAGAGGGACTGAAAAATCGAGTTTGGAAAGCCAAGTGGTCATAGCTGAGAAGGAATTACCTATAGAGTTTCTTCTATTAAGCAAGTCATTTTTATTAAAAGTATTAGAATCTCAAGGGTGGCTGAGCTGTTTTTCTAATAATAAAAGACCTTCTTATCCCCATATAGTGCATGAATTATATCATCATTTGAAGATATATCTGTATTAAGCTAAGGTATAAAGAATGAATTCAGTAGTAAAGGGTAATGAAGTAGCTTTTTCTTCTAAGGAAAGGGTTGATTGCGTAGAGATGCCTCATGTAGGTGTCTATGCTGATTATTCGGGTAATATTCCACCTTCCTTTGATTTGTTATCTTATGAAAATGATCTGAATCAGCTGATTGGAAATGGATATTCTAGGATGTCTATTTCAAGTTACTTTGAAGGAGACGTAAAATTATTGTTTATGTTTATTCAACATCAAATCTACCCAAGAAAGGGAGATTTCTATGATGTGAAGTATGAAGATGTATTCCTGATCTATCTGTTGAGACATGGGATACAATTAAACATGTGTAGGTATCTAATGGTGTGTGTCTCTGATTTGATAAATCCATCGAAGAAGGAAACATGTTTGTACTATCCGAGGATAATCTCTTCCATGCTAAAAATGTTAGGCTATGTGGAAGATGGAGATAAAGTGATAAGTGCATGTAGTGGTTTATGTCTTCAAAAAGAAATTTGTAAAAGGATAAAGATCTTCTGGAACCCTTGGAAGAAATGTTAGGTAGAAGATTGGTAAAATTTATATAAAGATTTCAATCCAGTTGACCATCCTACTAGACCAAAGGATCAAGTTGATCCAGGTCTCAAACCAGGAGAGGAACTAGTTTATTCTGATGAGGAAGTAGAGACTGAAGTGCCAAGGGAAAAAATATCTCCTTTTGATGATAGGAGTGATCTTAATATTGCTAAATGCCCCAAAGATATGTCTAATGGACCTGCTAGTCCACCTTTGGACTTACCCTCAAGATAATTCATGGTAAGTGATGAGGATGAAGAAGAGATAAAGGTTACTGGTGTTAAAGTTTATGTGATTAAATAAGATGAGGAGTCTTATGATGATGATGGTGGTGGTGGTGGTGAAATGGATAAAGGGGGAAATGATGATAATGTAAGTGATTCTTTAAAAGTGGGAAAACAAGTGGTGGATATATTCAGTGAGTAATCTATACATGGATCTGGTGATGGGGTTGAGAATGTTGAACAAGAGGTTTTTGATCATAGAGATGCTAAACATGAGGATAGATCACCACATCCTAATAATGAAAATCAAGAAATCATTCAGGAATTGAATGAACTTATGGCTGGTGGCCCTGAGGAAGAATCTGAGGATCAAGTGTGTCAAATTGGTGAAGTTACTGGATAAATTAAAGTGTCTAGATATCATGTTGAACCTGAAGTTCAGTTGGTTCTAGTACCCAGAAATGTTGTTATGGTTGGAGGACTGGATGAAGAAGTTGATGAAGATAATGTTGTTCCTGAGCCTCAAGGAAGAAGGACCAGGATTGATACTGTTGAGCGAAGAGACTGGACCCATACTAGAGAGTGGAATATTGATCCAGGATACATTCCTTTTGGGTTGGAGTATGACTCAGATGAGGAGATGGTGCCTCCTCCTTTTGTTCCACAAGTCCGAGCTGAACCAGAACCTGCTGCATTTGTTCCACCAGTTGCACCTACAGCAGTAGATCCATTAGCACAGACTGTTCCCATTGACTATGTCACTAAGGATGATTTGGAATAATTAAAAAATGATATATGTGAGTCAGTGAAATCCTCATTTGGATCCATAAGTAAAGCCTCCACTTCAATATTTATTTCAGATGTTGATGCAACGAAGATTTCAAGAATCGTGATCCAGTAAATTCAACCAAACCTCATTACCACAATAGAAACAATTATTAAGCACAATACTTTGCTGAGAGAGGAAGTAGGAAATATGAGCAATGAGTTAAATTCTCTAACCTATGACTTCAAAACCTCTGTCAGTGGTGTTCTAGAAGTTCTTAGGATCTTGGTGACTCATCTACTCAGTGTGGATATGTAGAAGTTGAAAGAGGAGCTTGTAAAAATATTAACTGTCCCATCCAGTTCTAGAAGTGGGAAAGGTGTTGTTGCTTATTTGGAGTGTCTCAAATTTGTGATGAGTGAGGAACTCCAACATCTTCAGAGTCTTTCAAACAAAGAAACTCTTGAAATGGTGCATCGAAATACAGACCTCATGTACAATATGGTTAGGTAGTGCACCAATGAAGCCTCTGCTGCTTAGAAAGAGATTTGAGAAAAGTTGGATAAGTACTTTACTAAGATCTATACCAAGAATGACCTCATAAATAGCTTCAATTTTCTAGCAGAGAATCTCAGAATACCTCCTGTCACTGAAGCCTTCAAGAAGCAAGTTACTCAATTGAAGGAGTTTACCCCTTTCCTGAATAAATTCATGGAGAATAAGGATGACTTTGAAAAATCTATGCAATATGGGGGTGAAATCATTAATGATTTCACCAATCTTCTTAAGCCATATCTGCATGTCTCGGATGAATCCATTGTGGTCCCTCCTACAACTTCCATTGGTACTGCCTCTCAGTCTCCTGCTCTAATAACTGCCTCTCATGCTCTTTCCCAGATTCGACTGGTCATTACAGAGTAAACTCTCAGTCAAGTGTTGTCAGAAAGAATGCCTAGCCTTGCAGCAAATGTACCTACAGGTGTTGTTCTTCCTGGTGTTATCTTCAGACCACCTCAATCCTCTTCCACTCCCAAAACTTCTCCACCTCCTTCGTATCCTTTAGATAAAGGGAAATCCTCTCAGAATCCAAATCCTCAGTGATGGATTGTATTTTTTATAGGGATTTGATCTTTTTGTTTGACTGTACTTTTCTTCTTCTTAATGGAAATCTTTCTAATATCTTTCTTTTATGAGATTCCTCCTCTTAATTTCTTTTTTTTCATTTTTTTTCAATCCCAAAAGGGGGAGAAATAAGTGGAATACTTTATTAAATCTAATGGGGAGAAAGTCTTGTAGATTTCACATGGCATGTTCTTATCATAATTCATTTATTGAGGGGGGTATTTGTTTTAAAACCTCTCACAAGGGAAAGATTTAGTTATATTGCATAATCTCCTTCAGTGATGTATGTTATGCCCACTTATTTTTGATTCCTTGTATTTGTATATATGCCATAATTTGTTATTATCAAAAAGGGGGAGATTTTTGGACCCTCTATGATATGGTAGTTTTCATAATCACAAATAATGTCTAACTACAGATTCTACTCTTTCATGCCATTTAAAATCTTTAAGTAAATCAATTATATCACACTGAACAATATAATTTAATTAGGCAATAACATATATTTGTAAATACATATGTTTACAAGTATATTTTTACATGCATTTTTGGATGTCACTTGGTCGTGTAATATTTTGTGCAATACAGTCTCTTCAGAAGCCTTTTAGATTTATTTTTTGACAAACCAATGGTCAAAACACCGATATTCGACCCACTAATTTTCTAAACATCGATGTTTGACACACCGATGTTCGACACATTGATGTTTGACACACGAATTTTCGACACACCGATGTTTGACACACCGATGTTCGACACACAGATGTTCCACACTCCGATGTTCAACACACCGATGTTCGACACACCGATGTCTGACACACCAATGTTCGATACACCGAGGATCGATACACCGATGTTCTAGACACCGAAGATGACACACCAATGATAAGAGAATGATGATGACACACTGAAGATGAAAAACCGAAGATGACACATAGAAGATGACACACCAAAGATGACACACAGAAGATGACACACCTAAGATGACAGACCGATGATGAAAGACCAAGATGACTGACTGATGACAATTACTCACTGATAGTCATAAAGAACTATTTCATTTTTATTAGTTCTAATTTAATTCTAATGGTCATATTTAGACAAATTAATGTTTCTGACATTATTTAATGTTTTCTGTAGGACTATCCATAGACATTACGAGGTACATGCACGTGTGGAGATCTTTATGCCTAATGGACCTTGAAGTATTAAAGGATTACAAGTTTGACATAAAAATTACCTCTATCAACCCTCTAGAAAAACAAAAATGTTGGTTGTGTAAATATGTAAGATATTTCAAATAGAAGAACACGAAGTTTAAGTATACAATAAGTTTAATAATATAAGTTGCATCCTATTGAAGCTCGTTGAAAATCTTGACATAGAAGATCTGAACCTCTACACACCTGGAATCTAGATTACAGAGACTACGATACTCTGTTTTGGAGCCAACTTCTAGAAGTGGACTCGAATATCATTTTCTCTATATCAAATTATTCCAGAGCTTTACTGCACAACACACAGAGATTTCTAAACTCTATCTTCACTTTTATAACTCCGTTGTGTTCTTGTGTTTACTTTATGAGCTATTTGTGCATCTTTTTGTTTCACACACACTATCTCCTGAGCTGAACTGAAGGATACTAAAATATCCTCACACTCAATCCCTTTCTACTCTTTTATCCCACATAGAATTGTGGAAGAGATCCTGTGTGATCTGTTTATTATTTTTTCCCATTAATAACTATGATAGAGGTTAAGTGTGACCTGGACAGCCCTGTGTGCTATTGTGAACCTCGATCCAGGTTGTGGATCAAAATTTTATTAATTTTAACAGCTTGGTGGGAGGTGATCACCAAGTTAATAGGACTAAGTCTCATCTTGAGACTGAACCTCTTGTTTTAACCATTGTGTAGTTTGTCTTATATTTGTATCTGTTATTATTTCTTTCCTTAAGATAAACTGAACATTGATATTTAGTTTAGAAAGTTTTTTTCGCTGTTTTGAATCAGTAGATTAGTTTCAAAAGTTTGACTAATCTTTATATTGGTAAAACTGAGAACTAAGAAATCTTGAAAGAAACTAATTGAACTTTTAAGATTTATATAAACTCACGACAAACTGACTTTGATTTTATTTTAATAGGGGTATATTATTTTAAAGAACCAATTTTATCATAAATTTTTATAGATACTCAATTCACTCCCCTCTTTATTCATCTAATCCAACCATCATATATGATTCACTCAAATTTATAATTTTCAATGTGAGGGTATAGGCACTATCTATTCTCCATGAATGATAGATCTTTATTCATTTAGATCCCCACTACCCCATGTGGATTTTATTTCACCACCATAAAGGCTCTTTACCATAATTACTTGACCTTACCTGGAAACAAAAATAATCATGAATTAAATAGAATTACATTTTCTCTTTGGTGTATCTACTTCCTATGAATGTTTCAATCATGAAACTTCTTTTTTTCACCTTATAAATGGTGTTTTTCACATATTATTTCCTTATTATATCTTAAATTTCATTTTAACACCCCAAGGTTTCATATTAAATTATCTATTTAAAGTAATTCAGTAGCTTGCACCTCACACAACAACGAGTTCAAGCGCACGATGACTTACCAAACTAGCCATTCAAAAGTAGTTATGAATAGTATTAACTTAGTTTTGAATTTTATATATTACATATAATTTTAGCATCCATATTATGTGTATCTTAGACATAATATAAGAACAAATTCATGTTTTTAGATAAAGGAAGTATTTTTCAAAACATGCAATTTTACCGCCTTTTAATGGAGAACCCATTTTAAATCCAATATTTGACACTTTTATATATTCAATTTGACAAAAAAACTTCTTAATTATAATCGGGAAAAAAATTAGTTTCTATAAATTTTTGGTGTTTTTTGATACCTTTTATATTTGGGTGAATAGTAAAAAATACAAAATTTTAATTGAAAACAACTTTTTTAATATTTATAGTGTTCAATTGTACATTTGAATTTTTTTTAAGTATAATTAGATTATATTTTTACCATCTAATTCAATGTTGGGCATTAGAATTAATTTCACTTTGAAATTATACATAAACAAGTGTCAATATTTTGATAGTTATTGTTTCTTAAAAACACGTTATTTGTTTTGACAACGGGAATTAATTTTAAATTATTTAATGCAAGTTTTATGTTTTTAATTTGGTAAAATAGACACCATTTTTGAATTCAGAATATCAAATATTTATTAAGCTTAATTTTTGGTATTTTTATGAAAAACATCAATTTTTATGAATAGTAAAAACCACTTTGTAGTAGTTAAAAAACTGACTTTTTCATTTAAATGAATTTTTACCGCTTATGTGAATTTAATTTAGAAAATTTGACATACATGTTTTTTATTAGTAAGTAAAATTTGGTTCAATAATATGAAAATAATTTTTTGTGAAAAGTAACTTTTGACTTTTATTTACCGCGGTTAAAGGTAAATAGAGTAATTCAAGGTAAAAAGAATATTATAATAATCCAAAATTACTTTAACATTTGTTCTAACCTTATTATATGATTAATGGCCGACCATGGGCATACTGGGGTATATATTGGGACCCCATGGAGCCACTTAAGAGTGATAAGGACACTTTATATTAATTAACTTAAAGTAAAGACAAAATTGACATTAACAAATATCGTTTAGTATTTCAATTTTTACATGGGGTTATATAAGTCATAATTTCGACTATAAATATTCATTGTAAAGATAAAAATAGTTCCTACATTATGGTATTTTTTTATAATTGTTAGAAGTCAAATTAATTAAATTATTTATGACACAATAATGATGCAATATTCACCTCATTAATAAATGATTTAAATAAATTAGATTATTAATATAAAAACAATATCCAAAACCTGCTGAATTCTGATTAGATGATTTTATTTCGAACATGATTCATCTTAGATTCAACGTTAATGAGTTTTGGACCTTTTGAAACTGAAGATAAATTTATAATAGTATAACATTTTCAAACATTCCTAAAGAGCCCCTCCTCTCCCATATAAAAGGGAACTACATCTAACCCATTTTTTACACCTCTAAAGATCCTTTTCTCCTCCAAACCCTATAAATTTAATCTCTCAGAATCCCACTCTTCCACCAAGAGGCCTTAACTTATGCATAAGTCACATCAATAAGTCCTTTTGGTTCAATCCAAAGGGAGTTACCCAAATTAAAGGTAACAGTTTCTCTTAACTTCTTTTCTTTTATTTTACTTCTCCAAACCCTAAACTCTTTTTATTACTTTATTTATAACAACAACAGTATTTTAAATATACTATGATGTTTTTATGAGATTAATTCTAACTACACTTATACACACCTTCATCTAATGGGTAAAGAACACACTGTTTTTGTGAATGGAAAACTAACGCCTCACGAAACGATGATTGTTCAATTATCTCATATCGCATATCATGAGGGCCATTAAGATGGAAATGTATTTATATATGATATATATTATGTTTATGTTTTCTTTATTCTTCTGTATTTTTCATTTATATCATACCTTTATGGTTTCCATTATGGGTAAATGTGATAATTTCATTTGAGGAAGTGCGGACTACCACCCCCATCAAAGTGATATGACTCGTTAATGCCTTATGTGGGACGTATAAAGGATGGAGTTAATTATATTATATATTATATTATACTATAATTATATTATAACTATGTATAATTATGTTTTAATTACCTTAAAATACAATATAGAAATGAAAGTATCATTCATGCGTACGTACGGCTTACCATCTCCATGAACGGTGCATTTCATTTCTTATCTCCAAATGTTATGTACTGTTATAAATACATATATATATATATATATATATATATTGGATATATAATATATATATGTGATATCTAAATCATGTATATTGTTATGGAGATAATAGACTTTTGACCACACGGAAAAATTGTAATTATAACAACTTTATTTTTGACTCAAGTTTTGAACATCGATAAAATATCCAATATGAACTCAAATAATTAACTAGTTGTTATAGAAATGTAATAAGTGATAAAAAGTAATAATAAACTTGAAAATTTTTCTTAATCAAGTATAAATTAACTTATGTTTATTATTCTGGAAGAATATGGAACATACAAGACAAGTCAGACTTGAGGTAAGGGGTTTGTTATCTCACTTTTAATTCTGTCGTATTTCCATTGTTCGCCACTTATTTATTGCATGTGGTGTATTGTGTACTGAAAATTGATATATATTATCATTATTCTCTTTATATTCATGGTATTATGTAATTCATTTGTTTTCTATTAACATTTGGTCATACTACTCGATTGCTTACAACATGGTTTTCATCTCACTTATAATTTCCGTGAGATTCATGCTATATTGCCACTATTTAAATTTGTGGGGTGTATGTAATTCCCATGATTGTATTATTTATTTAATATACTTTAATTTATAGGAATTTACAACTTCATTGTATGATCTTTCTTTCATAGGTTGTATGTTTCGTAAGTCACCAAATCGGTAAGGGAATTTCTAATTTCGATTTCCACTCTTTGGGTTTTATGCAAACTTCATTGATTATTTTACTCCAAGATTATGTGTCAAATAACTATTTATTTATTTTTATAGTAATTTTCACTCCCCATTGTGTGGATATCATTTTGATACATATAATAACTCCATTGATAAATTTTCAAGTCATCGATATGAACTCGATAACAGTAATCTTAACTCAATTTTCATTCATTGAGTTAAACATCCAAGTCATTGGTGTTGTTGTTACAAGAATATGTATTAATGTCCTATGATTATTTTACACTGAATATGCAATCATATTTAGTGTATTTATATTTTTGAAATTTAATTATGTCATTGATTTATCTTTAACCTAAGGATATGGTCTTTATAAGTATTTCCATCTCAACTTACATTCCATTGAGACTTCTTTGTTGTTAAGTTCCAATTCACTTCTTTTTGGTGTAGATACTATAATTTGACATAATATATCATGAATCCATTTATTCTCATGATATTATTAAGTTTTTATTACCTCGATTATTTTTATTCAAGTGTCTCTCCTTTGGTTAGGAACTCTAACTAAAATATCAATTTAAATGTTTTAAAATATTATTCTTCTAAATCTTTCTCATTAATGTCCATGTTTTAAAAATGGTTTTAAGGATTTATTTATATGGACATTAATGTTTTAAAATTATAATTCCATTTAAATGTTTCAAAGTGTTATGGGACACTTTTATTTACAAACTATTTTAAATAGCTTCTTGATAAATAGTGATACTTTTAAATGTTTTCAAGAAAAAGGGGATATTTATCTCAAATAGTTTTGATGATTATTTTCGTCTATGTAAATATCATTCAGTGTATTTTATTCTTGATTGAGGTTAATTTATTAAAATAAAATCATCCATATTGTATAGAATGAGTTATGTTTTACTGTGGATGTGCTATTTTTATGTCATTCATGGTTTGTGGTTAAAATATTGACATTTTTTATGCTAGTTTTAATACTAATGTTTAGATTATGTTTCACCCTTTAAAATTAGGAATTAATTGGACTTATTAAGTGACTGGTGGATCCCTCTATAGCTTATCGATGCATCGGTAGGTCTCATGAGACAAACTTGTGTCTTGGCAAAAGGCCTTGACAAAATCTTATTTGTAGTTTTGGCACAAGGCCTTGACTATATGGTTATGAAATCTGGCATTATGCATTCCATCATTATGAAATGGTATATTGATATTACATGTGATTATTAGACCAGTAGAATATCCATGTGAATTAGTAAATGGAATTATTTTATTTATCATTTCCATATTATGTTGAATTTTAAGTTTAAAAGTCTTGTGTTCTAGTCTTATACATTGCCTTAAATATTTTTTCTTATTTATGACAGTTTCCACTATATTGTTATCCTCAATGAGCATTTGAGCTCACCCATTTCTTATGTTTTATTTTTCCCAGGATTCAAAGAAGTATATTACGATTAACCTGTAGGAATAGGCTATGAGATATAAGAGTGTTAAAGGGGGACACAATGTTTTTTTTATTTCATGATGTAACATAAAATTTATGTATGTATCTAGTACTTCCAAGGCTACTAAAAGGATCGGTCTTTAGGGACATGATTCCTTGTATCATGCCAATGTTATGTAATAATGAACTGATTTTCGGTAACTTGGGTCGGGGTGTTATAGTTGGTATTAAAGGAATTTTACTACAAACCTTGGAAACTACATTTAGATAAACTCTGATTAGAGCACATTACCCTAAGATAGACTTTGAGGATTAGTATAGAAGAATTTACTAGAATTTTGGTAATGTATAGAGTTTGTGTATTTTACAAGAAATACATCCATGTCTGGATACGATCAGGTAGAGGCAGCTCTAGCACAGATGTACCTAGGAGTGAAAACTCTGACAAGGAGTTTCAGACTTGACCTATGGTATCCTGGTACACGACAATGGGAATTTCTGCACTCTTGGTTATGAAACTCTTGGGGGATATGATTAGGATAATTTACATTTTATTTATAAAACAATTTTAATTATTTTAATATAATATGGGAATAAATGACATTGGTTAATCCTAAGGTGTTTCAAATTAAAAATAAGGTGTCAGGATATTCTCTAAATGATTTTATGAGTATTGTTACTCACACAATGCATTCTGGTTTTAGTCAATGGCTGGATTGCAAGGAAGTTATAGTAACTTTGATCATGATGAAAAAGGTGGGAATTATGGTTGAAATGAGGCAAAAAATGGAATGTTTATTAGTGTAAAAGATATCATGTTCATACTAAATCATTTTTCCAAAAATATGATCAACAACATATATATTAACCAACTCCTGGACTCAAAAAAGAAGATAAAGGCGATGAATGATAAGAGCTCCAGCATTGGAGACCATAGAGAAAAGAAACATCAATTTCAATCATGCAGGAAATGTAGAAGGAGACACCCATGAATGTGTCTCAATCGAACAAATAAATTCTTTATGTGTGGGAAAGAAGGACATAAAGTAAATAATTGTCGAGGAACAATTAAGAGTACTATGGTTGAAAAAAAATGGTCCCAAGAATCCATTTACAGTCATTTTCTGTAAATTTAGGGGACCTGGCCATTAACCGAGTGAATGACCTATACTATAGGATGTCCTCTTGGTTAAAGAAGAAGCTATGTGGAAATTAATAGTTGGTGAAATGTTTAAAAGTATTAGTGCTCTTGGTTGATGGGATTACTTTGTAATAATTTTCCCTTGTATGTTTATCCCTGTACTCTGTCGTGTGAAAATGATGTTTGAGGAATAATTACCTTTTCTCTTGTGGATATAGTTATAAATAACTATTTGGATTTATATGATCCTCGAATTTGAAAAAATTACATGTTATTAAATTTTGGGATGAAAATGTGAGGGATGAGATAACATCTGTGGTTAAATTATGTTATCGTTATTTTGAGGAATTTATCTCATTTGGGTAATGTAATAAAATATAGTTTTTGAAAAAGTAAACCATGTAGACTGTGTGACAACCCATCGCATCGGACAAAGCTGTGGGAATCGAACCCACAAACAGAGTGCGATTGAGATTTATCGCCTACCACTGGACTATGTGATGTCCCTGGTTAGTGTGACTAATTATTTTTTGTTAAATGATTTTATTAAGTTGATTTGTGAAATTATGTATTATCAAATGGATATCCTTAGTTTAGGAAAACGATTTGGTGATTATGAGATAAATATTATTTTGGAAGACGTTCGCTCTATTGGGAACACTATATGCCTAAGAAAAATAGAATACTATGGGATTTTGTTTGTGGAGTAATGGTTGATATTTTTCAATGTTTTTATTGTGGATTTATAGTGTTTTGGGTTATTTATGGAAATGATTAACTTTTCATATAAAATATGTGATTAGTTTAATTACCTTTAAGTATGGGACTTTAAGAGTAGTTGATGTTATTTGGAGATACAATTTAACGTGGAAGACTACGTAATCAAATTATTCTGCGTTTTGGGTTTCAATCTTATTTTGGATTATATTGAAGGATTTTAAGTACAATTGTTCATTGAAGGGTATTTTTTGAACTTTGGGTATTGTTTGTTTAAATTTTGGAGATTAAGAGTAGTATTTATTTCTATAAAGGATTTCTCTTTTTGGGGATCATATGATCATGTACTAACCATTTTGGAATTGGTTAATGTTTAATGACAAGGGAAATGTATAGTTCATCCTTTGTGCACTATTTTATTCTCTATAATTTGATTGTATTGCTTCAGGTGTAACCAAGTTATCATGAATACTCATCGTTTGGAGAAAATATGAGTTTGTGGTAGAACTTTATTAATGGATGAAACTCTACTTGTAAAGTAATTATATCTCCTTATACTCTTAGTCAATTTCATAAATAAATTCATCAGCATTATGGAAAGAAACTTAAAACAAAAATGTTGTTCGTTTACTTTTCCTAATGGTTAATTAAAGACTTTTCAACCCATCACAATTTTATGGCCTTCAGATCGTTAACTTTCTCCTAATAACATTTTTGATCACTCACCATCAGAACTTTATGATTATTTTTCTCTTCCATATCCATGTTTAACTACATGGAACCCTAGTATGTGTTATTTTCGGTAACCTTCATACTTACCTTTATTTAATTTAAAATAGAGGCCTCATTAATCCTTTTTCGATGTGGGATTTCAACTAAGATATTTTAAAATTTCAAAACCCAAGTTTTCAATCCCAATATTAAATTGCGAGGATGAAATTTATGAAGTAGGGGAGAATGTAACACTCCAAGGTTTCATAGTACATTATCTCTTTAATGTAATTCAACAGCTTGCACCTCACACTACACCGAGTTCGAGCGCACAACGACTTACCAGACTGGCCGTTCAAAAGAACTTATGAATATTATTAACTAAATTTTGAATTTTATATATTTCATATAATTTTAACATCAATATTATGTGTTTTGTATGCATGATATAAGAAGAAATTCATTTTTTTCATATAAAGGAAGTATTTTTCAAAAATAAAATTTTACCACCTTTTAATGGAAAACCCTTTTAAAATACAATATTTGACACTTGTATATATTCAATTTGACAAAATAAACTTCTTATTTAGAATTGGGACATAAAAATTTAGTTTCAATAAAATTTTGGTGTTTTTCTGATAACTTTCATATTTGGGTGAATATTGAAAAATACTAAATTTTAATTGAAAAAAACATTTTTAATCAAAATAATTTATAGTGTTAACTTATAAATTTCAATGGTTTGGAAGTATAATTAGATTATATTTTTATCATTTAATCCAATGTTGGTCATTGAAATTAATTTCATTTTGAAATTATACATAAACAAGTGTCAATCTTTTGATAGTTATTGTTTCTTAAAAACACTATTTGTTTTGACAACATGAATTAATTTTAATTTAATTAATTCAACCAATATGTTTTGAATTTGGTAAAATAGACATAATTTTTTAATTCATAATATAAAAAATATCTTAGGCTGAATTTTTGGTATTTTTCCATAAACCTCAATTTTTTAAGAATAGTAAAACCACTTAGTAGTAGTTAAAAAACTGACTTTTTCATTTAAATAAAATTTTACCACATCTGTGAATTGAATTTATAAAATATGACATTCATGGTTATTATTATTAATAAAAATTTGGTTTAATAAGATGAAAATAATTTTCGGTGAAAATTAAATTTTGACTTTTATTTACCACGGTTAAAGGTAAATAGTGTAATTCAAGGTAAAAAGAATATTATAATAATACAAAATTAACGTAACACCTGTCCTAAACATTTTGGATGAGTCATGGCCGACCATGGGAATCCTTGTCTAGATTTGGGTACCCCATGGAGCCACTTAAGAGTGATAATGACACTTTATTTTAATTAACCTAAAGTAAAGACAAAAATGACATTAACAAATATCATTTTGTATATACATTTTTACATGGAGTTATATAAGTCATATTTTCGACTATAAATATTAATTATAAGTATAAAATATTTAATACATTATGGTATTTTGTTTATAATTTTTATACATCAAATAAATTAAATTATTTATGACACAATAATGATGCAGTATTCACCTCATTAATAAATGATTTAAATAAATAAGATTATTAATATAAAAACCTTATCCAAAACCAGTAAAATTCTTATTGGATGATTTTATTTCTAACATGATTCATATTATCTTGTACTTTATTGAGTTTTGGACCTTTGTAAACCGAATATAAGTTTATAATAAAAAAACATTTTCAAACTTTTCTAAAGATCCCCTCCTCTCCATTATAAATGGACACCACTTCTAACCCATTACATACACCTCTCAAGCCACTTGGATAATCCAAACCCTACCCAAATAATATCTCAAAATCCCTCTCTTCCACCTAGAAGCCTTAACTTAGGCATAATTCACTTCAAGAAGTCATTTCGGTTCAAACCAAAGAGAGTTACCCAAATTAATGGTAATGGTTTCTCTTAACTTCTTTTCTTTTATTTTACTTCTCCAAACCCTAAAATCATTTTATTACTTTATTTTATCACAACACCAATATCCTAAATATACTAGGATGTTTTTATGAGAAGTATTCAAACTAAACATACACACACATCCATCTAATGGGTAAGAACACACTATTTTTGTGGATTGCAAACTAACGCCTCACGAAACGATGATTGTTCAATTATCTCTAACTGCCTCTCATGGTGGCCACTAAGATGGAACCATATTTATATATGATAGGTATTATTTTTATTTATTCTTTATGATTCTGTATTTTCTAATTATATCATACTTGTATGGTTTCCATTATGGGTAAATGCGATAATTTCATTTGAGGAAGTGCGGACTACCACCCCCCTCAAAGTGATATGACTCGTCAATTTGTTATGTGGGACATATAAAGGATGGAGTTAATTATATTATATATTATATTATACTGTAATTATAATACACCTATGTATCATTATGTTTTAATTCCCTTAAATTACAAAATTGAAATGAAAGTAGTGTTCATGCGTACGTACGGCTTACCGTGTCCATGAACGGTGCATTTCATTTCTTATCTCCAAATGTTATGTATTTTTATTAATAAATATATATTGGATATAATATATATATATATATGATATCTAAATCATGTATATAATTCTTGAGTTAATTTATTTTGACCACATGGACAAATTGTAATTATAACAAGTTCATTTTTTACTCAAGTTCTGAACATAGATAAAATATCCAATATGAACTCAAATAATTAACAAATTGTTATAGCAAGGTAATAAGTTATATAAAAGGAATAATAAACATGAAAATTTTATTAATCAAGTATAAATTAACTTAATTTTATTATTCAGGAAGAACAAGTAACATACAAGACAAGTCAGACTTGAGGTAAGGGGTTTCTTATCTCACTTTTAATTCCATGATATTTCCATTGTTCACCACTTATTAAT
This sequence comes from Viscum album, assembly GCA_963277665.1. Classification (NCBI taxonomy): domain Eukaryota; kingdom Viridiplantae; phylum Streptophyta; class Magnoliopsida; order Santalales; family Viscaceae; genus Viscum; species Viscum album. Next base: position 3,953,249 of record CAUJRU010000024.1, read on the forward strand.
TGCATGTGGTGTGTTATATACTTCCATTTGATATATATTATCATTATTATCTTTATATTCTTGGTATTCTGTAATTAATTTGGTGGTTATTAATTTTTTTTCATAATAATTGATTGATTACAACATGGTTTTCATCTCACTTCTTATTTTCGTGAGATTTATGCTATATTGCCACTATTTACTTTTGTGTGGTGTATGTACTTCCCATGATTGTATTCATTATGTAATATAATTTAATTTATGTTTATTTACATCTTCATAGTATGATCCTTCTTTCATGGGGTGTATGTTTCGTATGTCACCAAATCAGTAAGGGAACTTCTAATTTTGATTTCCACTCTTTGGGTTTTACGCAAACTTCATTGATTATTTTACTCCAAGATAATGTGGGAAATAACTATTTATTTATTTATGTATTAATTTATACTCCCCTTTGTGTGGATATTCTTTTGATACACATAATCACTCCATTTATAAATTCTCAAGTCATCGATATGAACTTGATAAGAGTAATCTTAACTCAATTTTCATTCTTTGAGTTAAACATCCAAGTCATTAGTGTTGTTGTTACAAGAATATGTGTGAATGTCCTCTGATTGTTTTACACTGAATATCCAATCATATCTAGTGTATTTATATTTTTCACACATAGTTATGCCATTGATTTATCCTTAACCTAAAGATATTATCTTTATAAGGTATTTCATCTCAACTTACTTCTTTGTTGTTATGCACTAATTCACTTTTATTTGGTGTATATACTGTAATTTGACATAATATATCATGAATCCATTTATTCTCATGATATTATTAAGTTTTTATTACTTCAATTATTTGTATTCACGTGTCTCTCATTTGGTTAGTAACTCTAACTAGAATATTATTTTAAATGTTTTAAAAATTTATCCTTCTAAATCTTTATCATTAATGTCCATGTTTTAAAAATGTTTTTAAGGATTTATTTATATGGAAATTAATTTTTTAAAATTAAAATTCCTTTTAAAAGTTTCAAAGTGGTATGGGACACTTTGATTCAAAAATATATTTTAAATAGCTTCTTGATAAGTGGTGATACTTTTAAATGTTTTCAAGAAAAAGGGGATATTTATCTCAAAAAGTTTTGATGATTATTTTCATCGATGTCAACATCCTTCAGTGTATTTTATTATTGATTGAGTTTGGTTTATTATAATAAAATCATGCATATTGTATTGAATGAGTTATTTTTGACTACGGATGTGCTATTTTTATTCCATTCATGGCTTTTGGTTAAAATATTGACATTTTATATGCCAGTTTTAATACAAATGTTTAGATTATGTTTCACCCATTCATATGAAGAATGAATTGGACTTAGTAAGTGACGGGTGGATACCTCTATTGCTCCTCGGTTCATCGGTAGGTCTCATGAAACAAAATAGTGTCTTTGAACAAGGCCATGACAAAATTTTATTTGTAGTCCTGGCACAAGGCCTTGACTATGTGGTTATGAAGTCTAGCATTATACATTCCATCATTATGAAATTGGATATTGATATTACATGTGATTACTCGACTAGTAGAATATCCATGTGAATAAGTAAATGGAATTATTTTATTTATCTTTTCCATATTAAGTTGAAGTTTATGTTTAAAAGGCTTGTGTTCTAGTATTATACATTGCCTTAAATGTTCGTTCTTATTTATGACAGTTTCCGCTATATTGTTATCCTAAATGAGAATCTGAGCTCACCTCTTTCTTTTGTGTTATTTTTTCCAAGATGCAAAGAAGTATATTATGATTAACCTCTAGGAATAGGCTAAGGGATATAAGAGTGTTTAAAGGGGACACAATGTTGGTTTTTTTATTTCATGATGTAATGTAAAACTTATGTATATATCTAGTACATACAAGGATATAAAACTGATCAGTCTTTTGGGATATGATTCCTTATATAATGTCAATGTTATGTAATAATGCACCAATTCTGTGTAAGTGGGTTTGGGGCATTACATTCATCAAGTTCCAATATCTACTTCATTTTAACTTAAGTTTGACTCTAATTAAATGATTTTACAGCCTAATATGACTTCTAGGCTCTCACTACTATAAGGCATCATGGTTTCCTATACACGAAGCCAAATGGTTTCATGCATATTTGTGTTCTGTAATCTATTCAATATAACCATAAAGAATCATCAAGTTTCCTATTCTAATATTACTTTTAAAAATTATAATCTTCTTCTAATTGTTTTGATTTCTTGGTTTAATATATCCACATATACACTTGTTTAAGTGTGATAGATGGTTCTTGTATTTTTTCAAACATTATAATTTTAATGTGTGTTAATCATTAAATAGTTTTTTAAATGTAATATGTGATCACTAATCAAATTATTAGGAACTCTGATAAAACATTTTTACTTAGAACATTTATTAAAAATTTCATTGTGTTGGCCATTGTCTATTTAATTTGAATCCATTTTGAAACATAATTATCACACACTAGAATATATGTATTAATAAAGTAATATTGAAAAGGGATATAAATAAATTCCACAAACATAGAATACATCAGCCTCTAAAATTACTTATTGTGAAATTCAATCCTTATTACTTATGTTTTTGAATTTTTAGAATAGATCATAAGATACCACATACATATTTAAAACATAATGAAGTGTTCAACATAATAATCATATTTAATTTATATTTTTTCACTATTTATTTCATTCAATGGTTCCCTCCCATAGGTGAGGAGTAACAATATTTTAACATGGTTTATATTTTTAAAATCAATCATACGTCAGTGGATTAAACCATCAACAAATGTTTTGAAAATAGAAGATTGTACCGAAATTAATGTTACACATATTTTAGGAACAATTTCCACTATTGATAAATGAATTTCATAAAAAAACATACTAGTTTCCAATTAGTATTTAATGTCTATAAACCATTTTTTGGTTGAAAAATATGCTATAAACAAGTGCTTATCTAGAAATTAATTTTAAATTTCTTCTTCTTATCCTCCTTTTAGAAGTGTAAATTATATCCTTCAAATATGGTTAGATACTATATTTTATAATCATTTATTATCATTTATTATAATGTAGAACTTTTGGAGTAATAATATTCAATGATAAAGTATGTCATAGCATATTTCTTATTCATTGTGTATTTCAACACTATAGAATCAATGTATACAACCACCATAGAGAGTATGATATAGGGTATATAATTTTTAAACCCATTGATTATGAACAATATTTTCTATCCATGGTTGTGTAGTTGTGTTTGATCTCTATAAGATTTCTTTTTTCATATTAGATTGAAAATAAAATTAGGCTATTATTTTTCCCAATACTACTTAAAGAACAAATCCACTTGCATCGCATATTATCTCAATGGGATCTCCCAAATTTATGGGTATAATGATTAGAGTAGTGACCAATATATTTTTTAATATCTAGACTTATTCCAAATTGACTTATTGGTGGAAATATATACATCATTTTCCCAGAAATGAGTGAGAGGACGCATAATTTGAGAAACTTCCTCGACAAATATAGGTTAAAAACCAACATTTTCCAATAAGTTACAAATTTTAATCAATGTTACTAGATCCAAAAACTTTAATATAACCTTTATCTTGGTAAATTAAACTTCTATTCTATCTATTAAAATTCAGTGTCCAAGAAAAATCCCATCCTTCACCAAAAAATGTAACTTCTCCCAATTCATTATTTGGTATGTTCCCTCACATTTTTTAAAAAACATATCAATTTTCTTTAAAAATACCTAAAATTTTTGGAACTAATTGTAAAAATAATCTTTAATACAAAAATAATATCTTAAATAATTATATTAAATATATTTTTCATCCACTATTGAAATGTGGTGGGTGTATTATATCTTCCAATTGAAATTTTTTAATAGATTAATATTTCAGAGGGGTATGTGAATATGGATTTGATTTTGCTCTCAGAGGTCACTAGAATTTGGTAACACTATAAGTTTCCATCAATAAAATTTTATTAATTCTATCCAGATACCATTTTAGTATAAAATCAAAAAAGGGAAGGTGAAATTGATCCTTTATTGTAATATTATTTTTCTTCCAATAATCAACAAAAACTCTCTAACACATCACCATTTAAGAAGAAATCAACTCATAATATTTCTTAAAAACTATCATTATACCTTTCTTTTGAACAAAATTGATTTGGATCATCTATTCTCTACCAGATATATGGTAAATGATTATTTTATTTAAGATTGTCAAAACATATTTCCTTGTAGCTTCACTTATAGGTGGTGTCAGCCTGCTTGTGGTTTCATTATCAATTTTCTTCTTTCCTTGGGTCATACATTGAAGTGTAATAGGAAGGGATAATACCATTTATATCATGGATAATCAATGTAATTTCCTTCTTCTTTTTCTTTATCACTTAGAAGATACAAATTTCTCATTCCTTCAAAATATCAGTGTATACAATCATTGATTATTTATCTAATTCTCCTAATATTGAGTACCACAAATTTCTTCGGAGTTATTTTAGATCCAACTTAGCTAGTCTCACAATTAGTTGAATAAATTATATGAAAAATTTCCTTTAATTTTGATTTACTATAATAATATCTGCTTTCATGTTCACAGTTTCTATTGTTATCCACATTAGCTTTCTCTGAAGCTTTATCTATGATTTTTATCATGTTTATTTATTATTCCAGTTATATATCAAACAATCCATATTCATTATTAGTAGTAATGATTGGATGAAAAACAAAAATATAATTTCTTGTTACATAACATTCATCAAGTCAAAAGTTAATTGATTCTCAACAATGTTCAATATCGACCATTCTACATTAATATCAAAAAAAATTGTACCAAATTATAGGAATGGTTGGCCAATAATGATTAGTATCTTTCCTTCTTCCTGCATCTCGATGATAATAAATTTTATAGAAAGATAAAAATTTCCACCTTAACCAATACATTATAATGAACTCTAATAGGTCACTTGATGAATTGATACAATATTTCAAGTGTTACTCTAATGTTCATGGGATTATTCAACCAAGGTTTCATTAACAAGTAAATGAAATTAAGTCAAAACTCACCCCTAGACCATAAAATCACATTCCAAAAGTGTGTGATACAATTATACATATAATGGATAATACAAATGAATCATATATTTTTGTTGGGATCATCCTCTAAACTATTACTATGCATTCCTCACTAAAAGTTATATCTACCAAATCCACCATCTTATTCTTATAATAAATTAGTTCCTTGAAGAATTTTGAAGACATTTATTTTTGTGAGGTTTTATTTTTGAATGGAATATTAATGTGTGATATTTTAGCATATCTATAAATTTATTGAATTGAGATTAAACCTTACCTTGGTGTAACAACTCCAGGAAAGGAATGGTTTTTAGGAAAGTTTTACTTTAGGATTCTTCAAAGTTTCATTATTAGCACTTGGTGTATGTTCCGTTTGGTTTTTGGCATCGAAACTCCCAATGGCTCTGTATCTGATGATGGATAGACCTGCTTTCCAAAGGAAGGCGTTCACCGGATGGTCTAACCAGCGACTCTTAAGAACTCACATTGGTCGAGAGGATGGGAAGTCGGTCTCATCGAACCCTTTTTGGGGTGAATTATTGCATGTTTGGGGACTCTATTATTGATTTAAGATGTATTCATATGTTTGCTAATCTTTGGTTTATACACAAACATAGTATCCACGGATTTAACTCTGGTGGGAAATGGTTATCTGGACCCAAGGGTTCAGAATCATTTATGCCCGAGGTTTACCATCCCTCATTGGATTAATGACCCCAAAGAGTCGGAACCCGCTTGAGGCGGCACTAGGAGTGGCGCGGTGAACCGATATGAAGATAATTTAATCAACCGGTTGTTGGGATTGAACCTCAGGGAAGCTTCCTACGTACCCTGCTTAGGAGGAAGGGATCAAATTCCACGTAGTTCGCGTGCACAGTTTATTATCATGTGGGACGAAGGTGAGTCAACGTGAAAGTTGTCGAAACAACCGGGTGGTGGGATTGAACCTTTCGGAGGCTTCCTACGTACCCTACCTAGGAGGAAGGGATCAAAGTCCACGTAGTTCACATTGGGGCATCGGAGAACTGACATAGATGTGGTCCCGGGGGGTCCGATGAGGATTTGGATTGAACCTCATGGAGGCTTCCTACTTACCCTACTTAAGAGGTAGGGATCAAAGTCCGCATAGTTCGCATTGGGGAATCGAAGAACCGACATAAATGTGGACACTGGGGGTCCGATGGGGATTGGGCTTGAACTACAGGGAGGCTTCCTACATACCCTACTTAAGAGTTAGGGATCAAAGTCCACGTAGTTCGCATTGGAATTGGACTTACGCTATGAGGCATCCCAGAATGATTGATTGGGGCTTACACTCCGAGGAGGCCCATAAGAGGATGTCATGGTCGATGCTTACTCTAAGCCCACGTGAATCATGCTCGGTGTGAGAAACAAGAGGTGGCAGGGACCAGAGGATCACGTTGCGAAAGGTGTGTACGTGAGAAGTACAGTGGGGCTTACACATGAGGGTGGCCCATCAGGTCAGGGCTTACTCTTAGGTGGATGCCCAGGGCGATGGATTGGGGCTTACACTCTAATGAGGCCCGTGAGGTCGGGGCTTACTCCAAGATGGACGCCAGTGGTGACAAAGCGCAGCGGGAGAGGGAAAAGGGCGTTCTCTTGTGCTCGTCTCCTCTCTTACAGTGCATGAGGGATTCCTTATGATGGATATTTTACTACCCATGAGGATCCCTTAACAAGTGTAGGGGATGAAAGGGAACTCCCGAGCTCAGACTCCACATTACTGTGGGAATGTGAACCCAGGAATGCTTCGGGAATCTGCTCAAGGGTCGGGGAAACCCCTTCACCTCAACTTACCGTAGGTATGTGAACTCAAAACTGTGCACTGATGTGCCAGAAGGTTACATCACAAGGGTTCGGTGGCTCTAGTGGAGGCCTCGGCTCGGGGCCGATGAATAGGACGATGAGGGAGTCATGAAGGATCAGGCTGGACTGGAAGGATTTTATCTGGGTCAGGGAATAGGAACTCTGAAGGCTCTGATGGGCCACACGTATGAAGGAGTGGTGGAAACCTTCACGTAGGAAGGTGCTACGCCGCTGGAGAATCCATCCACGAACCAGGGTGGTCCACGGACTGAGGGGTATCCCGTGAACCAGGGTGGTTCACGGTCTGGAGAGCATCCCGCGAACCAGGGTGGTTTGCGGCTTTGGGTTCAGCCCGGGTACCAGGGGTACGCGGAGGGGTCCACGCGAGCAGTGGCAGCCAAGGGTGGCGTCGATCGAGGGTTCAACGGTTGATGATTTTCCTACGTGGGAGGGTGCTACGTGGTGCGGCGGATCGGAAAAGAGGCATAAACACCCTGGTCCGCGGGGAGTGCATCCGCGGAGGGGATATGGTTCACAGTCTTCTCTTTTTATGTTATTTTAAGTTTGCGGTTCACCAAATTATTATGTATTTTTGGTTCCTTATTAGTTCGTTCCCAGGTTTATACCTGCTCTGGTTCGCGAACTGGAAATTTGCTATTTGCAAAATCCTAAGCCTTCCTTCAAAATCCTTCCACCCAAGTCTGATAGCTCTTCTTTTCTTCTGCCTTAGAATCGTCTGAATCCGAATCTCCAAATCCCTCCTCCTTTCCCCCTCGGTCTCCTTTTATAGAGTGGGGAAAGATATGTATCTGCGGTCACGTGGAACCATTTGCTGAGACCCATAACTGAATACCCAGTTTATAGCTGACTTGTTCAATCCATAATTCGCGGTGGTTATTTGAACTCTTCTCCCCCCCCCACGAAACGAACTCAGGGAGTGCTTCACGACCGCGGAGGGTTCCGCCTCCATTCCGTGAACGACAACGGTTGCGGCTTTAACCGGTCGGCGTAGTTCACGGTTTGGGTGGTTCATGACGGTGAACCGGATTGGCGCCCATCCTTCCTCACGACCGCGGAGGATCTCCACCTCCATTTCGCGAACAACGATGGTTCGTGGAGGGGGTACTTCGCAGATCCTGGCCACGTCGCATTTTCATGGGACCAGTCCGCGTACCGGTCCTGCTTTTCCTTCTTTGAATTTTCTCCATTTTTTCCCCAATTATTTTGGGGGATTTGGGTAGAATCTACTTTGCAGATTTTTCAGGACCCTACAAATACCCCCCACCAGAATGGAGTCTGATCAGAATGAAGAGGAGGTCATTCCAATGCAATGTGGTCCTGAAACAGAGATGGTTTGCGGTAGAGAGGTGGACCCGGTAGGGGACCATGCCTATAAATACAGGGGGGGGGCTTCATTTGTCTTTTACCTAATTCTTCGTGAAACTAGAGCTCCCTCACCTCCACGTGCTCGTTCCTTCACGAAGCGCTTCTTCGGCGAACAGACTGTGACTTCTGCGAACCATTCCACCTTCGATGTTTTGGTGCTTTGCGATTTCGATGCTCCGCAGACTAAAATCTATTGAAATTTAAAAGTTTCTAAGTCTTCCGAACTTAATCACATAAATTCGGGATTGAAATTCCGTGGAGCAACTTGGTTCGCGGTTTCCTGGCCAATGATCCATGGGCCAAGGTTTCGCGGACTGATTTCCTGAAGGGATGGTTCACGGGATGTTGTCATCGTGAACCATCCTCAGAGTCCTCCTTGCGGACTTTTCTTATGAAGGCTCCTCAACTGATCCTCAGCCATATATCTGGTATTTTTGCCCAAATTTTTATTCCAGACTAACCGCTTGTTGGCTCTTGTCATACAGGGAGAAAATATGGTTCCCCCTCGTTCTGCTATGAGGCCTGCTGCAGAGCCGCTCCCAATTGGAGATCAATGCCTGAAAGACATGGCCAGCTCTATTCAGGATGGAGTCCTCCACTCCCTACCGTCTTCCTTTCTTGTCGGTCGGCTCTCCAAGTCACAGCAAGAGTACCCCTTTTCTAACATCCTTCCTGCCTATGGGTTCAATTTGCGGTCAGATGCCCCGATTTTGGTACCATCCCTTGACAAAAATCCTGAAGCATGGATATTCACTTCCACTATCCCTCAGTTCATGATACCTGTCAACGGGTGGCCGGCCCTGAGGGAGACAGCTTTCGGATATGTGTTGAATCACCTTCCAGTTTCTCTGACAGGAGAACAACGTTAGCAGGAAGGAGCAATCCACTGCTATCGAAGCATTGCCCACAACGCCATGGTAAGCGACCAGTATGGCTGGTCAGCGAATCGGGATCTTCGACCAGGAAGAGCATTAAAGTCCTTTGATTGGGGGTGGCCCTTCTGGGTCTGCCAGAGCTGTGTAGAGTTTGAGGCAGAATTTCAAGCCGTAGGCTTCTCTGAAGCTGCCTGGGTTTCCCAGACCTATACCTACCATCCTCAAGCCCTCGCCAGGAAACTTATGAGCCATTGGAGCCCGGACACCAATACCTTTCATCTGCTCCACAGGGTGGTAGGCATTAGTCTTTGGGACGTCTTTCAGATTTCATGGGTCCGCATTGTTGGGGGGTATGTACGACGAATTCATGCCTCCCCCTTCTGTGTGGGACGAAGAAGGGAGAACCCCTCCCTTGGTGAAGCAGCTCATTGATCTATCCGAGGAACATTCGAAGGATAAATCTCTGAAAAAACATGTCCCTGGTCGTGAGGTGCATCTGAAAGATACGTCTTTGAGACAACTTATCCTGTATCGTGACTAGATCAAGGCTTTTGCTAGAGAGAGCCAGTCTGTATCTCTTCCACATAGGCCCACGACCTTCCCTACAATGGAGTCCTGAAAGAAGAGGGGCAGCTATTGGCTGAACCTAGAGCAAGTTCAATTAAATGACTGGGGCTGGGAGCTTATCCCAGATTTCGATCGGCTAATTCGCCTGACGGAATTTCTAGCCATGTTTTTGAGCGTCTGGCTATTTCTTGTACGCAAGTCTAGCAGCGTACGGGTCTCTACCTTTGTCATGGTGGCACAATTGGATTCTGACAACATTATTAATCTAGCAATCCCAGTACTGGCCAATATTTACCGATTTCTTGGTAATATTACCTATGGGAGCCAGCCAAACCAAGTGGATGGTCCTTTTCATATTCTTTAGGGATGTCTAAGAGTTCATGTCAAGAACTGCTACACCTTCATCAACCCTATTTAGATTCCGGGCACCACATTTCGTCCATACTTGCAACTGACCAGCGGGGTTATGCCCGAGGAGTGGGAGACCCAAGAGAAGGATAATCAACAGACAGTTTAGAATAAGCGTCTTCTATCGATACGAATCTCAAATCATGATCATTTCAATTTTCATCCGTTTTCTTCCCCAGCTGGTTCAATTACGAATACCATAATAGAGGAGTTTATCAAGCAGGGCTACCTCTTTTCCCTCCGAGAGGTTATTCTGGTGGCTCGTATTTTTGGTGAACTGATCTGCAAGGGGTACTCGTCTTGCCGATTCGGGCGTCAATTTGGCTGCATCCAAGAAAAATGTCCCCCCGCACTTAATGGTGTCCGCGAGAACCGTTATTTAATGGTGGACATGCAGATGTGGTTAATGTTTACTCGGGAGGATACTGGCTGTGAAGTTGTGACCCCCACGCTTGTAGATTCCACGCCCTTCTTATCCAAGAATTATGATGACTCATGGGTATAATCATACCCAAATGGCCAACTAGGGACGTTGGTGCCTACCATGTGAAGTCCCAAGCCATCAAAGGGTAAGAGGAAGCAGAAGGGGGATGATGCTTCAACTACGCCGGGCAAAGTCCTTCGCCACCCTGCTGGTCTCGTGCTTCTGGGGAAGATCTTAATAGACAGAGGTGTATCCTCTCATTCCCTTGAGGTTTCCTGAATGGGGGTGGTTATTCCTGTAGATGTTGCCTTCCCGATGGTCTGGGGCCAATGGAACGAATTTAAAGGTTGGTCAGCCTTCCGTAGCCAGTACCCTTATTCTCTGTGGTAGTATCTTCAGGAATCGGAAGTGGCATTTGACGGGCTGGGCTACATATCCGCCCCTATTGATATCCTTTATGATGTGGACCTAGAGCGGATTAATCAGTATCTTCAGGATCTCGAATCCTATATTTACACAAGCCAGGGTCAAGCAGAATTAATCCACTGAGTCCATGTCATAATACATCCGGTGACTGATGAAGAGGGGGAAGGAAGTGACCACTATTCAGGGGGAGATGATTTTTATGATCTCCCCATCATGGATCAATCCATGTAATTCCCATCCCTAACTATGATATCCCGTCCACCGATAGTCCCAGAGAGTTCTAAGGCGGGGGAAAGATTTGGAGCACAAACACAGTCGTCGGTGCCCCTACCAGCCCGTGCGGCTGCTCGACCCTCTCAGGTTGGTCCTTCCAGGATAGTCGTTCCCATTACAGTCGCATTCCCAGACGCATGGAGGATTTGGGATTACTTGAGGTCCAGGGGCTCATATGAAGAGGTTTGGGAATCACTCCAAACGAGCTCTCTCAAGCTTCCAGGTATTGGGGTTATCTTTGATTCGTCACACCATTAGTTGTAAGAGGACTTGGGTGACATAGTCGTATCATTGAAGGATATGGACGCATACATGCGCTCACTTCGAAGCCGGCTCTACGGGACCACCCGGGTGTCCATAATGATTAGACATCCCGAATTGTCCGACCCTGAAGAAGAGGTTGTTCTGCCACCCATTCTATCTTTATTCCCCCTTTATTGAGGAGGCTCTAAGTTTTCTCCCCCTTGTGCAGGGTGCAGAGGAATATCATGGGGAAATTCCCTCTCCGGAGTATACTCCCCGTGGTACCGCAGCGGGTGAGAAAGCGCTTTCGCCCATGGGGGTCATCGAGGAGGGGTCCCCTAGCGCGGTTGAGATTATGGAGGCGACCATTGAGGATCCAGCTAGGCTCTTCCCTCCTCCAGCTCCTCCCAGAATTTTGGGCGAAATGTCCCCTGGGCAGATCCAGAGATGGCAACATGTGTTCCATTTGTCGGAACGGCTCAGACAGGGGACGTCGGGTAATCATGACTCCCCGTTTGTTTGATTTCCAACTTTCATATTCTGACTCCGTCAGTCATTAGCTATTTTGACGTATGGTGCAGGGCCACTTGGGGATCTGGTTGTGGCTACCCAAGCGGTCATACCTTCCGCCTCCTTGTAATCTACGGAATCTCTTGTAGCCATGCCTGGGCACGACGAAATGGAGGGACCTGCTGGAAGGGCCAGTGATTTGGACTCTTTACTCCCGCCTTCATTAGTCAGAGATGCATCTGAGGAGGAACTGCTGGTATTCGAGACTCCTGTTGGTCAAACATCCCTTTCTATCGCGGAGGAAAATGGGGAACCCATGATTGATGAGGGGCCTCCAGATCCGACGGGGCAAGCCACTTCAGACCTAATGGATCCCGTGGTAATGGAGGAAGAGCCTGCCATTAGTCCAGTTGTTGGAAACCCAAAGAGGGCCATTATCTTGTGTACTGGGGGAGTGATTTTCCCAAGCTTCGTATCCATAGGTGACCACTTGTGGACGGCTTTGGAAGCTACTGGCCTCGGGTATGGATTAAGGTCTTACACCCCTCTGGGGGCTCCCCGGACTCCCATGCCTTTTGGGGATGTAGCATCTTCCTCGAGTGGCTGTCGCGGCGGTGCAGAGCTTGAGGAGGTTGATGCCTTGACGATCAGGTGTAAGTTTCTCGATCTCTTTCAACTAATTCCTTTTCCTTCCCTTTCCTAATTAAGGGTACTTATCTTTCTTATTGACTCTCGGGCTTTCGTACCACGCCCTTTGGCGCTGGTTATTGTGTCGTCAGACCCAACCGTACCTATGACCACAACAGTCGGGGGTGAAGTTATTGCAGTGCCAGAGCTTGTGGGTGAAGCCGTATTGGGTCCCTCCTTGGTGATGTTCATCCCTGAGTATGTGTCCTCATTGGGGAGTGACTTGGAGCCCAATCAACAAGTCCTTTCCAGTCTTCGGCCTGCTCTCCAAAGGGCTTAGGAGGAAATTTCGAGATTCATTTCTCAGACTCCCTTAGTCAAGATGTCGGCCAGATTACCAAAGTTGTGCAATCTGTTTATGCTGGTGGGATTTGATGGCTTTGACTATCATGGTGTTTATGACATAGTTAAGCAGGTAGTCACTGACCGGGAGAGGCTGGGTGATTTCGAATCTCGCATTTCCACTTCCCAATCCGAAGCCTACCTTTCTGCAACCCAACATCTTTGCCTAATAGTGGATTATGACCACGCTGGGGTCATCAGGAGGATTCAGGGGGAAGTTATTGAGCAGCGTTCTCACCTAGATGTGCTGAGGAATGAGATACAGCGACTGCAGCAGGAAGAGGCCAACTTCGCCTCCCTGATTGAAGAAGGGGAGGGGCGGATGGAGGAGGAAATGAGGGCGAGCACAAAGGCAGATCAAGAGGCGTAAGAGTTGCAGGCTAGTGCAGAAGCTGAAATGGCCTTACTGTAGACTCTCTCTCAGACAATCAAGGATTCTAACCTATGCCTGATACAACTTTGTGAATCCGCCGAAAAACTCATATAATTACCTTTCACGCTAGAGGAGGCTCCGGATTGTGGATGACCTTCCTACCAATTTTGTTATGGAACAAAGAAATATTTCTCCTCAGTGATCTTGTTGCCTTCTCCGGTGATAGAAATTATTTGGAATGATCGCTGCATATGTTAACTCCCTGAACACAGAATAATTAGAGTTCAGGGTTATTGATAAAAATAAAACGAGCTCTAACTTTTTCCTGGACCATTGGGTCCAATGAGAATAGTTCAACTATTGTTAGGGTTTTGTTGAAAAGCCCCACAAACTTTTTGTCTTTTCTTTTTAATGCCTTGATTTTTCCTGGGCCCATTTGGTGTGAGCCCAGCGGGTATGGCCTGACTTTTGCTTAGGTCTCCCTTTTCGGGTTTTTGGCCTAACAGCCTTTGTGACTCTTTTTGTGAGCGGTTTAAAGTCCCTCCAACAAGACTATTGTTATTGATGTTTTAGGTCGAACAGCTTTGACAAGAAATCGTGGGGGAAAGGCCCTAATGGGGTTCAAATGATTAAAATATGTCTGAATATTCTTCAGATGCACATGGGGGGAACATGTTTAAATTTGAACGACATGCAGGTCATGCCTCAAGGCATGGGAGCCACGTCGGCGTACAGAGGTAGGAAGAGCATTGCCTAAGGAAAACATGCCTTTGGTAGACAGGCCAGGGGCGATCAATATACAGAGCCGCTGAGGGCATGGTATGAATAGTCTTACAAAGGTGTCCTTAAATCAATGGCTATCCATTTCTGAAGGCCAGGGGACATTATGGAAGTCTGGATCATGGAAACCATGATGGGTGTCTTGGGAAATTATGAAAACCACCAGGGGTGGCTTAGAAGGGAAGTGTGACATCTTAAAGGGTTTTGGGAACATCTGTACTAATCAGGAGCGTGGTCAGGAGACCACTTCCCTACGCATTTAGCTAGCGTAAGGGATGGTTGAGGCTTGGCGCAGTTTAAATTCATTCATCTGGGACATCATTCAAAATGGAACGACTTCTCCTTGTTCTCAGTACTTTTTTCAAAGACATTCCACCATATTCAGGCAGGGTTGTGAAAGAGGTTGGTAAACTATAACTCAGATGGTTTCCGAATCCCGGGATAGACATGGGGGGGCTGAGAAGGCAAGAGGCGTACGGAGAGAATAATTTCCTAAGGAAATATTTCCTTTGGTAGACGGGCCAGGGGAGATCAATATGCATAGCCGCTGAGGGTATGGTATGCATAGTCATGCAAAGGTGTCCTTAGGTCAGTGATTGTATTCCCCCGATAGCAAAGCAACTTCAGGGAAGTTGAGATTTGGGACCACCAGGGGTGGCTTATGAGAGTCCAGATTTTTCTGAGTACAGAGTATGGTTTATAATGAGAGGGTTCCTGGATATGGGGGAAACATCTAGATCAAACTTCCTGAGAATGGGTGAAGTAATCCCTTCTCACACGGGTGTGAGACGGTGGCTTGTGCTGGTCTAACCCATGCACTGAGGGACAGAGAAAAGCCTTTGTTCCTCACTGAACTCATGACGTGTTTGACCATGTAGTTTATCATCATGTGGTTTGGACATATTCTATGTAGTTTAGCATCATGCGGTAAGGAGTAGGGGAATTATTTAAAGGTTGTTGTGCAGTTTAACGTCATGCAGTGATGATGGATTCCATGCAGTTTAATGTCATGCGGTAAGGATGTAATTGAAAAGGATTCTATTCATTAAAATGTAACTGGGCCTGAGTATCCGGGCATGTCCCAAACGTTGAGGGGGGTTTATCGGTGTAAATCATATTTCCGGGGCTTCTTGGATCAAAAGAGATGATATGGGGGATCTGAGGCTGGTAAGCGTACGGAGTTAGGAAGAGTATCGCCTATGGAAATCTTACCTTTGGTAGACAGGCCAGGGGCTATCAATATGAAGAGCCGCTGAGGGCATGGTATGCATAGTCATGAAAAGGTGTCCACGGGTCGACAACTTTCCACATCCGATGGCCGTGAATGGTTATGAGGATCCGAAATTATCCGGGCCATGAAGTCTGTCATTTGGTAGGAAAATGTCTGGACATGTCGGGCATACTCAGCCCTGGTTGCTGTCAAAGCATAGAGATCTCCCTGCGCTGATTTATTTTGTGTGCGGGGGTGTACCTTTACTCCATGCAGTTTAACGGCATGCAAGAAGGAAGAAGTACTCCTAGTTTATCGGCCATAGAGCTCGGACCATTGGGTGACTATTGCTGTAGTCACTCGAAGGATAACTGGTTCAACATGATCTGATATACTTGGAACAAGGAGGGGGATGAAGGTCGTAAACTACAACTTTGAGCTTTCCCGGATCAGGAGGTGTGGTGTGGGGACTCTGAGGCTGGTAAGCGTACAGAGCTAGGAAGAGTACCGCCCGAGGAAATCTTGCCTTTTATGGATGATCCAGGGGCTATCATTATGCAGAGCCGCTGAGGGAATGGTATGAATAGTCATAAAAAGGTGTCCCCGAGTCGATAACTTTCTACTTTCGATGGTCGTGAATGATTATGAGAATACGCAATTTCTCACAGTGCAGAGCTCGGTACGTGGGGATAATGGCATCCAAGTATACAAGAAACACCTTCACTGCAATTGTCTGGTGAGTCAAAGTATCCTAGTCCTGGCTTGAGGTTCGTTGATGCAGGTCCCTATGTGAACCACCAGCGGACACATAGGCTAGCCATATAGGGATACCCTGGAAGCACTTGAATGTGAAAAGGGGAATGAAATGGTAAACCACTGCTCCATAAATTTTTTGGATCAGGAGATGTGATACGGGGGCTCTGAGGCCGGTAGGCGTACGGAGCTAGGAAGAGTACCGCCCGAGGAAATCTTGCCTTTGGTAGATGGGCCAGGGGCTATCAATATGAAAATCCGCTGAGGGCATCGTATTCATAGTCATGCAAAGGTGTCCACAGGTTGATGAATTTCCACTTCCGATGGCCATGAGTGGTTATGAAGATCCATAATTTTCTGGGTTGTGGAGTCTGATGTATGGAAAGGATGCATCCAAATGTGCAAGGAGTATCTCCATCTAGTATCGCCATGTGTCTTAGGTGGTTCACGATGAAGTCTGTGCAGTTTAACATCATGCAGTGAGGATAGAGTCCATGGAGTTTATTGTCATGTGGTAAGGATGAAAATTACACCTCGTGCCGGTCTGGTCCGTACACAGGGGAAGGGGGAATTTTTAACATTATTGTTCGTGCAGTTTAACGTCATGCGGAAAAGATGAAAAAATACACCCCATGAAGGTCTAGTCCGTACACATGGAAAAGGGATCATTTTTTAATCTTTCTATCCATTTAGTTTTATGTCGTGCGGTAAGGACGAGAAGTACACCCTGTGCCGGACTGGTCCATACACGGGGGAAATGGCCTTTTTATCTTTTATTCAGGGGGTTGGGCTAGGACTAGGATCCCAAGCCTCACTACGTATCCTGCGAGGGCAGGAATGAAGCCACACATAGTTCTCTGAAAGAAATACACCCCATGCAGGGCTGGTCCATACACGAGGGAAGAGGTTCATTGTTAAAACTTCTTATCCGTGTTGTTTGACGTCTTGCGGTGAGGGTGATTGATACACCCCGTGCAGGTCTGGTCCATACATGGATGGAAGAAGGCATTTTTATCTTTTATTCAGGGGGCTGGGCCAAGATAGGGGATCCTGTCGTCGCTATGTATCCTATGAGGGTAGCAATCAAGTCATATGTAGTTCTCTGAAATTCGTGCAGTTTAACGTCATGCGGTGGGGAAGAGGTCCATACAGTTTAATGTCATGTGGTTAGGACGAGGGGTATTATTAGATTCTGTGTAGTTTAACATCATGTGGTAAGGAAGTGATATTTCTAGTTTAAGGTCATAGAGTTTGGACCGTGGGGTGCTCGGCAGGTTAATGTCATGCAGCTCGGATGATGATTACACCCCACGCAGGTCTGGTCTGTAAACAGGGGAGGGAGCATTCTTGACTCTTAATATCTGTTCAGTTTAACTTTGTTCGGTAAGGATGATTGATTGTGCAGTTTAACGTCATGCGGTGAGGAAGTAATCCATGCAATTTAACGTCATGCGGTGAGGATGTAATCCATGCAGTTTAACGTCATGTGGTGAAGATGTACTCTATGAATTTTAACGTCATGTGGTGAGGACATAATCCATGCATTTAACGTAATGCGGTGAGGAAGAACTCCATGCAGTTTAACGTCATGTGGTGATGATGTACTCCATGTAGTTTAACATCATGCGGTGAGTACATACTCCATGCAGTTTAACGTCATGCAGTGAGGATGTAATCCATGCAGTTTAACATCATGCAGTGAGGACGTACTCCATGCAGTTTAACGTCATACGGTGAGGAAGTAATCCATGCAGTTTAACATCATGCGGTGAGGACATACTCCATGCAGTTTAACATCATGTGATGGGGACGTGAAGCACACTTGGTCTCTATGCGAAATACTTCTTTAGGAATCTCGCATTTGTAGAAGCAGTTGTAAATTGTCCGTCCATGGAGATCAGGGTATATGCTCCATTGGAGTAGACCTTGTGTACAACGTATGGTCCCTCCCACTTGGGCTCTGGCTTTGGAGGTTTCCTCCCATGTATCACTGGGGTCCGGAGGACAAATACCAATTCACCTTCCAAGAAAGATCGGAGGTGGACCTTTTTGTTGAAGGCTCGGGAAATTCGATTCTGGTAAACCTATAGATGGTGAAAAGTGTGCAACCGCTTCTCGTCTAGTTGTTCCAATTCACCTAGCCACTTTTCTGATTTCTCATCATTGGATAATTAATCACAGATGGAAACACAGAGTGAGGGAAGTTGGAGTTCAATGGGCAGAACCGCCTCTGTGTCGTACGCCAATGAGTACTGGGTAGCCTAAGTAGCGGTGTGGATTGTGGTTCGATAAGCCCACAATGCATGGAGGAGTTTGTCCGGTCATGACTTCTTATCATTGTTCACTGTTTTCTGGAGAATGTTGGACAGGGTCTTGTTGAAAGCCTCTATCTGTCCGTTGGCCACTGCATGGTAGTGGGATGAGTGGTTAGCCTTGATACCATATTCGTGGTATAGTTTCTCCAATTCAGTAGAGTAGAAGATGGTAACGTTGTCCATCAGTATGGTATGAGGGATGCCAAATTAGGTGATGATATTGGTCTTCACAAAGCTGACAATATTTCTTTCCCTGACTTCCATGAGGGGTATGGCCTCTGCCCATTTGGAAAAAAAATCAGTTTTCGTGAGGATATACTTCAGCTGTTTTTCCATGGCGAGAGGATATGGTCCCACGACATCCATTCCCCAGACGGCAAATGGCCAGGAGTACTTGGCTTGATGAAGTAACTCCAGGGGTTGGTGTATGAAGTTGGCATGAATCTAGCATGAGTGGAATGTTTCGGTAAAACTCTCATAGTCTCGTGCCACTGTGGTCCAGTAGTACCCAAGCCTTCGAACCTGATGGGAAAGCTTGGTCCCTGGTTGATGTGCTCCACATGCTCCTGCATGTACTTCATTTATTCCAGCAGCGGTTTCTTCTCCATCAATGCATCTGAGGATAACTCTATCATGACCTCATTTTTAGAGGAACTCTTGTGGACCTGTGCCACCATATAAGACAAAGTTCATTTCCCTTCTCCGTATTTTCTCTCGTTCAGCCCAGTCTAATGGAAGCTCTCCCCGTTGAAGGTAATTTTCAATGGGGGTCATCCAGACGGTGGCCGGAGCGTATGGAAAGGGGAAAAGACTGACTTCATGAATTTCTTCTATCTTAGTCTGAAAAAAATGGAAATACCATTCAATGGTGAGAAATACTGATAACTGTTTCATCCATGCCTGGGTCAGCTAGGGTTGTGGCCGTGTTGGCTAATGCATTAGCCTAGGCATTCTGAGACCGGGGAATATAGGTCAATGTTGGTTTTGTGGAGAACTGAGCCATTAACCCTTGGACATGGTCAAACAAGGGGATCATCTCCTCCTTTTTAATATCATAGTCACCATTGACTTGCTTGATGACTAGCTCCGAGTCACCTTTTACCTTAAGTTGCAGTACTTGTTCTTGGAGTGCAAGCTCTAGGCCCGCAATGAGATCCTGATATTCTGCTTCATTGTTTGTACATCCCTATAATAGGAGGAAGGAATATGGAAAGACTGCCTTCATTGGGGACACGAGTAGTATCCCCAAACCCACTTTGTTGAATCTAGGATCCTCCATCCTCTTCCCGGTGGGGCCTCAGGATGCGCCGTCGAAGTACATTTCCTATTCCGGGAAGTCCTCTTGAACTGAGAAGATGTCTTCATCAGGTAGCTCGGCGTCTGGTGCAGTGGTCCCTATCAAAGGGTACTCTGCCATAAATTCTGCTAATTCATGACCCTTGATGGCTTTCTGAGGCACAAACTGGATGTCAAACTGTTGAAAGATGACAGCCCATCGGGATAGGCATCCGGTAAACATCGAGTGACTGAGGATGTACTTGAGTGGGTTACTCCACGAGATAAAATGGACTTCGTGATACTATAGATAATGTCGCAGCTTTTGAACTGCGAAGACCAAGGCCAAACAACTCTTCTTGATATTTGAGTATCGAGTGTCATCATCAACCATGGTTTGACTGAGGTAATAGAGACTGTTTTTGTTGTCAGTGTTGTTATTTTCTGCGAGGAAGGCTCCCAGTGACTCTTCTAGGGTCGTCACATAAAGGATGAGAGGTGTTCCTTCAACCAGGGGTATGAGCACCGGTGGGATTAAGAGTTACTTCTTTAAGTTTTCGAACTCCTCTTGGCAGTCATCCGTCTATTGGTACGTGACCCCCTTCTTCAATAACCTGGTGAAAGGAAAACATTTTCCTACCAGGTTGGCTATAAACCTCCTAACATAGGCTAGGTGTCCTTGGAATCCCCTCAGATCGGTGAGATTTCGGGGAGGTGGTAGGGCAAGGATAGCCTTTGTCTTCTCAGGGTCGACTTCGATTCCATGATGGCGTACGATGAAGCCAAGGAATTCCCCTGAGGTAACACCGAAGGCGCATTTCAAGGGGTTCATCTTCAAGCTATGCTATCAGAGTTTGTTGAAGATGGTCTCAAGGTCCTACAGGTGATCTGAGCGCTTTATGGATTTCACCACCAGGTCATCCACGTAACATTCAATGAATTTCCCTAGGAACGGCTTAAATATCCGATGCATGGCACGCTAATATGTGGCACCAGCATTCTTCAGACCAAAGGGCATGACCCTGTTACAAAATACCCCTTGAGGGGCCATAAAGGTAGTGTCTTCTTCATCTTCTCGGGCCATCCTGATCTGATTATATCCATAATATCCATCCATGAAGGATAGAGCCTCATACCCGGTCGTTGCATCGATTAACAACTCGGTGATTGGAACTGGGAAGTCATCTTTCGGACAATGCCAATTAAGATCTATGAAGTCCATGCAGACGTGGATTTGTCCATTCTTTTTATTGACAGGGATGATGTTGGCCAACCAAATGGGGTACTGGACCTCCCAAATGAAGCCTACTTTAATGACCTTATCCACTTCAGCCTCTATTTTGGTGGCATGTGAGGGATGCGTCCTTCTGGCGGCCTGTTTATAGCCCCTGTGGTCTTCTGGAAGACCTAGGTGGTGTGTTGCTACTTCGGGATCGAGTCCCTGCATTTCGGTGTAATTTCAGGCAAAAACGTCCCGATGTTGCCTCAGGAAAGAGGTATATACCTCATGCTCTATGGGGGACATGGATGCAATAATGAGAGTAGGCCTCAGATCCTCCTCGGTACCCAGGTTTATTTCCCTCAGTTTTTCCACAATGGTGGAGATACCTTCCTCAAGTTCCAGAGGTGCGTCCTGGAGATCTTCCCCCTCTTCTTCTCCCAAGTCCTCATTTTCGTGATCTGACGAGGAGAGAGATTACGGTCTGAGCCTTTTAGGTTTTGAGGGAGAGGGATCATGGGCATCCCCGCTTGAGTATTAGTCCCCAAATCGAGTGTTGGTGGACATTCCCGCATTGTCGCGCTCGGCCATCGTGGCTGAAGTCATGAGGACATCTGAATGTGTGTCCGTACTTGAACTCCTACTCTCAACATGGTTTATGGGAAGGACATAATCACTACCAAGATTCCTGATGGGTTCATCAGGAACCCTTTCCAGACCATTTGGAGCGGGGATCCAGTCGACACCATCGACCAAAGGCTTCTTTTTATTTTGCTCATAGAACTCGGCGTCAATGTAATGTGACTCGGAGATCTCGAAAGGGGCCTTTTCGGCGCGCAATGTTCCACTTTTTCCATTGACGCAGTACTTGATACACTGTTGGTAGGATAAAGGAACGGCCATGTGCTTATGGAGCCATGGCCTTCCCAGAAGGGCATTGAATGTTGTGCTCTGCCGGACCACCAGGAATTCTGTGTAGGCTACAAGGTCACCAAAATGGGTCTTTAGATTCATTAGTCCCATTGGTTTCTTATCACTCTTGTCGTAACCCAACAGAGTTGTGGCCGAGGGAATTAGGTCATCCTCACTGTAGCCCAACATATGGAGTGTCCGTAGGGGAAGGAGGTTTACTCCAGAGCCATTGTCTATAAAGACTTTTCGGATATCAATACCATTCAGTGTGCCAGAAAAATATAGTGGTCTGATGTGTGTTTGCATGATGGAATCTTCATCCTGATCGGTGAAGGAAATCACCGCATTGCATTCAGCTGGTTCAGTCTCTGTCTGGTAAATTTGGGCAGCATCTACCTCGGTTTGAAACTCTTGGGGGCTGATCAAAGCTTCTATAAGCGCCTCCCGGAGGTCGGCTGACAGACTTAGGTCATTGAGGATTGAAAGCTTGGCTGGTACCGATGCCAGCTTCTTAAGGATATCGTATTTCTGCTCCAGTGGCTGACACTTCTCCATTGGTGGGAGAGTCTTAGTGGGTGCTTTAGGGGCTGGAGCATTTGACGAGGAGGAACCGGCCGCAGGGTCGGATATTGATGGCGCTCCGGAGTTTTGAGGACTAGTCCCAGGCGGTCTATTTGTGTGCACTAGGCGGCCAGACACTTACTCCTCCTCTGGTGGGTATCACAGAACAACAGTGCCAGAGTGGCTACTTGTGGAGATGGAGGGGCATTCTTTCTCTTGCTGATTCCGTTGAAGGGCTCTCCCACGGGTTTCAGCAATATTAACGGTTTGGGTTGGGGTCCAACCATAGGGCTGGTTTCGGTCGCATTTGTGCCTCCCCTGGTATCCCCTACCTTTGCGATTCCTCCTCTCGGTTCCTTGTGCAGGGAACCCGGGTTCATAACCATACCCTTAATCAGGCAATAATTCAATAAGATGGATGACATTAATAGTACCAAAGATTTTCTCTTCATCCTCTGACAGGTCAACCTGGTCGGTTGCCCCTGATGGTGCCGTTTGGTGGGTCGGTGCCCGTGGTGCCAAATTTGAGGGCATATAATCTTCTAGGGTCTGAACTATCTTTGGCCTCGTCGCGGACTGCTCCTCTTGTGATTGTTTCCTCCTTCTTCGATTATTTCCGGATGACGGGCTCATGGAGGTTAGTGAGGTCGATAATGTCGGCTATGTGGCTTCAGGGGCTGTTGGTGGAAACACCGGGTGCTGTAGTTGAGCTAGGAGTACGCCCTGGGCTCGGTTGATAGTATTTCGAGTCATCCAGTTGTCAAATTTCTTCCCCTGCTAGCTGGTGACTTTCTACCACCCCTCCTCTTTGTCGGAGTCGGTGGTAGAGATATATGCCACATGTGATGGGGGTGGTCCCATCTCGACCTTTCCAGAGTCTACCATACTCTGCAGGAGGTCTTTGAAGACGAAGCATTCTTGGATATTGTACCCCAACATTCTATGGTAGGGGAAGTAATCAGGCCTGTCCTCATGGCCGACTTCTTTAGGTTTCCTCGGCTCTGGTAGGTGTAGAAAGTTACAGTTCATGGCATCAATGAAGTAGTCACAGACTTGATCGTCTCAGAAAGAGTATACTTTTTGTCTTCATTCCTCAAACTGGTTCCACTTTGGTCCTCTCTGATCATCCCATTTAGGCAGAGGTGTCCGCTGATTTGCACGACGCCCTTGATGATTTGGTGGAGGCCTGAGCGGTGGAGCGGGCACATGGGCCATTTTGAGTGTGACAGCGGACGCTTCAGCTCTAGGGGATCTTTTCGTAGGAGCCTATGAGGCTATTCGGGACATCGAATTAGTCCGCTGTTGGGAGTCCTCAATTCTCTGGGCAATGGCCGAGAGATGGCGAAAGCCAGTGGTGAACTCCACTGGTATAAGCGGTGTTTTCAGCTCATCTCTAAGATTATTGATGCATATGGCTAGCATCTCATCTTGAGGCATTGGCATGTTCAAAGAATAGGTCAAGCCCTTCCATATGGAGATTAAAATCTAAGACCCTCTCGTTCTCGCTCTACTTGCAGTTCATGAGATTGCTGACTGTTGTTTTAGGAAGTGTTGAGCTGAAGTGGAACAGGAACTGTTGTTGGATGTCTTCCCAGCTCTTTATTTACTAGGATGGCAGACTCATGTACCAAACAAAGGAGGATCCTTTCAAGGTCCGTACGAATAATCTGAGTTTCACTACTTCTTTTTGTTTCGTAGTTCCCATCATAGGGTCACAATAGGATGCGTAGTGCATAAAATGCTGCTCCGGATCATCTGATCCATTGAATATGGGGAATACAGGGCTCCTAAAATTGGGTGGAGGTGGTGTGTTGCTCAACCAATCTGGGTAGGGTTTCCGCTCTGGATGTATCAGAGCGCGTCGTCCTTCCATTGCTTCCAATCGAGATTTTAGTTCCTCGATGGTGTTGGTGAGACCCTGGTTTACATCCTGTTGGGCCCTGTCCTGGGCAGGCGTAGCCCGAGGCATTGCCTGAGGATCCAGAATGGCCGGTAACAAGGGTTCATATTCTGTTCGGGGCACCCTCGGAGGGTTTGGGCGTACTTGCTCCAGCAGCTACCTGAGTGGAGGGAAATCTTGGTATTCATCATCCACATTTAGGTAGTTGGACAGACCAGGAGCCTCATTGGGCAGGAGCCCTGACCATGCTTCATTTTCCGGGGCAATCCTTAGCCTTTGAGGTGAAATTGCTGGGAGTGCATGAGGTGGCTCCTCCTGGGACGCACTTTCAATAAGGCGGTTCCTCTGGAGTAGCTCGGTGTTAAGCCACCTCAATTCTTTCATCTCCTCTTCCTGTCGAGCGAATCTCTCTTCGAGCGTGACTGGCTCATTTTTTGTCGAGAGAAGGAGGCGTGTTAAGGGTAAACGGTCCTTTATTCTTATCCCTATTGGAATCTCGCTGGGTAGGAAGAGGAGGGTTGGCTGGAAGGAAGGCCATATTTAGGTTGGCCCTCTGATTTCAGGTGTGCACACCTAGGGCTTCGTTGTGAGTCACAGCCTGACCAGAGCCGTCGTCTCCCGATCCGTCCAGATTTGCATTTTCCCTAGTGTCACCCGTGGGGTTAGCCTCTATGGAATTGATGAATTCATATCACAGGGTGGAGAAGATGTCATCTTACAAATTGGAAGAGGATCTCCCGCGTCTTCTGTTGGCCTTCCCTTTCATGACTTAGGATTGCCTTTGGACTTCTTGACGAAGGGTGTCGCGGAGAGTTCTTTGATGTGACATTACGGTGCGCCTTCCTCTCAGAGGGGATGATGATTCAAATGACGGTATAGGACGGGAACCTCCTCTTCTGACTGTCCTCCCTAGGCGAGAGAATGCTGATTATCGTGGGGGAGGTTGTTGTTGAGGGGGTAATAATTCCCCCAGCCCTGAGGGATGGGGTTGGCTCTATTCCTTGTACATTGAGTCTCTTCCCAGTTTTATTGGTCTAATGGGGGCATTTGTTGTTAAAAATTCCCCCAGCCCTGCAGGTTGGGGTTGTCCCTGGATTGCAGCAGTCGCTGCGGCTATCATTACCTGCCTGATCTTGCATGCCCCCATTCAGGGGTGAAGCGGATTTGGTGTCGAATCCACCTGTGGATCAGTCCCTTCTGGGGAAGTAGGAAAAGATCACTGATTGGTCTCTCTTAGGTGAGAGGCTTGTTTTATGCTCCTGGTGGCCTGATTCAGGAGTTCTTGGATGGCTTGTTCCCATCAGGCCTGATGCTTATAGGACTTACTCATGGCCTGACTTTATTGGGTGTGTTTTCTTTCCTTAACAGGGATACCACTCGATCATCTTCTTGATGTGACGACATTGCAAGAAACCATGTCGAACATGTTCTTCTGGGCGGGGAGCGGAGTGAAATGCAGAGCTCTGCGTTCCCCCCATCCCCTAATATGGACTCCCATTGGAGCATCACCGATGAGGCAGTGCAGCTGGTGCAGCGCATGCAGGTAGGCTATTTCCATGTTTCCTTTGCGTCTCTCGGGGCGCTATTGTCGCGCCGTAGGAAAGGTATCCAGGTCAATGTGATGTAGGAGCTCTCCTATCGTATTGACGTGGTCTACATACCCATCGTAGGGAAGGAAGCTTGATTTCAGTCTGCGGAGGTTTGTCCATATATTATAGCGGATTTTGCGCATGAATTCTTCTGAAAACTCTCTGGGTATGTCAAACGGAGAGGTGGTCGTATGCCAAAAAATAACGGGTACATCATCCCTAGCCAGTCGTTTCATCAGGTGCAGCATATCGGCATAGTCCTCCGCTAGTGACTCCTCTACTTGGTCGACCCAAATGAGACGCTCGCTGCCAATGTGGTTGGAGGCAGTGGGACCGGTAAGTGCTGAGTCATTATGTGGGCGATTCCGAGGTGGTTTAGAGGATGAATGCAGCCCTGGACCATCTCCTGATTGCAGAAGGATGTCATCGACGACTAACTAATAATTCGACATGTTTGATCCCATCCTTCTGAGTGCCTCGGCATATGAGGGCCTTTTGGTGCTTGATTTGGTAGGTGGAGGACCTTCCTGTTGATATGACATGTCATCATGGGGAGGACCTTTGCAATGGAGACCGTAATGGCGAGGACTACCATTACTACTTGATGCTTCACCACATAGATGAATCTTTCAGTGCACACCCTGGGGAGGATCTCCAAGGCGTGTCGCAGCAAGGGGAGGACCTTCTGGAAGCATATCGTCGTTATGGGGAGGACCTTCGCAAAAACTGCCACCATGGTGAGGATGACCAGCATGGCTTGACATTCGATGTGCATCCTGGGGAGGACCTTCAGGACACACAGAGACAAGGGGAGGACCTTCTTGTTGCTTGGGGCCAATGCGGGGAGGACCTGCACAATGGCGGTCGTGGTGGCGAGGACTATCATCACAGCTACGGCAATGGCGAGGACTACCATTACTGCTGTTGCAGGGAGAATATCTATGGGATACATCCTGAGGAGGGCCTCTAGAATGTACCACAATGAGGGGAGGGACTTCTCGTTTCTTGGAGTCTCTACGGGGAGGACCTTCGTTATCAGGGTGGCGAGGACTACCACCGTGATCAGATTCCTGGTTGCGTGGAGTTCTGTTGCAGCGTAACCCCTGGGGAGGACCTTTAGGGAAGGCCATGACAAGGGGATGGACTTCTCGTCATGATGAGACGTCACTGCGGGGAGGGCCTCTGCCGTTGATACTATGATAGCGAGGACTACTATCATAATGTGTGGTCCCACTGCATGGAGAGTGTTTGCAGTGTATACCCCAGGGAGGACCTTTAGGGTGGACCACAGAAAGTGGAGGAATTTCTTACTGCTCGATGTTATGGTCACGTGGAGGGATTTTGTGACTCGCAT
Source organism: Viscum album (assembly GCA_963277665.1). Classification (NCBI taxonomy): domain Eukaryota; kingdom Viridiplantae; phylum Streptophyta; class Magnoliopsida; order Santalales; family Viscaceae; genus Viscum; species Viscum album. Next base: position 3,980,574 of record CAUJRU010000024.1, read on the forward strand.
CAAAAGAGGATCTCTTGTGATTGATTGTTATATGCCCACAAGGGAATCCCCCACAGGTGATCTGGGGGGGGACCTTCAGAGCTACTGGTAGGGACATTGTGGGGAGGACCTTCGCAAATGCTACTGCCACTCCCATAATATGGCATTGGAGGGGCAGGGTTATAAGCCTTTGATGTATTCTTAGCGGCATTGTGAACCCCAGCTTCCAGCAGAGCGGAGTCATGAACTCCCTCTTTATTTTTTGGCTGCCTTCGGTGCGTTCGGGGCGATATTTTGCGGGCAGCGGGGACCGTCTGCTGTTGAAAACGACCTTCACCTTTGGGTCCCTATCTAATTGGTTCCAGTGATGCTACCGGGATACGTCGACGAACATCTTGACTTTTATCAGGGATATATGCCTGCTCTAGATCATCCACCATGATGGACGGGTGTCCCCCAGTTGGAACGAATGAAGTTGCTTGATCTGGTTTCCCTTGCATCGCGGAATATGGTCGGAGGCCCTCCTTGGCAGAAGCATGGATATAGATCCACTCCGAGGTGGCTATATCATCTCTTAGATGAGTCGCTTCAATTTGTGAGACAGGCTCACAGGCCCGAGTCCTTTCTGTTTCCACTGATGCAATTACATTCTGGAATGTCTGCAAGATATGAACTAGGATTGATACCTGCTCCTCCATCATTGCCAGGATATGTAGAGAGACATATTTGGCTGGAATGGGTATGAAGGCCCATTCCGGTATCGGAGTAGGAATATCCTGCTCTGGTCCTCCAGTGGTCAGTGGGTACTGACAATTCTCCTATGTCAGGTCAGGTGAACAAATCTGCCCCTGTATCGGGATACACCGGTTTATCTCTCCGTTCGCTGCCACATCGGGGTGGCGGACTTTACTTGCATCCGCAGGGAGCTGGCCCTGCATATATTGGTTTCCCATCATATCGAGTTGGTGGCCTTTGTTGGTAGGAAGAAGTGCCTGCCTATGAGTTGCTTCCACATCTGGGTGGCAGGCTTTGTTGATCGCCACCATATCAGGATGGCGGGCGTCAGAAGCATCTTCTAGGAGCTGGTCCTACAGGCGCTGGGTCACCACCATGTTAGGATGGAGGGCTTCACGACCCTGGGCAGGGAGAGGCGCCTTCCTGGTAAGTGTCATCATGTGTGAGCGACGGGCTTGGTGGAGCTCGGCGGGGATGTGCACCGGCTCGTATAATACTTCCACGTCTGTATGGCGGGCTTGGGAGGAGTGAACAGGTGTAGGTGCATGTTCGTGGTACGTCTCCGTGGCTGGGCAGTAGAGCTCCTCCTCAGGGACCAGGGAGATGGTCGGTCCCCGATTGTACATCTTCCTCCCTCGTCGGGTAGTCCGAGAGGCCGGAGCACGGGGAGCGTGAGCCTGAATCCTCGGGGAGACATCCTCCTCGGCATGAGGATGTTGGGTCACGGCGTGACCACGATGATGTCTTCCATTGGGGTCCTTGGAGTGGAACCCCCATTCGGTGGGGATGAAGTCCTCAACGTCGACCTCATCCTCCTCCCTAATATAAGGGAGTTACGCATTGTCCCGTTCCGGGGATAGACTCCCGAAACGGTTGGACACAGCGACAGGGGCTATCTGGATCTACCTTTGCGGGCACTGCAGGGCAGGCGACCGGCGAGTTCTGGCAGATTGTAGGGCGTGCATGGCCACCTCCACCATTGGGAGAGTACCGTTCATGTGGTACTCTCGGATCAGCGTTTCCAAGACCCAGCGTTGAAGATGCTGGGTGGGTGATGGGGTCCTCCGTAGGTGAGGACGTCCGGTCATTGCATTGTTGAAAGCACTTGCTTGTGAGTTCCTTTACGATGCCATTGGATCGAAGGGAGTTCTGAAGGTAGTACCTGCAAAACATTTTAGAAAATACAAGCAGAAAACCCATCAAAGCAGCATCTCATGATCCCATGTGTAGTTAATGACCTTTCTTGGCCCTCCTTGTGAGTAAAACGGAGCACGGGGTGGTATTAAGTTGAGTCTGTCATGCTTGGTTAAAGATTCATGTCAGGTTCACCATTTTTGTTTCGTTTGGTTTTTGGCTACGAAACTCCCAATGGCTCTGTATCCGATGATGGATGGACCTGCTTTCCAAAGGCAGGCGTTCATCGGATGGTCTGACCAGTGACTCTTAAGAACTCACATTGGTCGAGAGGATGGGAATTCGGGCTCATCACACCCTTTTTGGGGAGAATTATTTCCTGTTCCGGGACTCTCTTATAGATTTAAGACGTATTCATATGTTCGCGAATCTTTGGTTTATACCCAAACATAGTATCCACGGATTTAACTCTGGTGGGAAATGGTCAACTAGACGCAGGGGTTCGGAATCATTTATGCCTGAGTTTTACCATCCCTCATTGGATTATTGACCCCGAAGAGTCGGATCCCGCTTGAGGCGGCACAAGGAGTGGCACTGTGAACCGATTTGAAGATAATTGGATCGACCGATTGTTGGTCTTGAACCTTTGGGAGGCTTCTTACGTACCCTACTTAGGAGGCAAGGATCAAATTCCATGTAGTTCGCATGCACAGTTTATCATCATGCGGGAGAAAGGTGAGTCGACATGAAAGTTGTCGAAACAACCAGGTGGTGGGCTTGAACCTCTTGGAGGATTCCTACGTACCCTGCCTAGGAGGCAGGAATCAAATTCCACATAGTTCGCATTGGGGCATCGGAGAACCGACATAGATGTGGACCCAGGGGGAAGATGGGGATTGGGCTTGAACCTCTTGGAGGATTCCTACATACCCTACTTAAGAGGCAGGGATCAAATTCCACATAGTTCGCATTGGGGCGTCGGAGAACCGACATAGATGTGGACTCGGGGGTTCTGATGGGGATTGGTCTTGAACCTCTTGGATGCTTCCTATGTACCCTACTTAAGAGGGAGGGATCAATGTCCACGTAGATCACATTTTCTTGGGACTTATGCTCTGAGGCAGCCCGGAACGATGGATTGGGGATTACACTCTGAGGAGGCCCATAAGAGGATGGCATGGTCGATGCTTACTCTAAGCCCACTTGAGTCATGATCGGTGTGAGAAACAATAGGCGGCAGGGGCCGGAGGATCACGTTGCGAAAGGTGCGTCTGTGACAAATAGAGTGGGTCTTACGCATGAGGGCGGCCTATAAGATCGGGGCTTACTCCTAGGTGGATTCCCAGGGCGATGGATTGGGGATTACACTCTGAGGAGGCCCGTGAGGTCGGAGCTTACTCCGAGATGGATGCCCATGGCGACAAAGAGCAGCGGGAGAGGGAAAAGGGGGTGATCCTATGCACGTCTCCTCTCTTTCAGTGCATAACGGCTTCCTTATGATAGATATTTTAATACCCCTGAGGAGACCTTAACAAGTGGAGGGGCATAAAGGTAACTCCCGAGCTCAGACTCCACATTACCGTGGGAATGTGAACCGAGGAATGCTTCGGGAATCTGCTCAAGGTTCGGGGAAACCCCTTCCCCTCAACTTACCGTGGGTATGTGAACTTAAAGCAGTGCACTGATGCGACTGAAGGTTACATCACACGGGTCTGGAGGCTCTGGTGGAGGCCTCGGCTCGGGGCAGATTAATAGGCCGATGAGGGAGTCACGGAGGATCAGGCCGGACTGGAAGGATTTTATCTGGCTCCGGGAATAGGAACTCTGAAGGCTCTGATGGGCCACACGTATGAATAAGTGGTGGAGCCATTCGTGTAGGAAGGTGCTACGCAACTAGAGAAGCCTTCCACGAACCAGGGTGGTCCGCAGACTGAGGGGCATCCCACGAACTAGGGTGGTTCATGGATTCGGGTTCGGCCCGCTTACCTGGGGGGTACACGGACGGGTCCACGCGAGCAATGGTGGCCAAGGGCGGTGTCGGTCGGGGTTCTTCGGTTGAGGCTTCGCCATTGTAGGAGGGTGCTACAAGGTGTGGTGGATCAGAAAAGAAGCATAAACACCCTGGTCCGCGGGGAGTGCATCCGCGGAGGGGTTATGGTTCACGGTCTTCTCTTTTTATGTTATTTTTAGTTCGCGGATCACAAAATTATTATGCATTTTCGGTTCCTTATTAGTTCATTCCCAGGTTTATACCTGCTCTGGTTCGTGAACTAGAACTTTTCTATTTGCGAAATCCTAAGCCTTCCTTCAAAATCCTTCCACCCGAGTATGACCGCTCTTCTTTTCTTCCGCCTTCGAATCATCTGAATCTGAATCTCTGAATCCCTCCTCTTTTCCCCCTCGGTCTCCTTTTATCGAGTGGGGAAAGAGATGTATATGCGGTCACGTGGCACCTTTTACGGAGGCCCATAACCGAATACCCAGTTTACAACTAACTTGGTCAATCCGTAATTCGCGGTGGGTATTTGAACGCTTCTCCCCCCCCCCATGAACCGAACTCACGGAGTGCTTCACGGCTGCGGAGGGTTCCGCCTCCATTCCGAAAACAACAGCGGTTGTGGCTTGAACCGGTCAACGTGGTTCGTGGTTGGGGCGGTTCAAGATGGTGAACCGGATTGGCACCCATCCTGGCTCACGACCGCGGAGGATCTCCACCTCTATTTCGCGAACGATGATGGTTCGCAGAGGGGGTTCCTTGCAGAGCCTGGCCACGTCGCGTTTTCAGGGGACCGGTCCGCGGACCGGTCCTTCTTGTGCCTTCTTTGAATTTTCTCCATTCTTTCCCCAATTCTTTTGGGGGATTCGGGTAGAATCTCCTTTGAGGATTTTTCAGGACCCTATAGTGTATTATATTTATTTTTTTTCATCCATATCATTCTCTTTAATATGTTTCTTCTCTTGTGAGGTTTCATTATCCTTTAAACCATTACCATTATTTAGTGTCATAGATTTAACCTCCTTTATTTATGTCTCATTGTTTCTAGGTTGTATTCCATGAGATATCTTAAACATATTTGTTGAAAGATAAATCAAATGATTCCCAATGTTTCTAAGGAAATGTTGTTATTTTTTCAAGAGTTTATCATGGTTTTGTATCATTATCTACACTAGGGAAAGCACTGCTCATTTTTTTAATGTATTATATTAACATTGACTCAAAATAGGGTTATGCCTCCTAGGTTTATTGTTGAAATTATCATGGTGAGGTTATGTTTTATTCAATTGGGGTCTTGGGGGTTATAATTTTCATAAAAATTGGTAATAATACTTGATTTACTTAGGGAAACCTTAGTGGAACTTAGGTATGATTTATATTTTTCCTAACTTCATGTTGTACTTATCCTTCCTTTTTTTACATTGAACTAAATACTTGCAGATATTGATTTTTAAATAACTTTTGAGGTCTATTATACCTAAAAATATTACTTATTTTATTTTATACTCCTCTCTTCTATATTAGAAAACTCAAAAAAGACATTGTGATCTATAAATATCATCTAAAAGTGTTTTTTAAGTTTTTTCCAATCAATACTTTGGATAGATTATAGTTTAAAAAAAATATTTAGAAATGGATTTCACATTGAATGTGAAATTAGTACTCTCCTAAACTTAATGAATTCCTTTAAATGAGGAACTTTCTATCCTTTCAATTCTAAAATGTTTCAAGCCAATTCATTTAAGATCACTTCTGAAATGACTAGTGTATTTTACATTAAAACTCGTCTGGTTTTGAAATCAAAAATACTCTAGAATTATATTGTAATCCAAAGTATAAAATATTTAATTAGATCAAAAGTCTCACTAAATGATGTGGTAACTTCCCCAACATGCCCTTAAAGTGTTCCCATACCTCAAAGGTTAACTCTCCATCCAATTGAGTAATATTTTGATATTATAATATAGTTTCACCGTATTTGAGGTTAGTAAATACTTATCTATAAACTTTCTTACTAGTTTTTCAAATATTGTTATTGAGATAAATAGTAATCCTTTTAGAAAATACTTGGATCTATTATTTTAGAAAAATAGAAAACACATTAAACTTATTACATCATATTAAACACCATTTGTATTAAAATTTTAACATATATCTAGAAAATTTGAGAGGATTCTATATAGATCCTAGGAATAAATTCAACCATAATATTACAATTTTTCGATCATTTTCAATGAATCCAATTTAAGAATAATTTTGTAGGTTTTTATAGGTAGTTTTAAGTCTTGGGATTTCTCCCTTGACCGATGAAATTCTATAATCCTTGATATCCATATCTCATTTCATTCATGGAACATGTTTTATGATCTTTCCAATGATTGTATCATTAATAACATGTTTTTTCATTCTTCCATCACCAATTTTTGATTTTTTTAAAAATACCACTTGGTATAAGTGTTGAAATCTAAGGATTAAAAATATTCAACACTCCTTTATTGAGTTATTAGAGTTTTTCCCATTCACCTTTTCTTACTAGAGTAGAAACTTGAAACCCTATATAAAAAACAATAAATAAAAAATTCAAAAAAAATTAAAGGAAAATAATTAAACTAATAAAGTGATTAATGACTATTATTTCTAGTTGTATGACATGTTTGAGGTATTCCCCAATAACAATACCCAAAAAATGAAAAATCTAAATGTAAAATCAATTCCAATGGATGATGTAAATGTTTATAATTTTAATTTATTAAACTCATTACAAAAGCTAAAATTATATAGTATAGTCAATAATCCATGTTTTTTCCTAGGGAAGTCAATCATAACTCTTCCAAATGGGCATGTGATGTGACTCCCCAAGCCCACCTCCAATAGGCCAGGGGCTGGTGACTAGTGTCGAGTAAGCATAACACTAGCGTAAAAGGAATTAGCCTAAAGTTTCTATACACATGCACACATATCCATTCCCATACAATGATTAAAACTAAAATAACAGATAAAATATACAAGAATACATCTAAATCTCATAACTATAGTATGACAACCAGCACTGTAAAGTAAATAGGGAAAAATTCCATCCCACCACAATGAGAATGAAAACAAGTCCAACCTAAAAGTATAGATGGGGACTATTGTCAAAATCACTACAGGAACACACCTTGGTCTATATAGATCACTAAGAACCACCTGATCCTAATCCATCTTGGACTCTATAAATAGGTCGATCATTTGGACAACACACGATATGTGTAGGAAAACCCAGTGCCTAGGTGAGAATACCCATACCAAGTAGGACCCCCTAAAACACTAAGCATATAAAAACCAGAATAACAGTCATATCTACACATGTATATCTCTATATCACATATTAGAAGAATATCCAGATATACTCAATAAAGACACATAGTCTCAAATCCACAATTGTAATGCATATTTAGGGATCCTAGTAAAAAGTTCCATATAGAACTCATCTAAGAGAACACAGTCCATGATTAAGATATGACGGATGGATTGTTTCCAAGATATACTGCAAATTGGGTCCCACCAAAATAAGTATACACTGCTTGTTTAAAGATAACTATACATAGATGAGGATCACACCCAAGTCTAATGGGTACACCAACAACTCAATCTAGATTATCCCACTAAGTTGAGGTTTTGCGCCCACATAGTGTTGGACACCATGATACAAAGAACTCAAACTAGGTCAAGATGAAGATAGAGGATCTCACTATGGGCCTTACAGAAGGATTTCAACAACTATATACAATAATTCTTTCTAAATGGATCATTATCCAATATGTAGGATTTGATTCTATACTAACCCTCAAGGAATGGATATAGGCTATGCACTATAATGAAACTTGTACAAGATGAAGAGGACAAGGGATTAAAGCCTTCTTTGAAGGAGTACACAGCATGTATTGGTAGTACACAATGTGTCCCTTCAGTGATAGGGCCTACCCATTTATCATGGACCATGCCTGTATCCATGTCATTGGACATGGTGTTTCCATTCCCATTTACTTATGACCATGTCCAAGTACATGACTTTTCTCATGTGCACATGGACTGGCAGTGTCTGTGTCAGAGTACATGGTGTGTCCATGACAGTGTACTCATGCCCATGTCTATGTACCCAATGAGGTACATACTGGGTTTCTAGGGAAGGGTCACATGATGTGTGATCGAGTCACATGTCATGTGTTATTTAACATCACCATAAAAACCCTAGCACCACACCAGGGGTCCCACACACCAACTAATCCTTGATTATACATTGTGTGTTATAAAACATTCTAAAAACATAGATTCGGTTCATGTTTCATTGGATTATCCCCAAATCGTCGATTTGTACATGTTCTATACTGGAAACTAAGAAACACTATCAGTCGATCCTGTCTCTCATCGAACATTAGGATCCGGCCTTTGAATCTATTTAAAAAAGTCCCTCACACATCATACATCATCTCGAGTCAAAAAACATGAAATCGGGTGTAAAAAGTCCTTATAATCCACTACATCTTCCATCATTTAACAATACCCATGTCTTACTTATCCTAGACCTATGATAATTAATCATTTCACCATGAAACGAGTCCAAAATGTTTGATTTATAATTATTTGGGCCAAACCACCTATCAAATGAAGCATCAATGATGAACACACAATAATAGGGAAGAAAACTTGAAAACATGAAAAGAAAAATGAACCTCATTCATGTTTTTTTATCATTGATTCATTTATTATAGAAAGTAAAATGAAGAACCAATAATAAATTAAAAAACCTCTCAATAAATCCCCACAGATATACTAATCCCATAATATGAACGATCTGTAAATAAATCCATCAGTCGATTGATTAGTGTTCTTCTTAGAAATAAATAATGGGGAAATTATCCAAAATAAACAAATGTTCAACCTCAATTTGGTTCAATAGCTGATGAATAGTGAAGCTATGTCATTTTCATTGGAAAGATCCTCAAATTCCATTGCACACTAGTCATCGATCCTCGATCCCATTGTCATTATTCAATTGAAACCTCCTCCAAACACTCTCAAATGTTATCTCAAATTGTAGGGTTATGTGTATAATCATTAAATTTGTATATAACAATGTATTTAAAGGAGAATCTAGGTTTCTACATTAATAAGCAAAACAAAACAATTTATTTTATTATTTTATTCATTTTTCACCTATGATGACTTTTTCACAAACACCCTATATTGACAAAGGTTATGACATTATTAAGTTAAAACCAATATTCTAAATTCGATGATTCCCTTAAAATTTTAATGTAATCTTCTGTTCTATTTTTATTCCAAATTTTCATGAAAATCGTGCCTGTGCATGATATTAATATATTTAATATATTTTAAACATTTATTTCGAGAACATTAGTCCTTAGAATCACATGTCATCTAAGTTCTTGATCTTGAAAATAATCCATAAAATATCTAAAAAAATACATGTAAAAATTGAGTTTCTATATTCTCCCCACCTTGGGAATTTACACCCCAAAATTCCAAAAAAAGTGGATATTCAAAAAGATGTGGGTACTAATCTCGCATCTTGGTCTCCTACTCCGAGGTGCTCTCTAGAATATTCATGTACTTCCACCAAACATGCACTAAAGTAATTTATCACCCACGAAGCATCCTCACCTATTGATCCTCAATCTCTACCAGGTACACAATAATGGAAACTCCATCCTCGATGTCCATCTCACCCCAATCGATAACGTGTGAAAGATCATGCATGTACCTCCTCATATGTGACATGTGGAAGAGGTCATGTACTTAGTATAACTACGGAGGTAGATCTAAGTGGTAATACACCTCACCAACTATACACAGTATCTAGAAAGGGCTAATGAATCTCGTAGATAGCATGTAACCTCATCCAAATCTCTATAATTAACATTGTGATAATACCCTCAAGAACACATTGTCTCCCTCCTTGAACTCAAATGGCCTCTGTCATCTATTTTCATAAGATTGTTTATGGCTCTGTGCAGTCCTCATTTGTTCTTGGAGGATATATAACTTCTCATTAGGGGCTCATACCAACTCTTGTCCTGTATGTGCAGAATCTCCTAGGTCGATCCTACAAAGTGGTGACCTATAAGGTTGCCCATAAAAGGCCTTAAATGGGGTCATACTGATGGCTGAATGGTAGTTACTATTATAGGAAAACTTCACCAAGGTTATATGATCCTCCCAACTATGGAAAAATACAATATGAAATTCTACAATATTTTCTCCAAGACTTGGTCCACTCAATCCGGTCATTAGTCTGGGGGTGAAATTCATGCTCAAACTCAACTGAGTCTCAAATTCCTCCTGGAATCCCTTCTACAACCAATATGTTAAGTGATATTCATTATTAGAAATAATTTTTAAGCAATCTAAATTGATTCATATTTTCTCTTGTATGTAGATTCATCCCAATATCTCTATTAAACTGTACTCTTGGATATCTAGGAAGTGGGATGACTTGGTGAATCAGTCTACCATCACCCAGATAGAACTATTTCCCCTATATGTATATAGTAACCCCATCAGGATGTCCATAGATATCTGATCCCACTTTGACTCTAGAATCTGAAGGGGTTGATCTAAACCCACAAGGTCATGTTTCTTATCCTTTACTTACTGAAAAGTATGGAATCAAGAGATAAACTCTACAACACCCTTATTCATCCTCATCCAACAAAACTTATATCGGAGGTCCTAGTACATCATTTCAACACTTTTATTTATATCCAAAGGAGATGTAGGAAACTATCTCAGAACCTCATCCCACAACATCATTAGTACCATCGTGCATCCTCTGAAAATAATGACATGATCCTCACCTTCTAAAACTCCATCAAAATTATGTACAGTTGATATCTGAGTATGTAGGGTCTCATAGTCAAGATTCCTAAGTTATGCCTCTCTGACCCACTATAAAAGCGGAGGGTTACAACAATATACTAGAGGTAATATTCTCTGTATATATCAAAAAAGTATAATTGTAACAAGGAAAATTGATCAGATTCCTCACTCAACAACTATGAACACAATCTCTTGTTGATAGAATCTACTACCACGTTCCCATTACCATAATTATAGACAATCTCGAAGTCATCATCCTAGAGGAACTCTATTCATATCATTTGTATCAATTTAAGATTATTTTGAGATAGGATATACTTAAGACTATTGTTGTCAGAATAGATAATAAACTGCTCACCCATTATTTAGTTTCACTATATCTTTAGTATGAAGACTACCGCTACTAACTCAAGACCATGGATCATGTCATTCTACTTATGTAGTCTCAATTGATGTGAACCATAGGGAATCACCATCTAAAACTACATCAGAACACAACCAAGATTGGTTCCTGATGCATTGAAGAACACTACGTACCTGAAACCCTCTTGTGGAAGTCTCAAGATGTAAGCACTCTTCAATCTCTTTCTCAGCTCCAGGAAATCCTTCTAGAACCTCTATCCACATGAAATATATTGAGGGAGCTTATATCCTAGAGAATTCAAGTATGAATCTATGAGGGTTGTTTTCCAACATAAGGATTCTCTAACCCCCGTTCATGATCTTGGTTAGCTCCCAATCTAACATAACCTTGACCTTTATTGGGTCCACTACGACACCATCTGCTAAGATAACATATCCTATAAATTGGACCTACCGAATCTAGAACTTTCACATTGAGAGTTTCCCAAAAAGATGGTCCTCTCAGAGTATGTCCAAAACCATCCTCAAGTGTCTTTCATTCTCCTCCTCATAATCCAAGTACACTAGGATAACATCAATGAATAAAATAACAAACTACTCTAATAAGGGCTGAACGATCTGGTTTATGAGTCCCATGAACATTGTTGGGGAATTATTCATGCATAGGGGAATCACCAAGGACTCATTATGACTGTAGGGAAATCTGAATGTCATATTAGATATATCCTCATTCCATACTTGAAATTGGTGATTGATTGATCTAAGGTCAATCTTTGAGAACCGTCATTCCCCTCTCAACTGATCAAATATTTCATTGATCCTCAGTAGTGAATACTTGTTCGGTATGGTCACATGGTTTATGTGATGACAATCCACACAAAACCTCAAACTCTCTCCCTCCTTAGAAAACAAAATTAAGGATTCTAATGGTTAAACAATGGGTCTCTATTAAAGTCCACCAAATTCACCCTTATCTTGTGAAGCTCTACAGGATCCATTTGATATGCTGGCACAGATATTGGTGTCATATCAATGTGTAAATTAATGCATAATCTTATCTATACCCAAGGAGATAATCCTAGAACATCCTTAAAAAGGACATCTATATACATTTATAGCACTTAAGGGAGATGAAAACTCATAACATCCATTTCACCAAGGGTCATGCTAGCTAACTAATGAGTAATCTGCTACACCCTCCTATGCATTAGTCTATCATATGAAACTGGGGTTTCCTTTTCACCCAAACATAAAAACCTAATCACATCGTTGTAGACACACTGCATCCTCCCCCTAAAATAGTAAATTTGGGAATATAATGTAGATAACCATTACATACCTAATATGTCATCATAAGGAATCATTTCCACTACAAAGAGATCCCAATAGAAGTTGTCATCTTCATGAGTTAGGTCACATTTTCAGCATAACTGTGAAATCATTAAGTCCCCTCTTGTCAGAGTCTCCAAGCGCAGCGGTTGAGTCAAGGGATAAATTAGAATATCTATGTATCATATGAGATATGTGATGGTAAAGGATGACTTGAACCTATGTCTATTAGTACTAAAACTCAGGTCTAAAATACATTGATCATACCTCATATCATCCCTAGATCCTCTGGCCCATAATAAATAACCACCTACAGTTACCCATGCCCCTATCCTCTAGCTCCCGAGCATGGTTTGGACCACCTGGGGGTGGTGGTGGTAACATGTCGAAGCATCTACTACCTCCAACTACTCTCCCAGCTCCTCTTCCTTATCTTCCGTCATGTGGACCTATCTTCTCCTAATGTTTCCTCAACCTTGGAGTCCCATCCACTGTCTCCCTATTAACCTTATGACGAGTCAGACAATCTCATGCAAGATGTCCCCTTCCATCACATAAGTAGTACTACCTCTCTTTGGGATGACTAGACCCATATTGTGAACCTTGAACCACATATCCTCTATCCTAGGACCTCCTCCTAAAAATCCTCACATGTACAATCCCCTCAGACTCATATCAGATCCCAATTGTCGAATTATCTTCTCATGTGTTCCCACTACCGACAACCACTATCTATATCTACTCAGCGACAACTCTCAACCACCAAATATTAATCTATAACCCTATCATAGTTAGGAATTAATAGATGTATACTTTTGGATCCGATATCTCTATTCATTCCTCACTCATAGGTCTGATTCCAAAATAACTCCTCTCATTCAATATACATCGAGTACCTGAGTAGGTTGGTGAACCACAATGATTACTTAGACATTATCGTACTTCCCTATTTGAGCTGAAAAATTGCCTGGATATCTAAAAACCTCAGTGTAGCTAGAGAGAACTCCTCTTTAAAATGTACTCTAACTGTGACTAATCTAGAGTTTCAATATCATATGATTGGGTCACTGAACCCCACCATCATCCTGTACAGCCACAGAAAAGTCTTGTTGATAGAACCAGAATATGATCTATCAGGGTCCTAAAAAGATGGAAATATTACATCATAAACTCAAGAAAATCATCATCCACCTATTAGTCGGGCTCACCTTAGAACCTAAGGGGTAACTATCATTGAAACTCAAGAAGAACGCTTAGCTTTTGCACCTTATCTGTTGGCACTGTAGGCATCATCTATAACTCAATAGGTGTTGGTATAGCTGGTGCACCATCTTGAGGTAACACTTATGTAATAGGACATTGTATTGATTCCTCATCTCATGGGATATCATACACATGATCCTGATGTTGAATCCCGGGTGGCATACATCATAGAGGAATCCTAAAATAAACAAGATTTACCACATTCATGGAGTATATTTGGAGAGATGACTCAATAATTACATGGAAACAACATCCCATTCCTATATGATGCATGTACCATTGTTTTCCCTACAATCAATTTCCTCATATACCGAGTCAAAAGGCAGGTGATCAGAGTCTTGATGTATCGATATGTTATCTACTTCACCAACATTGGAGTCTCTGGCCAGAAACCAGAACTCTAAATAGTTAACATTGTTGCCCCAAAAATCTCAAAAACTCTACATTGATGCCACTCTATCATGACCCATCCCAACGGGACCTATGAAGTGACTCCCCAAGCCCCCTCTAATGGGACAAGGTCTAAAAACTAGCACCGATTCAGCATATCACTAACATGGGAGGCCTAATGCTAAATTACTTATACACACTCACACATATCTAAGCCCATACAAAGATGAAAAATAAAACAATAGATAAATAATGCATTCATATACCAAATTCCCACAAAGAGAGTAAAAAAATAATCATCAGAAAGTAAATAGGTCCAAAAACAAGCCCACCGCAAAGAGCTTGAAAACAAGTCCAACCTACAAGTATAGATGGAGAATACTGTTAAGAAAACCACAGGAACACACCTTGATTTATCCAAATCACTAATCACCACCTTGTTTTGGTCCCTCTAAGACTCTAAAAAGTTTTATCATATATACACGACATGACACATGTAGGAAAATCACATGCAGTGGTCAGTATAACAATACCTAGTAGAACACCCTGTAAAAACTAAGAATATAACATTAATAATAACAGTCATATCTACATAGGTATATTTCTATAACTCATATAAAAATAATATCCAGATATACTAAAAATATACACAGAGTCACAAATTCAGAATCATAATTCTAGTCTAGGGATCCTACTTGAAGGTTCGATATAGCACTCATCATGGAGAACACACTCCACGAGTCAGATAGCACTGATAGCGTCCATATGAGATATACTTCTCATTAGGTACCACTATAATAAGTATACACTATAATTATAAATATAATGATACGTAGATGAGGATCACACCCATGTCCATGGGGTATACCAACAAATCGATCTGGAGTAGCTCACTATGTAGAGGACCAGTGCTCACATAGTGTTGGTCATGAAAATACCAAGAACTCCCCCTAGGGAAAGATGATGATAGATGATCAAACTCGAGGCCTCACAGAAGGATTCCAAAAACTCTATATAATAATTCCTATGGAAGGGATCACTATCCTATGTATAGGAAGTGATTCCTTACTAACCCTTAGGGAATGGATATAGGGAACACACCCTAACCAAACTTGTCAAAGACAAAGAGGATAAGATATCCAACCTACTTTGAAGGATTATACGGCGCGTCTCCTCGGAAACGGGTCCTATTTTTTTATCATGTCATGTACCCATATCTATGTCATAGTACATGATGAATCCATTCCCATGTACTTATGACCATGTCCAAGTACACAAATTTTCCTATGTACACCTGGCCTGGTCGGGTTCGTGTGGGAGTACAAGATATATATGTTGTCATGTACACTTTTTCTGTTTTTGTGTATCCTCTATGGTATAGTATTAGCTTCCAGGGAAGGTTCACATTAAATTTTATATTTAATTTCAACAATGAAACCCTAGAACTACACCCGAGTTCCCACACATTGTGTAATCTTGGATTACACGCTGTGTGTTACAGAACATTCTAGAAACATAGATCTGGTTCACACAACATAGTTTTATCCTTTGACCATTAATTATACCACTACCCAAGCTAGAAACCAGGTAAAAAAATTAGAAAATCCTTATATCATCAAACACTAGGATTTGGCATTTGAATCCATTAAAAAAATTTATTCACACATCATCGAGAATTGTGCATCGAAGAACATGAAATTTGGTATCCCAAATCCTTATGATCTGATACCACTTCCAAAAACGTATTGTCTCCATGTTTTACTATGCCTAGATCAATGATATCAAATCATTTCAAAAAGAAACTTGTGAAAAATATTTGATTTATCTATATTTGGGTCAAATAACATGTCAAACGAAGCAATGATGTTAAACACTTAAGAACATGGGAGAAATTTAGAAAAACACAATGAATAATGAACCTCAACTATGTTTGGTTGGACTTGATTCATTACCATTATAGTTAATAATGAATAATTGGTAATAAATAAATATATCTCCCACTAAATCCCCATAAATAAACCCATCCCACAATATGGACAATCCGAAAATCAATCTATTGGTCGACTGATCATAATTCGTCATAGAAATAAATAACACGGAATGAATCCAAACGAAACAGACATACTACCTCAATTTTTATCAATTTTTGATGATGAATGAATCTGTGAAATTATCGTTGGTGGAATACTTAGATTTGGTTGTACATCATTCTTCGATCCTTTATTTGTTTATCATTCTTCAATCAGAACCTCCTCCAATGGCTCTACAATGCTCCCTCAAAACTGCAGGGTTAGGATGATAACCCTTAATGTATGATATAAAAATGTATTTAAAGGAGAATCTAGGTCTCTTCATCAACAAACAAAATTAAATAATTTATTTTACTATTTTATCCATTTTATAATGACTTCTTCACAAACACTCTGTGCCAACAACGGTTATGTCACACCTAAGGTAAAACCCACATTCTAAACTCAATGATGCCCTCATATTTATAATTTGGTCCCCCATTAGGGAGTGATTCCACTTTTCTATAATATATATATATATATATATGATGTTAATATATTTAATATATTTCAAACATTTATTTCAGGCACACCAGGACTTGGAATCATATGCCTTCTCAGTGCATGGTCTCAAAAATAATCCGTACAATAACTAAAAAAATACATGGAAATCCTAGTCGCTACAAGGTATAACTACCATAATTCCAAGAATGTGGGTATAAATTAATTATTGATTCTTTAGTTTCAAAACTAAATGAATGAAATAATTTTTCAATAACAATATCTTATTATAAAAAATTAATGAGTAAAATAATTTTAAAGGATTTTTTTTCAAACAAATATGATTTCTATCACATGTAAATTAATTTAAATTAGGTATTTTAAAATTTCATAAATAATAAACATCCATTGGATCAATTTCATTGAATACTACCTCAATCCTACTATTATTTATGACCAACATAATATACTAAAACTAAAATGAATTAAAGTTAAATAATAAAAACAAATGAAGTATCAAGGATACTTTTATAACAAAAATCCATCACAATCATATTGATTTCCCATATCTTACTACTCTTTTATCAAAGAATAAATTAAATAATAATAATTAAAAATCAATAAAAATATGAAACTAAACCTAAAAAATCATTCACAATCGAATTCACTCTTTTATCATGTACTCATCCCATTACACATTTTTTACAATCCCCAAATGTGAAAAAACATTCATGATTGATAAAGAACCAATAATTAATGATTAATTCATCTCAAATGATCTAGAAAACAAAAAAACAAGAATATTTTCTCAAACGTGGACCTCAAGTGAATTTGGTAAATTCCCTTGTCATTAAATTTTAATTGATGTCATTTAAACCCAAGGTCCTGAAGCCTTATCTAACTTGATAAAAGAAAATGTGTCAAAAATATATCCAGACTAAAAAATAACTAAAATTTATAAAACTATAGAAATCATGTGTGATGACCAATGTTCTATTGTATTAATTAATGCGTTATTATCGATTTAAACCATGAAATAAGGTAGTAAAAACAAAGGATTGTTTGAATTGTTGAATTTAGACAGATATAGTTCCCATTAATGGTGTATTTAGGATGATTATAATTGCTATTGAATAATGATGATACGGTTATTAAAGATTAATATAAGAAATGAGAGTTATGTTTGAAGAAAAATCATGGGGAGTGGTAGTACACTAATACAAAAAGGTTTTTTATGTCAATTATTTAGGTTTTTAATGTTGGTTTTTATAGAATAATTACTATAATATATGTACTATATATATTTTTTATGTTGGTTATTAAAAATGGGGAAACAATAACTATTTAAAAAATAAAATATTTGACATCTATGTTTTTATAACTATTGTTTTTAGCCTCTTTCGATGTCAGTTTTTTAATAAACAATGTTGAAATCCATTTTTATGTCATTTAAAATAAAACTACCATCAAATATTTTTTAAAAATAATTATAAAAAAAACAAAATTGAAAGTATTTAATTTTTTAAAATATTTAGACACTAATTACTTCCATGGATGAAGAAAAAATCAAGAACCATAGAAAATGAAAGAAACAAAAAAACAGGGGAAATGTAACTTACATATTCAACTTAATTTTCATCCTTATTGTTGTGTCATTCAATATAATTTTATTTAGTTGAAAGATTTATTGAAGCATCAAAAGTTAGGGTTAGTAAGAAATTTTAAAATCTAGAAACTAAATATCATGAGGATTCTTTTATTTTTTAAATTATCCAATGATGTATTATTCAACATAAAAAATAATAATTAATAAGTATATTGATTGAATGTTCACAATAAATAAATGAAATAATTGGATAATTCTTATAAATACTATGGTAAATTTCTATTAAATGAAACTATGGAAGGAATATATGATTTGAAGGATGGGTAAATCAAAAACAAGTAAATATGAAGTGTGTATAATTATATAAGACTTTTGGAAAACTTTTTCATATTTTTAAAAAATTTAGGTGGGATTTGAAAATTGAAAGGAGCACTATGAAAAAATTGAAACTTCAACTCTATGAAAGATGAAATATTACTTTTAAAATCTAGTAATTTAATAAATGATGTTAAAACTCCCATATAGAAACATATTAACATTGATTATTTTATAACTGATGTTGAAAAAATATTTTTAACATCATTTATTAAATAAATAATGTTAAAAACACCATTAGAAAAGGTTTTCACATGGGTTATAGAAATAAATAATATGAAAACATTAATAATATTGGTTATTAAATAGTTTACATTAAAACTCTAATATGAAGTTCATTTTTTCTACTAGTGGTAGTAAGCCACTACACATTTAGTATAGGAAAACCTAAAATTTTGTGTGAAAAATGGTAAATTGGATCACCATAAAAATATGGGCGAGTCTCTATTATAATTCTAGTGGGAAATAGAATTTATTATAGGTTACTGGAAATCTAGAAAACCTTGGTCCTATTTTTTAAAATGAGGGAAGTTTTATTATTTTCTAGCATCCTTTTTAACCCTAATTAAGGGGTCATACTTTCCATATTCCTATAATCTAGATCTGTCGCATGATTGATCTAACCTTTTCTATATACTCAACCCCTCTTTTATCATGGGTATTTAAGGTTTTTGAGGGAGTTTTCTTCCACTGAATCATGGTAAAATTGTTCTATATTACTCTTCTTACTTCTTAAATTTTTCTTCTCTTATTTCTCCATCTTCTAGATTATGGATTGAGATTGTATTTCACCAAATTATGGTGAATTCATTTTTGATGATAGTTCTTTTCTTATTTTAGATAGAGGGATCCATGGAATGGAAATCACATTTTTCTGAATTCTATTTTGATATAATGAGAATAAGTTATGCTTTATATTAAGTATTTCATGTTTTTCAGATAAAAGTATATTTTTTTAGGTCGAATCGATTGGGTATTTTTATTATTATAAAATTAAGGGTATTATTGGAGGTTTATATATGGGTTTTATTTATATTTTATTTTTCCTTGATTATAGTTCTTTTTTAATCATTATTCCATAGTTATGGAATTTGGTTTAATAAGTATTATTATTTTTAATTCAATTACACTAAACTTGTCGATGAATTGTTAAGGAATTTGGTCTCAACCCCCCAAGTGTTTACATGTGTTATGCCTATTATGTGATTTAAAATTTATTTAAATGTAATGATTAAAGTATAATATATATTTTTAAATAAATAATTGTAATTTTTTAATAGGTTTTTTTTAATTTTCAAGAAAAAAAGGTTTTTTAAGGAAAACATCAATGGAATTGTGTCCAGTTTTTGATCACTTTATTACTTTCCTTATTTAGTAAAACATATTTATGAATGTTTAACTATTTTAATGGTGACCATGACTAAAATATTGTATAAAAATAAAAGTATAATTATTATGTTATTACTTTATTATGAAAAACATGTTGTCTTGGCATGTTTTTTCTAAAATATTATTCATCCTTATATGAATTATGATTTTCCTTGAATCAAGAATTATTAATTTATATAAATATAATTCTTGGTTATACATTTCTTATTAGGTTCTTTAAAATGATAAAGAAGATAGATCGTCCCTTTTTATATCCCATCTGAATGAATCATGAGACAAAAAATGACACTTAACATTTGATTAATGGGTTACATTGGTGGAAAGGTCATAACTGATTAAGAGAATTAAAAGTAGATTATTTGATGGTTTCCATTTTAAATTTAAAATGGTGGAATGAATTCAAATACTAACTTCTTCATTTCTCTAGATATTGATATTTTGAATTAACATTCATGTTTTGGTATTTAGTTTAGTTTGAGGGGTTAAAAATTCAATCTGAAAATACTTTGATGATCAATCATACATTGGAATATTCATGTTATCTTCTTTGATATTTTGTTTGTTCTCTTAGTATAGTTAGTTGGGTTGTTTCTGCATTAGCCTAATATTTAGTTATTTAATCTCTTGATGTAAACACGGTACCATTTTAATTTATTGAGAGTTATTCTAGTTTTATTATTTTAATACCTTTATATCAATTTTAGACTGACTGAAAATTAACTTTTTATTGAATAAGAAGAGGAGAAAAACAGGTTAGGACCAAAGAAACACAAATCACGGTGGCTTAAAATGGTGGTGGAATAGGGCGTCTTCGAGAATAACTTGGTTGCATTTATTTGGAAAGGAACCAACCCAATTGTAGATAATGATGTCCTCGTCAGCTCTACCTTCACAAGAAAAATTTTCCACTACAAAATTTCCTTCGCACCAAATATGCTTGACAGAACATCCTGTAGGTTCTGGTTGCAGCGGAAGCGCATTGGTGGGTTAGCCCAACATTGATTTTAACGTTAAAAAACGTTCAATCTGAGATTCGTCACAATATAAAATGCCGAATCTTCAGAATAGAACGAAGAACGAAAAGAAAATAATATTCCCGGAACCCTTGAGGAGGATCATCATATGTTGATTATAATTAATTTAATTAATGCATAATAATTATCTCGTTGGAATTATTTCTTCGTTGATGTGTCTGGTCACGGTTCGGTGATCCGTCGTTGCATCGTAGAATCCAAGTGTAAGATTCTTCTAGCGGTGATCCACACGTGTGTCACGTATCTCCGAACGTCGCCGAAGGGATCTATGGGTGCTAGCGCGGAAGAACCTTCGCTTGCGATGTCCGCCTTCGACCGCCTTGATCCGGTGGAGGATCTTACTCTTGTAACTTGACGACATTCTTGGTGGAAAGGGAATTCTCTCTTGGCTTGAGAGTATTTCCAAATCAGTTGTTCACAACAATGGCTCTTTAAAATGTTGGGGTTGCGAGGATATTTTTAATTGGGTTTGAGGTTAATAGAGTTATGACAATAAATAAATGCATTACGCGTTTTATTTATTTCATTAACTCTTATTGAAAACCCCCATGTCAAATTATTAATTCCTTGACATGCGCACATGCTGATTATAATAAATATCATTTAATAAAACAATATTAAATCCTCAAAATCCCATCTGGGAAAACTACACGGCATGTAATAATTAATACACGGTGTGTACTTGTTTTCCATAAAACTACACGGCGTGTATATTTAATATACACGATGTGTACTTTTATTTTCTATTTATCTCCACCACATTTATTAGACCTTGAGTAATTACTATTTATTTCTTAAATAAATGTAACTACATTACTCTCTAATAAATATATTATTTCATCCACAATATATTCTCTCGAATAACTAGTGTCAAAATAAATGCGATCAGACATCCTTAAATAATTATTAAACCACAGTCGGGAATAATATTTATTAAACTTGTTAAATTAATATTTAACTGAGATACATGTACACACATAGTGTGTGACCCTCTAGGCCTCTTTCTTGGTGGCATTAGGCTGAGCCTGCCTAAAGTCCAAGGTTAGCATCTAGCAACACGCCAAGGCACCCATAGAGAAAGAAGTTAACGCTGCAATGACGTGTCACTTCCTACGAACGCTTACCGTGTAATATAATCCTTTTGTCTCGATATCTCCAATCAAGCGGGTTGCATGCTAGTGCCATCAACCCATGTGCTTGATTATTCTTTCTTTGACTTCTCGGAATTGAACTTGCCCATACCTTACCATGGCCATGGATTTATTTAGGCTATATCAATTCCATCAAAGGGCCTGATATATCTACTTTCGTTATGGAATGGAAGGTACAAATCCTTTCTCGCATTATCTATTAAAACGGTATTACTCGTGACGCACCCAACGTATCCTACCTCGCTGCGAACAGTGTGTCATCACAGTTTTTGTCAATACATCTAAGTGCGCGAGTTGTAATACCCATTAATAATAATCTTAAATTCTAAGGACCAATACACACGTCCGCAGATAGGAACATCCAATGACACTATGAAATGTGGATTTCCTACTGGCGGCTCTTGTTCTCATAATATCCTCCTGGATATTACCAAGGGCGCACACCATGAGAAGGTGCCTCAAAGTTTTATGAGTTCTCACCCCTAATTACTTGTATTATTTGTGTCCCTAAAATAATATCATTTGGCCATAGAACATACATTAAAGAACAGGGTTATGGAACTTTCGGGTTCTCATCATAGCAGGGATCCTCTACGACCCTTTAATGCAACAGTTGTCCTTAGGAAATTATCACATGACATGTCATGCAGAAGAAAAATCAAGATGTGATAAGGTTTTTATTTAATTAATAAAGTACAAAGTAGTTGGTTCTAGACCACCAACTCTAATAGACTCCCACTTGGACTAGAGCCAACTGCTAACAACCTTTAACCCGCTAGCTCTCACATGATATTCATGCTTCTGCTGAGATAGGCCTTTAGTCATGGGTTCCGCCACATTCTCTTCCATGGACACTCTTCTCACTACAACTTGACCCCTTTGATAGAAATCCCTCAAGAGGTGATACTTCCGGAGTATGTGCTTTGTCTGTTGATGTGACCTTGGTTCTTTTGCAAGAGCCACCGCTGCAATATTATCACAATACAATGAAATGGTATCTTTACTGCTGGGGACCACATCAAGCTCTTGGAAAAAGTTCCGAATCCAGACGGCTTCTTTGGCTACATCAGAAGACGCTATATACTCGGACTCCGCTGTAGAATCGGCGACAACTGGCTGCTTTGAACTCTTCCAGCTAACAGCTCCTCCATTGAGATAGAAAACATATCCAGATTGCGACTTCAGATCATTCTGATCTGTTTTAAAACCAGCATCAGCATACCCTCTGATGACAAGCTCCTCGTCTCCTCCATACACCAGGAACATATCCTTAGTTCTTCTCAGATACTTAAGGATAGTCTTAACAGCAGTCCAATGTTGTTCTCCTGGATCTGCTTGATATCTTCCTACCATGCTCAGCGCATAGGCAACATCAAGCCCGGTACATAACATGGAATACATGATGGATCCTATAGCCGAAGCGTATGGGATCTTACTCATCTTATCTTTCTCCTATTGTGTCTGGGGACACATTTTCTTAGAAAGATGTAAGCCATGTGACACTGGAACCAATCCCCTCTTGGATTTTTCCATACTAAATCTCTTTAGTATTTGGCCAATGTATGTACCCTAACTTAGTCCAAGAAGCCTCTTGGATCTGTCACGAATGATCTTGATCCCTAGAATGTAGGCTCCTTCTCCTAAGTCATTCATGGAGAAACACTTGTTCAACCAGTCCTTAACTAACTGTAAGGCTGGTACGTCGTTTCCAATAAGCAATATGTCATCAACATATACCACTAGGATGACGACTGCATTCCCATTAAACCTCTTATAAACACATGGCTCACATTCGTTCTTAATGAAACCAAATTCCTTTATGGCTTCATCAAATCGAATGTTCCATGACCTGGATGCTTGCTTCAATCCATAAATGGATTTCTGCAACATGGAAACCCGTTTGGCTTCACCTGGTGTCACAAACCCTTCTGGTTGTGTCATATAGACATCTTCCTGAAGTTTCCCATTAAGGAATGTTGTTTTGACATCCATCTTCCAAATCTCGTAGTCATGGTAAGCTGCTATGGAAAGTATGATTCTTATGGATTTAAACATGGAAACTGGCAAGAAGGTTTCATCATAGTCAATTCCTTGACATTGTCTGAATCCTTTAGCCACTAGCCTTGCTTTATAGGTGCTAACTTGTCCTTCCATGTCCAGCTTTCTTTTGAATACCCATTTGCATCCAACAGGCTTTACATCAACTGGCTCATAGACCAGAACCCAAACATGGTTCTGATACATGGAATCCATCTCATAATTCACAGATTCTAGCCATCTTGCATCTTCTGAGCTTTCTACTACTTCCTTGTAGGAGATAGGTTCATCAATGTCCAACAATAATGATTCACCATCCTCGATGACTAGGAAACCAAATCTCTCTAGTTCCCTTACCTCTCTTGAGCTCCTACGCAGTACTTGTGTTTCTGGAACCTCTTCCACGGGGACCTGTGGAACTTGTTCCTATACCAACTCCTGTGTATCTTGAGCATCAACTTCATCGAAGTCAATCTTTCTCCCACTATCCTTCTTGAGGATCTGCTCCCTCTCAAGAAAGACGGCTTGTCTGGTGACAGTCACTTTCTTGTCTTGAGGGTTATATAGGTAATATCTTTTCGTTTCCTTGGGATATCCTATAATGATGCACTTCGTGCCCCGGGGTGCTAGTTTGTTTCCTGAGAAGGCCTTAAAAAATGCCTCGCATCCCCATACACATGTGTGCGACAAATTGGGTTTCCTTCCATTCCATAACTCGAATGGAATTCCATTTTCCACCTTAGTTGTTACTCGGTTTAATGTGTATGTTGTAGTTTGTAATGCATATCCCCAAAAGGATAATGGAAGATCTGCATGACTCATCATCGACCTCACCATGTCCAACAAGGTGTGGTTCCTCCTTTCACTAACACCATTCCACTATGGTGTATAAGGAGGAGTGAGCTGAGATAGAATCCCAGACTCCCATAGAAGATCGATGAACTCTTGGTTCAGATATTCTCCACCTCAATCCGATCGAAGATTCTTTATCTTCTTACCAAGCTGATTCTCTACTTCACTCTTGAATTCATTAAATTTCTCTAAGGACTCTGAATTATACCTCATTAAGTAGACATATCCATATCTACTCAAATCATCAGTAAAATTAATGAAGTAAGAATATCCACCTCTAACTTCTACTGGAAATGGTCCACACACATTTGTGTGTACCAATCCTAGAAGCTCTGTGGACCTTTCACCTTGTCCACCAAAAGGCGGCTTGGTCATTTTTCTTTGTAAACAAGTGTGACATCTATCAAGTGGTTTTAGCTCAGTAGAGGCTAAATAGCCATCTTGGAAGAGCTTTGTCAAACGCTTCTCATTCACATGACCAAGGTGGTGATGTCATAACTGGGTGATGTATGAGTCATGTGAGTTTGTTTCGTTATCGATTGCCAACACTTGGTTTTCGTAATTCAATACATACAAACCATTATTTAAATGTGCCATACCATAACATACATTGTTCTTATAAAAGAGACAACCCTTATTTCCAAATTTGAAAACAAATCCATCCATATCCAAAAAAGATACATAAATTATATTCTTGGTAACACTAGGCACATAATAACAGTTATGTAAAACCAAAATCATCCCAGTCGGCAATGAGAGGTGGTAGTCTCCAATAGACAACACAGCCAGCCTTACGCCATTGGAAGCTTGAAGATCCACCTCTCCTCTGGAGATCTTTCTAAATCTACTTGGTTCCTGCATTTGAATACAGATGTGAGCCCCACAAACTGTATCTAATACCCAATGTGTAGAAATAGAAAGATTTCACTCAATAAAAAATGCACCTTTAGCATCCCCATGCTTCTGGGTTCAGTTCCTCTTCCAGTGGCCCTACTTTCCACATGCAAAACACACTACCTCCCATTCCTTGACCTGCCTCTGGATCTTCCCCTTCTTGGAGGGACGGTGCTTGGGGGCTTCAGACCGTTTATAAGTCTTTGGACCCTTTTCCTTGTCCTTCCTTTTATTGTTCACCATAAGGACCGCGGGTTTGTCACACTCCATTTCCTTATCTACCTGGAAAATCAAGGTCATAAGCTCTGATAGACTCTTCTCATTGCCGCTCATGTTGTAGTTGACAATGAAGCTATAGAAGGTCTTGGGCAGTGATGATAGGATGAGATCTGTACGCAACTCATCCAGGAATTTAATCCCTAAGATGTCTAGGCATTCAATGTAGCCAATAAGCTTGACTACATGAGGCCCAGCTGGTGTAGACTCTCCAAGCTTCGTGGTAAACAAAGCATTGGAGATCTCATACCTCTCTTGTCTCGCCTTCTCTTGGTATAGATCTTTAAGGTGAGACATCAGGATATACGCGTCCATGTTTTCATGTTGCTTCAAGATCTCATTAGACATGGTCGATATCATGAAACAATGGACATCTGTGGCATCATCCATGTGTTTCATTTAGAGAGATAATTCCTCATCACTAGCCTCTTTCCTAGGCGCAACTAGAATAGGCTCTTCCATCACATATAATTTCCTTTCTTGGCAAAGGATGACGCGTAAACTCCTCTTCCACTCTTGGAAATTGGTGCTGGTGAGAAGGTTTTCTTTTTCGAGTATGGTGCACAATGATATGTTTGAAGTCATTTTCTTTCCGTTTCTACAAATTAAGATGAGAAAAGGTTTAGTACTTTATTACAAAAATTGAGACAAATAAATAAATTAATACTTATTAGTCTCCCACTATTTTATCGAAATCCAATAGCCCTCACCATTGACTTTAGAATATTCTGTTGCGTGAATATTCTAGTGGCAATGATCCATATTTACCTTCTCATTACCCCAACTAGGGTTGGTCAAGAAACTTGAAGGGTTTCAGGTAGGCATTCCAAATGCCAACTGCATTAACTCGCAGCTCCTTGATCTGCTGAGTGGACTCCCCAATCCTGAAATCCTTTTTGGATTTCCTCAACCTTTGCCTCTAGGTCATACCAAGTCCTGTTGTGGAAGTCAACCATTGATGCAAACCAAGTAAATTCAACCCAAAACCTTGAATTAGAATTCCCCGATAATTGAAAGCACCCCAACTAGGGTTGGTCAATCACTTTGAACTATGGTTCGATTCTAACCAAGATTATGGAAGGCTATGCTGACTTAATATTTATTTTGAGGGATTTTATCCTTATACGTAAATTGACATTTTATTATCTTTGATTACATGCTTTTTAATATTAAGTGGGATATACTTAAGTGATTAACCATGTCTAAGATAATATTTACGTATAAGCCGGTTTTATTTTAGTTCCATCTTGCTTTCTCATTTAATTCATTAACTGTGTGATTTTGACAACACACCACCATAAATAAACCATTCAACTAATAGAAATAAAATAAATGGTATGATCATGAGCTTTTCTATTAGTTAGTTTATCTAGCGGTTGATAAACTAACCCAAGACCAAGGGGAGAAACACCTTGAAACTTTCGGGTTCGTGTTTACAGATTTCCACCTGTCCACCTTTGTATCTCCTTGGATTGGTTTCACCTTGTCTCCTTACTTGAGCCGCCTCCACTAGCTTGGGAGCTCCATCCATTACATGTGCATTTATCTCACACGAAGGTGAGGGGTAAAAGGGGTTTTTACATAAAACAATCCTTGGGCGTGCAGGCCTTATATATTAATGAGGAGATGGCTCGCAGGCCAACAAATGTAATTTAAATAAATAAATTAAAAGAAACCATTCAAATACAAAGGTCTCGGTCTAGTTCATGATCATCCATACATGCAACGATATTTACGCATAAATAAAACTAGAATTCAATTCTTTAATCGTTCTCGTTTAAGATAAATCACGCTCGAATCAATTAATTTTCTTTAATTTATCAATCCTTTTATCTTAAATCCCTTTTCTGAATTTCCTTTAGATTCTCATCCATCATAATTTTAAACAAATAAATTCATTTAAAATTATCCCTGTACGTAACTTGTACCTTGGAGGCAACCCGGTGAATTCCCATTTATTACGCAGATGTTAAATTAAACACATATATATAAAACACCTATCACGTGTTGTGCCTGAGCTTTATTCCTACACCATGGTACACGTCTCATGGGTTTTTATAATATAATAATAAATTTTAATAAATCTGCGTAATTTGGGTGAGTACACGGTGTGTAGTTCCGACTACACGGTGTGTACTTTTCTTCACCGTCCATCCGAAGTACACGCCCGAGGATAGGGCATGTTAATGTACTTCGGAAATTTTTGGAGTACACTGTGTGTACAGTGGGACACACGCCGTGTAGTTTCCGCGTTACACGGTTTCCAGCTGGGCAGGCTGTGTACGGAGTACACGACCCAACCCTGACCCGAAGGGACTACACGCCGTATTCATTGGACCACACGGCGTGTATTCCGGAAACCATGTGCCACCTGTTTCTGGTCAACACACAGTGTCTTAAATTCTTAGAAAGAATCCAATACATGGCCTGATTTGGCAGATCAGTCAATGCATTGAACCTAGACTACACGGCGTGTACTTCTGAATACACGCTGTGTATTCTGGTGCTATACGGCCAGAAACGTTTGGCTCCTCCGGATGAGTTCCTCTATTTTATTTTAATAAAAATTAAAAGAAAAAATCGTTTCTGTGAGGTAAACGAGAAACGAGGGATAAGGAATAAATCTCGATATTTAGATTGCCAGAATGATTAAACTTGAATTAAAATAACTAAATTATTAAATGCATAAATTACCAACGAAAAACTAAATAATTATAATCAACGATATGACCCCTCTGATACCACTTGTAGGTTCTGGGCGCAGCGGAAGCGCGTTGGTGGGTTAGCCCAACTTTAATTTTAACATTAAACAACGTTCAATATGAGATCCTTCACAATATAAAACGTCGAATCTTCGGAATAGAATGAAGAACGAAAAGAAAAGAATAGTCCTGGAACCCTTGAGGAGGATCATCATATGTTGATTATAATTAATTTAATTAATGAATAATAATTGCCTCGTTGGAATTCTTTCTTCTTTGATGTGTCCGGTCATGATTCGGTGATCCGTCGTTGCGTCGTAGAATCCAAGTGTAGGATTCCTCTAGAGGTGATCCACACGTGTTTCACGTATCTCCGGGCGTCGCCGAAGGGATCTCCAGGTGCTAGCGCGGAATAACCTTCGCTTGCGATGTCCGCCTTCGACCGCCTTGATCCGGTGGAGGATCTTTCTCTCGTAACTTGAGGGTGTTCTTGGTGGAAATGGAATTCTCTCTTGGCTTGAGAGTATTTCCAAATCCATTGTTCACAACAATGGCTCTTTAAAATGTTGGGGTTGCGAGGATATTTATAATCAGGTTTGAGGTTAATAGAGCTATGACAATAAATAAATGTGTTACGCGTTTTATTTATTTAATTAACTCTTATTGAAAACCCTCATGTCGAATTATTAATTCCTTGACATGTGCCCACGCTGTTTATAATATATATCATTTAATAAAACAATATTAAATACTCAAAATCCCAACTAGAAAAACTAAACAGCATGTAATAATTAAAAAACGGTGTGTAGTTATTTTCCATAAAACTACACGGCGTGTATATTTAATATACACGGCGTGTACTTTTATTTTCCATTTTTCTCCACCACAATTATTAGACCTTGGGTAATGACTATTTATTTCTTAAATAAATGTAACTACATTACTCGCTAATAAATATATTATTTCATCCACAATATATTCTCTCGAATAACTAGTGTCAAAATAAATGCGATCATACATCCTTAAATAATTATTAAACCACAGTCGGGAATAATATTTATTTAACTTGTTAAATTAATATTTAACTGAGATACATGGACACACTTAGTGTGTGACCATCTAGGCCTCTTTCTCCGTGGCATTAGGCTGAGCCTGCCTAAAGTCCAAGGTTAGCGTCTAGCAACACGCCAAGGCACCCATAGAGAAAGAAGTTAACGCCGCAATGTCGTGTCACTTCCTACGAACGCTTACCATGTAATATAATCCCTTTGTCTCAATATCTCCAATCAAACGGGTTGCATGCTAGTGCCATCAACCCATGTGCTTGATTATTCTTTCTTTGACTTCCCGGAATTGAACTTGCCCATACCTTTCCATGGACATGGATTTATTTAGGCTATATAAATTTCATCAAAGGGCCTGAGATATCTACTTCCGTTATGGAACGGAAGGGACAAATACTTTCTCCCGTTATCTATTAATGCGGTGTTACTCGTGACGCACCCAACGTATCCTACCTCGCTGCGAACAGTGTGTCATCACAGTTTTCATCAATACATCTAAGTGCGCGAGTTGTAATACCCATTAATAATAATCTTAAAGTCTAAGGACCAATACACATGTCCGCAGATAGGAACATCCAATGACATTATGAAATGTGGATTTCCTACTGGCGGGTCTTGTTCTCATAATATCCTCCTGGATATTACCAAGGGCGCACACCATGAGAAGGTGCCTCGAAGTTTTATGAGTCCTCACCCCTAATGACCTTTATTATTTGTGTCCCTCAAATAATATCATCCCTCCATAGAACATACATTCAAAAATAGTGTTATGGAACTTCCGGGTTCTCATCATAGAAGGGATCTGCTACGACCCTTTAATGCAACAGCTGTCTTTATGAAATTATCACATGACATGTCATGCAGAAGAAAAATCAAGATGTGATAAGGTTTTTATTTAATGAATAGAGTACAAAGTAGTTGGTTCTAGACCACCAACTCCAACACATCCTTGACTGATAAAGCTCTTACAAAGTTTCCCCAGATAGAAGAGATCCCACTGAGGTTCAGTCTTACCTTGGAGAAAGAATATGGACATAGCAGAGTCCAATTCGATATTCTCCACCTTGACATTGAGCTGGTTGCACAACGAGAAGTCTGTTGCGTGACCCTAAATTCCGCACTCAAGGACGAACTCGGTCCATAGAAGGCGTTGAAACAAAAGATGACTAAGCCATTTGCATTACTAACTAGGCCACTGACCCACATCTATCCATCAGGGAAGGAACCATATACATTGAGATTTAAGCTGCTACAAGGCGGTAACCACCTGACCCATTTTCCCTGGATGTTTGGGCATGTACTTGTAGAAGATATCGGCCTGGGGAGAAACCTTCTGAAGGAGGGAGAATCCTTGAAACTGCAAAAAATATTTCCCAACTCGGCCACCATTGTACAAGTCCTCACCTGAAGTTGTAAGTGGGAAGTCTTTGTACCTTCTATGGCCTTGTTTCTTGCCTCCCAGAGATTCCAGCAAGTAGCCACAACAATAGTTGCACGAATTTTCCGTTCAACATCCAGCGATCCAAAATCCCAAAACTAACTCATACAAAGTACCTCAAAAGAATTTCCTCTACATTTGATGTCCAGACTATATCCCATATAGTGACATAGGGTCCTTTCCCATTATTTGTACCCAAAAGGATGTTATGATTACTCCATTTGAGGGTTGGTGACACAATTACAATGGGACACCATGGTCACTCCTCTGCACTGAATGTTCTCGTCCATCTGAAGTGCATCAGCCCTCAAATGGAGATACATACGTACATACATACGTACATACGTACATACATACATACATACATACATAAATACATACATACATACATACGTACATACATAAATACCTACATACATACATACGTACATACGTACATAGATCGATAGATACAAACATACATACATACATACATACATACATACCTTCGTACATACGTACCTACATACCTACATAGGTACATACCTACATACATACATACACACCTACATACATACCTACAAACATACCTACATACATACATACATACTACATACATGCATACATACATACAAACATACATACTTACATACCTACATACTTACATACATACATACATACATACATACATACATACATACATACATACATACATACATACATACATACCTACATACATACATACATACATACATACATACATACGTACATACATACATGCATACATGCATGCATACATACATACCTACATACATACCTACATACATACGTACATACATACATACAAACATACCTACATACATACCTCCATACATACCTCCATGCATACCTCCATACATACATACATACATACATACATACATACATACATACCAACATACATCATATATACATACATACATACATACATACATTCATACATACATTCATTCATTGTATGCATGCATACATACATATATACACATATACTTATATACATTCATTGTATGTATGTTTGTAGGTATGTATGTATGTATGTATGTATGTATGGAGGTATACATACATACATACATACATATGTACATACATACATACATACATACATACCTACGTACATACATACATTCATGCATACCTACATACGTACGTACGTACCTACATACCAACATACGTACATACCTACTTGCATACATACATACCTATATACATACGTCCCTACATACATACAGACATACATACATACATACATACATACGTACATACATACATACATACATACTTACTTACTTACTTACATACATACATACATACTTACATACATACATACATACATACATACATACATACATGAATAAATACATACATACATACATACATACATACATACTTACTTACTTAAATACATACATACATAAATACATACATATATACATAAAAACATACATACATACATACATACATACATACATACATACATACATACATACATACATACATACATACATACATACGTAATGGATGATTTCCTATCACAGTTTCATACAAACATACCTGCATACATACCTCCATACATACCTCCATACATACCTACATACATACATACATACATACATACATACATACATACATACATACATACCTACATACATCATACATACATACATACATACATACATACATACATACATACATAGATACATACATACATACATACATACATACATACATACATACGTACATACATACATACATACATACATTCATACATACATACATACATACATACATACATACATACATACATACATACATACATAGATACATACATACATACATACATACATACATACATAGATACATAGATACATACATACATACATACGTACATACATACATACATACATACATTCATAAATAAAGACATACATACATACATACATACGTACATACATACATACATACATACTTACTTACATACATACCTATATACGTACATACGTACAAACATACGCACATACATACATACAGACATACATATATACCTACATAAAAACATACGTACATACATACATAAATACCGACATACATACATACATACATACATACGTACGTACGTACGTACATACAGACATACGTTCATACATACATACATACATACATAAATACATACATACATACATACATACATACCTACATACATACATACATACATACATACATACATACATACATACATACATACATACATACATACATACATACATACATACATACATACATACATACATACATACATACAGACATACAGACATACATACATACATACATACTTACTTACTTACAAACATACATACATACATACATACATACATACAGACATACATACAAACCTACAGACATACATACATACATACAGACATACATACACACATACATACAGACATACAGACATACATACATACAGACATACATACACACACACACACACACATACATACATACATACATACATACATACATACATACATACATACATACATACGTACGTACATACATACATTCATACGTGCATACATATGTACGTACATACATACATACATATTATATGTGTGGACTAGTAAAGTGTTAAAATTTAAAATCTCAAAAAAAATATTATCAGTATACTTTAGATAAATCTCTATAGATGAAGCTAAATTATGTTTTTCAATAATACAATAAACTAAGAAGTAAAATTGAATGTTTAAAGACAAATATGTCCACATTTATTCAAGCAAGAAAAGGCTATGATAAAATGAGGAGTTTAAATGAAATGAATAATTGTAAAACTAGTCTTTTCTATAATAATATTTTTTTGCAAAATGTTAAAGACTTTATTATAGGTTCAAGTGGAAATGTTCTAATTGTTACATGTTTTGGATTTAAAATAAAGGCTCTTTATACAAATGAGTGTTCCTTGAGATTTACAAAATCTCTTGGAAACACTAAATCATTTATCACTAAAACATTATCCTCTTACGTTCTTATGAATACTTGTATTAAATCAATAATTCTTTTTCAAAACCAATTAGACCCATGCTTTAATGGGTACAAAAATATCTTAAATCTGTTTTTGTAAGAAATGTGACTTGAAAGTATCAAAAAGGAAATGTTGTACATAGTAGTCGATGATCTCAATAAATGACTAGAGAAATAGCTACATTTATATCTTTTAAAAAGTGTGATGGTGGTAGTGTAACACTTGATGATAACACAATGGGAAAAGTAATAATTTTTAGATAATTTAAAATTTAAAATTTTGTTATAATTTAAAATTTTTTATTTGTTGATGCTCTAAAGAATAAATTTTTTTGTATATCACAGATTTTTTATGATATAATGAATGTAAAATTTTAAAATGTTAAGTGTATATTTTTCACATATAAATATATTTTGGTTATGAAAACCTAAAAAAGAAATATTTATTCAATCAATTCTGTTGAGTAAACTGAGAAAACTTTCAAATGACAAAATGTTGTCAGATATAAAAATATGTTATGGAATAAAACATTTGGTCATGAAAATGTTAGGGTTCTACAAAATCTCTCCAAAAATCAAAAGGTGTTATATCTTCACAAGTTAAATCTGGATAACACATGTGTATATGATTAATTCTTAAAAGGTAATAAGAAATGTGGGTCTTTGAAATTAATTTATATGGTATGAACTTCTTGAAAACTTCAACTTTTACTTCTGGATCTATTTATCCCCATGAAAATAATATTTATAAGAGTAAAACTATATTTTTTATTGTATATGACTATGTAATATTTACATGGGATTATTTTATTACACATACATCAAAAAATGATTAAATATTTAAACTAGTTTAAAATAAAAAGGGATATTTAATTTTATCAATTATAAGTGATAAATTTGCTAAGTATTTAAATCTGTAATTCGATAAATTCTCTGAAGATAATGGATATAATCATAATTTTTCATCCCCTAGGACCCTATAATAAAATGATGTGGTAAATAAAAAAAATATGACCTTATAATAAATAGTTAGGATAATGATAAATGAGTATAATTTTCTAGAATACTTCATAGAATAATATATTAATGCATCTTCTCATGTTTCTAATAAAATTATTCTTAAACCCTTCTTAATAAAATCACTTTATGAAATCTGGAAGGGAAGGAAGCCTAGAATTGGTTATCTTAAAGTATTTTTTTGCAATGATTATATTATTAATACCAAAGATTCCTTAAAAAAGTTTGATTCAAAATCAAATAAAGGTATTTTTATAAGTAATTTTAATTATAGTAAGGAATATAGAGTTTACAAAAAATAAACATTATTTAATAAATAATCAATTCATGCAATATTTAATGAAAATAATTTAAATGAAAGAAAATATGATTTAGGTCAGTTTTAGGAAGAGTTTAGAGATTCGGACTTTGGAGAACCTGAATGATGATATTTAGAGGAATAAATTTATAGGCAAAGTATCTCTTGAGGAAAAACATCATAATTTCATACAGATATTCCGAATGAAAATATAATTGCTTATATTTCATTTGGTGTTAAAACCATAAATTCTCTAAGAAATATTTGTGGTTATCAAGATTTGATTTTAGATTTTGTACCTCAAAATATGGATAATGATTTTTTTGATTTATAAAAGGTTATTGAATTTCATTAAGAGTTAAATCATTTTTATAGAAATAAATTATGTCCCTTAGTTGAACATCATAAGGATCAAAATATTATTGGAACCAAATGGATCTGTAGAAATAAGATTGGTGAATATGGATAAATAAATAGAAATAAGTATAGATTAGTGGATGAATCTAATAATCAATAAGAATGAATGCCCCACCGTTGGTGGTGGGGTGGTAAGGGTTTGGGGGGTGAGGGGTAGGTCGCGGGGTCAAGTCCCCGGGCTTGCGATTTAATGTAATTTTCTTCCTTGCGTGTGTGCTGTTTTCGCGGTTGTACCCAATTTTTAATAAGAATGAATTGATTTTAAAGAATCATTTTTTCTGGTTTCAAGATAATAATATGTCATTATTATCATGGAATATTAATATAATTGTGGAATTAAAATTTTCTAATGGATTTCAACATTGTATCTTTAAATTGAGATATTTAAAAAAAATATTTTTATAAAATATCCCACTGTTTTTTAGAATGAATTCAAACATAATGAGGTTTTTAATCTTTAAAAATCTTATTATTATATAAAACAATCTCCTCAACCTTGGTATGAAAGTTTATGAAGTTTTATTTTAAATAATTGTTTTGAAAACAGAAAGTTTAATCCAAATTAATTTATTAAAAACAGTTCGAAATATATTTTAAATTTTCAAATATATATTGATGAAATTTTATTTGGATCTTCATTTGAAGAAACTTTTAATGAGTTTTTAGATTTAATTAAAAATTAATTTGATATGAGTTCAAGGGGGTTCATAAATTATATCTAGGTATTTAAATTTATCAAAGGAGTAATGATTTTTTTTCTAAATAAATCTATGTATTATAAATAGGTAATCAAAATATTTATTTTATACTGAAGTAAAACTAATAATTCTCCCATGATTACTTTATATAATCTTAGTAAGGGTGAATCTAGAAAATCTACTAATTTTAAAAAAATTATAGGTATTATTGGTAGTTTATTATAGGTAACGTATTCAAGGTATAATTTAATGTTTAG
The DNA here is from genome assembly GCA_963277665.1 of Viscum album. Classification (NCBI taxonomy): domain Eukaryota; kingdom Viridiplantae; phylum Streptophyta; class Magnoliopsida; order Santalales; family Viscaceae; genus Viscum; species Viscum album. The sequence continues at coordinate 4,017,690 of CAUJRU010000024.1, forward strand.
TGATTTCATGTGTGATATATTTTCTAAGTGATCCTAAAAACATCCATTTCAAGGTTTTCAAAAGGATTATAACTGTAACGTCCCAACCTGGCTCCCCTCCAAGACGGTGGCTGGACCGGTGGGTTACATGACCTCAAGCGTATCTCCCCAAACTCCAGAGGCTGGCGACTAGTAGAGAGGGAGTTTTTGTGTCCGAGGGGGAGACTATTCCCTCATAGGTAATAGTTATTATTACAGTAGAAGTAAACATCAAATAAATAATAAATAGCAGAAGTATATAAATGAATAATCTGTAGTATAAGAAATATAAATAATCCCAACTAAATACATAATAAATGTGGAATCCAATAAATGAAACTAGATACAAAAATGAGGTCATGCCATAATGTCTTTCGAAACTAAAAATATGGAAAATAGAAACCCAAGAATTCTATCAACTAAATAGAAAAGACACAAAGCAATAACTGCATCACGATCAAGGCTCGGTCCTATGCCCCAGTCTCCATCCCAAGAAGCAAGAAACAATCAAGCATCGGGAGCAGCATGCTTTTCTTTTTCAATACCTACAATCATATAATATACCCCGGTGTCAACGACGCCCGAGCAGGGTGTGAGATCAAATCCCAGTAGTCCAGCACCTGCGGTGTCTAAACCTTTCCATTTCTTGCAATAATAAAATGCAGTGTTCCATTATATAACAATTGAAGATAATTTATTAAGTGAAATAAAATAAATAACTCGGCTCGGTTTCGAAGTGGCACTCGTGCCTAATCACCAGCTTCAGCCTAAGCCGGAAGTCAGAAATGAGTACCTGTAAGTAGATGGCACGTACACGTATAAATATAAAACCCAAAAAGAAACAAGTTAAACAAGAAAGAGGTATACCTCAAGCTTGTGTTTTAACTTGGGGTCTAAGTCAAGTGTCAACCAAGTGCACTTACACATATCAGAATAATATCTCAATTATCATGTGACTCAAATGGAAATAATATAAACCTTAAGTGCGCCATTATTAAAGTTCAAGCTGAGATTTGGTGTTCGAGCCTGTCCTGAAGTTATCACTACGGAACATCCGTGAATTTATCCAATACCACCGAGCCCATCCAAGGGAATCTTTCGAACGAAAAAGTATCATTCAAGGCATGGCCTTACCCTAAGTCTGCCCTGATCTCACAAAAAGGGGTCGGGCACCATCCGAGGCTGGATTAGCCACATTGCCAATGGATCTGTCCTAATGGGCCCTTTTGAAACCGGTATCACTCATAAGTATCAGAAAGCCCGGGGAAGCCTTGATCTAGCAAAGCCAAGAACACCGCCCTATGGAACATAGAGGTAACTGTCAGGAGAGAAGGGTCTAAGCATGACTTTTAATATGGGACCCACCTCCTTTCCCTGCGCTGAATTTAATTAAAGTTTTCACAGCAGCAAATATGCCATCAACATTTGTAATTGCATCTTGAAACTAAACAGGTACACCCATGCATCACACAGTGCAATTTAAATATTTCAGCATAACAATCTTAACAAGGAAAAGTACCACATCAACATAAGCAGATATATGCACTTTTAAATAAATAAAAAAATAGCCCAACCAGCTAACAAAGATCCAGCAATTCCAAATTTCATAATTAATCTAAATTAATTATTTAAATTACACATCACAGAAATAGGTTGTGCAACACATGTAGTTAACTAATTTAAATGCTTAGGCATGCACATTTAAATAAATAAATAATTCAGTACAATCAACTACTAAAGATCCAACAATTCAAGGCTCATAATTATTCTAAAATAATTATTGAAATTAAACAAAATAAAAATAGGCTGCGCAACACATGAAATTAATTAAATTAAATGTACGGACATGAAAATTTAAATAATTAAATAATTCAGTACAAACAACTACCAAAGATCCAACAACTCAATGTTCATAATTATTCTAAAATAATTATTTAAATTAAACACAACAAAAATACGATGTGCAACACATGTAGTTAAATGAATTAAATACCCGGGCTAACAGAATTTACACCGATCACATCGGCACCCCCAAAGGGGTGTCCAACCACATTTCAACAAATTAAAAAATTTAATTTATGAAGAATAGGGCTGCAACAATTAGGAGAAACAATTAAATTAAAGAAACACGATGAATTTTCATAGCGTCAGTAGGCACCGACGAACGGCACAATCATGCATTTTTATAAAGAGCAACAAAACGGAGGGAAAGAGAGTAGACGTCCTACCATATGGTCATAGATGATTTTATGATACGCGGTAGACTTTTATTTGACCTAAAACCGAAAAAAATAGAAGATTATTGAAAACCCCCAAAATATGGTAAAATCCTTATGCGGAGAACCTTGCAAAGGATTTAGAATGAGATCACACGATTCTTGGTGCGTGGGATAAGCCTTACCGAGAGGTTCACAGCGAACCTGACGATGAAGAAAACAGGCGATGAACGGAGGCGCAGTGATCTTCCAAAGCTGGAAGGAGGCAGTCGCACCACATAGGGAGAGGGGGTGCGCCACGCGCAGGAGAGAGAGGAGAGGAATATAGGAGAAAATAAATAAAAATGGAAAGAAAAGAAAAGAAAAAGGAAAAATAAAAAGGAGATAAATAAATAAAATAATAAAAATAAAATGGTGGAAGAAAAGAAATAAATAATTAAAATGAGTTTACCTCATTTTAATTTTTTTTAATTTCTCTCCAACCGTGTCTATTTTATTATTTATTTTTATCCCTCTTTAAATTCCATTAATTTTTTTAATCCTTTTTAATTATTTTTTAACCCGAGCATTGCGCTATGACGTGGCGTAATATTTTATATAAAGCCTGAGCAATCATTTAATTAATTTTAATAGTTGTCCAAGACCCGCAACAGGGTGCGCAGGCGCAAGCCCTAGGACGACTTAAAGATTTAGATTAAAAACATAAAAGTTCACAACCTGATTTAAGTCAATATGTTAAATGCATTTATGTAGGTAATTAATAATATTTTATCTAACCTAAAAATAAATATTGACCCATGTATGTATGTGTTATATATATATATATGTACACAAACATCTGTATATTCATATATATACACCCGCACATGTATATATAAAACTATATATATATATATTTAATCACATATATATAAATATATCACATACATATATCTCCATGTTTTTGTCCTAATATAATAATATTAACAACAATTAAAATAATCATTATTTAATTCATCCCATCAATGATACCATTGATATTTTAACAACAACAACCATTAAAAAAAGTATAACGTTTATTAAATTAATATTGATTACGCATTTGTATTAAATTCGAACAATTAATAATATAACATTTATTACATTGCCCAGTTATTATTTACACCACAACATAATTTATTAATTGTGGTAGTGTATTTCTATTTGTTGTTTTCAAAATAAATAATAATATTAATAATAAAATTATTAATATATCTAATTTCCAATAAAATATTCAAAATGCAAATAAATTATCTTCGGGTGCGATATGACAAAAATTCCAACGCTCACAAAGGTTATACCCTGCCTAGGGTAAACCCCACGTCCCGGAAATATTGGTGGTATTAGATATCTTATTCGACGCACTGTTTGAGAGAAAATAATTATTTATTATATAAAAAACGAAATAATTAATTAATTAAATATAAAGATGTAATTATCATGTGTGATGGTGTCAAAAACCCAATGTGAATCAATGTTATACCCTATCTAGGTTAAACCTGGCGTTTCGGACATAACGGTGGTTTCAGATTTCTCATATGACGCATCGAATGAGAGTTATTTTATTTTTAAAAAAATAAACAAACACGCATATGATTAAAATAAACATAATGTTTTTATTCTCTCAATTTCGCAGTGTTGACTATTGGAATAAAAAGTTCTGGTGCGTAGTTTTAAAACTGACCTGCCTAGTTAACGAAAAAAATTTATTTCCGGAGTTTTTTCATCTAGTTCAAAACACGGGACATTGCAATAACATACATTAAAGGATCATTAAATCTTATACTATTTTATCCTAATTAAACTTATTTTGATTTAAAAAAGTATAGTGATTCTAATTTTGGTGGTTACAATATAGATTGGAAAACCACATTATGTATGTTTCATTTTCATAGTAAATATTTAGTATCATAGAGTTTTTAGGAACAAAATATAGCAACATTATCAACTATTAGAAGTGAGTATGTTTATATTTTATGTTGTTCAAAATAATTATGGATTAAGCATAAAATTTGTGGTTTTAGTTTTATTTTTAGAAAGATTCCAATTTATTGTGATAATACCTATATAATTTCTATTTCTAAAAATCTATTACAACATTCTATAATGAAACCTATTGATGTAAGATTTCAATTTCTTAGATATCTTATTAAGAATAGGAACATAAATATATAATCTGACTCTAAAGAAAATTAACTTTATAAAATTTTTATAAATCCATTGGATTTAGATAAATTTTAGAAAATTAAAATTGTTCTTGGAATGATGGAAGTAAATTCTTATGTACATTACATGTGTTTTGGGGGGTTTTAATTTTAAATATAGAATTTATGAATTTGAAATTTAGAAAAAAAAATATAAGGTTAGGTTTACATCATACTATTTAAAAATTATATTTTTTGATAGTGGCTCATTGATGCACGTTTTGAAATCTAATGGTTAAAAAATACTTTTCTACATACTTTGTATACATTTTTTTATAATTTTCATATGTTTACTCCATTTTTTATCTTCGAAAATATACTTATAACCTCCAATTTTTTATATTTTATAAATCTATTTTTCATTACAGATATTTTTAATTTTACAATGTTAATTTTAAAAAATTAAGTTTATTTCCAAGTAATTATTAGAGTTAATATAAATTCATGTTTGTGGATAAAAATAGAATGGTTAGTTTCTTTACCTATAATGATTTCCCATTTTGAGGGAATTTTTTTAAATAAAATGTTAGTATATTAAAAATGGATAAATGTATTATTTTAATCTTTTTTATCAATTTTAAAAAGTTGAAATTTTTGGAGTTTATGTTTTTTTAAATTATCAAAAAGTCAGAGAATTTTGATGTGGTCATAACTACTTTTTTATTTATATTCTGATATTTATAGTACTTCTTTTTCATTTTCTTTAATTATAATTTCACCAAAATTTTAATGAATCATTTATTTCCATTAAAATGAGTTTTAAAATCATTTTGTAGAATTTTTTATTCCTTTTTAAATTTTTGTATTATTGTTTCTGTGATTTATAGATAAAAATATGGTGTGAGTATAGTTTGTAGAATTTTTGTTAAGTATTGGATCATCCATAAAAGTTAAGTGGTTGTGATGTAGGTTCTAGAATGGATCGACCACATATATCAACCATATATATAATGTCTCGACTATATGTAAATTGTGTCAAATATATGTATAGTTTATTAAATATAATAAAATGCGTCATCCATAAATCCTTCATCGACCACATCAAACAAGCGACTATGACAACCGACAAGGGACTCTGATTATTAGACAACTGAATTCCATAAACAAAATGTATAAATTTAGAAAATTATTGAAGAAAATTCATTTCAATTTTAATTGAATATATTGATCAATCAACCGCGCCTAAAACTTCTTTAATTTCTTGGATTGATTGGATGTCCATTCCAATGAATTGTACGAATGGATTGACTGCACATTGAATCCTATCAACCACATTCATTCTGATTGATTGAATGTTTAAACCAATTGATCGCATGAAGAAATTCATGTCCCACCATAAGGACTTACCTAACACAAGGAATAACATTAAACATGAATGGTCTATCATGATAATTTCATTCTTAAAGTATGATTAGTTTCTCATATTATTTTAAATTTGTATTTACTGCAAGTTTATATTTAATTTAGTTAATATATATATTATATAATTAATGATTAATAATATTGATGGGAAGATAAACTTTGTTGGAATATTTTATGTGTATTTAATTGATTTATAAAGAAGAAGAATTTTCAAGGAATATTTACTATAAAAGATTCATATTAGAATCTTTTGGAATTTAAAGAGTTTATCTCGTAGGAATTCAGTGAGTATTTAACAGTCTTAAATGAAGATTTTTAGGGGATTATTCTATGTTCTATTAACTTTTAACTCATTTATTATGTATTTTCTTGCATATTTTGGTGATTTTATTTATAGTCTATTGAAGTAAGTTTCGTCTCTCTCATGGATATTAACGTTTTTATATTTTTTGGTGTTAATATTTTAATGTTTTATTAAATTTTCTAATAAGTTTTGTTTTAAATATTATTCACATACTTATATATTATTAAAATAATTAATGTGATTATGTTTTTCATGTACACTTCATGAATATTACATGTATATCATTTCATAGAAATCTATACTAAAAAACACTAAAGTAGTTCATTAAAGTTACATTTAATGGTTGAATAAAAAAAGATGAAATCAAATAGCTATTAAATTTTGAATTGGTTATTCATAAATAAACTCTTAATAACTATTTTGATAAAACTAATGCAAAGTTAGAAGTCACCATAGGTTAAGGATACATTAAAATTATATTTTTTTCGCACACTATCACAATCATCACTACAACACTCTTAGCTGGACTTCATCCTTCTGACCCTTTACTGTAGGAGAGAACACTATTTTCCCAACACTCACAGTTCTCATAATTCAACTAGTTATTAGGTTACTTATAATATATTCTGTTCTTTATTCATAACCATGTTCTATTATAAGATCCTTAAAATTTTGGATTTTTAGGATATATTATCCCAAAAAAGGTTATGTGGGTTGTTCCTAACCAATAAAAAGTAGGGGATTTGATTGTTTCTTTTTCAAGATAAAGGAAGTTTTTGTTTCTTTCATCACCAAAAAAAGAAGTTACCTTGGTTTTTAATTTAGGTGTGAAAAATCAATCTTAGGTTAAGTCTTTGGGGAATAAAAAGGCATTTTAAAGGGTTATGACTCTTACAAAAAATCAGATATTTTATTATAGGGTGTTCCATTTCTCTATGTGTTTGAGAGGATTGATGTGGGATCAAGTAGATCTAAATTAATATAAAAATTACTGTGATAAATTTATTTTTATTTCCTCTATAAAAAATTACTTATCTCTAATAAGACTTAGAAATAATTTAAAGTAGTCAATTCACCTCATGTTGACTAATATGTCATTCTCACTTTTGAACATAATAGATAATTCCCCTATATAATGGGTGGATTCATATCTAACACATTGATATGTTAGTGTAGAAAATAGTTTTTCACACCCTAATCTAAAAAAAAATAGATTTTCAACATTTAGAGTACTGGTGGTTCTTATAAAAAGTGTTCTTTCATCTATGTGGGTTTATAACCTATCGGGGATCAATATAATGACCCATACTTTACATACATTATTAATACTTCAAAATTAAAGCATACTTATTACATCATATAACAAAAACATGAAAGGACCGTATAGGTATAGTGTCTTTAGAAACTGGGAAACATAAACAACTGGTTCATAAAGAGTCTACACTATCTCCCATTTATTTCATCATATCTATAGTCCCTTTTGGAATATCTTACTTAATAACCTTCTTCCTGACCTGGGGAAAGAAAACATATAAAAGGGTGAGCTCAAATTCTCAGTAAGGGTAAACAAAAGAAATATCAATCACATCATATTGGTAAGAACATAACTTTTGGAAATCTTAACCTGCAAAAGAGAGCATAATTTCATAACATGGGATAAATCATAGTAGTGAAATTGAATCCCAATAATCATAACATAAAACATGAAACTTTGTGGCATACACACATAATCATAGATAATCATTTCTTGTTAGTCAAGACTCATTTCCAAGACTATCTTAGTGGACAAAGTCCATTTCTGAACCGAGTTCATTCCTCGTTTCAGTCCTGTTTCACTGAACCGGTATAACCTACCGTTCTAGCCATGTCTATCTCATGATATATAAAATATTTACCCAATGCATTGGAGGGAGATATAGGTCCCACCCATCTCATAATGATACCATTATTATGTGTGCCACAAAATCTTAAATCATACATCATTGCATAACCCATGTAATAAAAATGGGATTCTTAAACAACATGACATCATAAAACATTTCATATAAGATAAAGGAATTCATAAAAATATTTCCATCACAACATAATCAAATCCATGTAATAATAGGGATAGAAACATAACCCTATATTATCTTAGATGGAAAATAATTTTGATAAAACACTTGAACTCCATTCTTGAGGAAAATATCCTTTCTACTTCAAAAACATTTTCCTTTCTTAACAAGTCATACAATTTTAAACTAAAAGAAGTTGATTAAAAATAAACATGAAAACTTGTAAAGGAAGCTTCTTGGAAATAATGTTTTAAAAATCCATTCATGCCGTATAAGTTAAAAAAACATTCTTCTCGTACTTTTGTCGGAAAAGTCAAAAAGTACCTCGTACGAAAAATGACAAAAGATTCCTTTCATATCTTTTACTAAAAACTCACCGAAGGGTAAAATTGAATATAAAATATTGTATAAGGATATAAGTATTACATATTGAGGAAACATTGATGTGGATGATAAAATACACCCCAGTAAATTCCAAAGTATAAACAATCTCAGATAAAAATGAGATGTGATATTTTCCTTACCTTAGGTCCGTTTTGCTTCGTAAGTGTCCGAACCTCCTGTATAATGATTTAAATAATGTTATTGACTTATTCCAGAATCATACGTAGTTTTATGATATCATATATGTTCATATTCTTATCTTCTTATTAGTAATATTTCATTGTTACTTGTTATTCGGGTGTTTATTACTTTTTGTTCTTAGGCGTGTTTTGTCGACTAAATTCTTACTCTTCTCTTTAGGTTATAGATACCTCATTTCCAGAATGGTATTAGTGTAATATATATCATATTCATTCATTCAATTCATTTATATAATCATTATTAAATGAAGATCATGTAGAACGAGTCGCATCACAGCGTGGAGACGGTATTCCGTACGTACGCACGAGTGATGATATCGTTCCTATGATCGTGGAATTGTATTGGAGTGTATGTATACTATTTCAGAATCAATATCACTTTATAATAGTCATATATAGTCATTATTTACACCATTAAACCCATCCAAGTAAGGTGGTGGTGAAAAATAGATTACACCACGGCGTGGAGACGGTATTCCGTACGTAAGCACGCACGGTGATTTCTTTTCCGTAGGATGGATAGATGGTGAAATAGGGTTGTTTCATACTTATAATAACATATAAGTATATTAGTGATACTGATGTTATTACTTCATATTGAAACAGCTAAAGAAGAATAAGTGGAAGAAGAAATAAAGATGAAAGAATCGGTAACAGACATTACCTCTTCTTTGAAGTGCTTCTTTGAGACCTCCTTTTAGGGCACTAAAATAGGTCTTTGAAGAAGACCAGAACCTCTAGGATGTTTCTAGGGAAGTGGAGAGGAGAAATTGGCAGGGGTTGTCCGATCTTGAAGGCTCAAAGTGGTGTGAGGAAGAGGGGGAGGAGGTGCCCTTTTATAAGGGAGGAGAGGGGCACCTTTGGAATAACTAAAAATATTATTTTATTATAAAGTCCAATTCGGTTTTCAATAGCTCCAAATTAATATATTTAGAAGCTAAGGTGGGTAGGGGTCGAAATACTATCATACAATAGAATTTAGACAATTTTAGGTATTAACAGTAACCTTATCATTTAGATTTAACTTTAAGTTAGATAATTTAACTTTTACCGTGTCTTCTTGTTTTCTTACACTATAAGGTTAATAAAATTACCATATCAAGCCAAAAGAACCCCAAGTTTTTTATTATTAATATATATAACCTTATCTGAGTCATTTGGCCGATCCTTAGATTTTTAGGAATAAAATAACAATTAATAATATAATATTTTTTTTAAAATATATTTTATGTCAATTTTGACACTATTTAGTAATTGATTTTTGTGAAAATCATAAAAGAATTATTAGTTCTAACCAAGTTACTTAAATAAATACTAAAATATCATATTAACCTATAAAATTATTGTAATTCATAAAAAGTCTCGAATTACATTTATTTGGGTATTTATAACATCAATTATGTCAATATTTCATTAATAAGATAATTACTGCATCGTCATTGTGTCATAAATAAATTAAATTATTTAATGTTGAAAAATTACAAATAAAATACCATTAGGTCGGAAATCTTTTTAGCTTTCTAATTAATATTTATAGTCGAATTTATCTTATGTATATCCCCATATTAAAAATGATTTACTTATTAAACTTTGATTTTAACTATTTTAACCCTTCTTTAAATAAATTAATAATAAAGGTCCTAATCTAATCCATGTGGGCCTAAATGGTCATATTTTATTCCTAAGGTTTTTTTTGGTCTAATTAAACTTTTCCAATATAATTAGGACATTTCTTAGGGTAATAATAATATCATTTTTACCCTTAATTACCCTATTTACTTTTAACCGTGGTTAAAAAAAGTAAAAAGTTACTATTCACGAAAAAATTATTTTCATCTCATTGAACCACATTTTACTTACTGACGTCAACCGTGTCTCTCGAATTTTCGAAATTCCACTCACAGAAGTGGTAAAATTAAGTTTTATGAAAAATTTAGTTTTTAACTACCACTTAGTGGTTTCACTATTCATCAAAAATTGAAATTTTTCAGAAAAATACCAAAATTTCACCCTAGGCTAATTTCGATATTCCGAATCCAAAAATGAAGTCCATTTTGAAAAATAAAATTTATAAAATTTCAAAAAGTGGTTATTACTATTCATAACGGCTAGTTTTAATAATATTTTAATAGCATATCATTGTTTAGTGAAACTCGGTATTGCGTATGACGCAAGTTATCGAGGAAGGCCGCGGTTGCGTGTAAAGCAAGCCAAGCTAGTGTTGTGTGTAGTGAAAGATTACTTTGATGATTTATATAACATAAAAACAAAATATTTCACATAAAAGTCTCGAGTGTTACATTCTACCCCCCTTAAAATGAATTTCGCCCTCGAAAATCGTCACTTTGTAACAAACAGATGAGGATTCCTCTCCCTCATCATATCCTCAAGCTCTCATGTAGCTTATTCTAATTGGTGGTTTCTCCATAAAACTTTCACCAATCAAGTGGTCTTGCTTCGTAGGACTTTTTTGCTACGATCCAGAATCTCTATCGGCTGTTCTTCATAAGAAAGATCTTGCTCCAGCAGTACAACTTCTGAGCTAAGTACATGTGAAGGATCATGTATGTACTTTATCAGGAGAGATACATGGAACACATCGTGAACTTGAGAGAGATTCGGTGGAAGCGCCAATCGGTAAGCTACCTTCCCAACACAATCCAGTATTTCGAAAGGACTGATATATCTAGGGCTCAACTTCCCCTTCTTTCCAAATCTCATGACTCTCTTCCATGGAGATATTCGTCAGAACACTTTATCGCCCACTTCAAACTCTAGGTCTTTTCTTCGGTTGTCGGCATAACTTTTCTGTCGACTATGAGCTACTCTTATGTGTTGTTGAATAGATCTGACATTTTCTGCCATTTCATCAACGAGATCAGGTCCTAATAGCTTTCTTTCCCCAACTTCATCCCAGCAAGTTTGAGTCCTGCATTTCTTTCCATAGAGAGCTTCATAAGGAGCCATCTGAATACTGGAGTGAAAGCTATTATTATAAGAAAATTCCACCAAAGGTAGGTGTTGATCCCAACCACCTTTGAAATCCATAGAGCAAGCTCTCAACATATCTTCTAGAGTTGGAATTGTTCTCTCAGACTGACCATTTGTCTGAGGATGATAAGCAGTGCTGAAACTCAACTCTGTATCCAGAGTATGCTGAAGACTTCTCCATAACTTCGAGGTAATTCTCAGATCCCAATCAGATATAATAGAAAGTGGTACTCCATGAAATCTTACCACTTCCTTTACATATATCCTGGCAAGCTGATCCAGAGAGAAATACTCTCTAATAGCAATGAAGTGTGAAGACTTGGTAAGACGATCAACTATGACCCAGATAACATTATTGCCTTTGGATGTTTTAGGAAGTCCTGTGACAAAGTCCATAGTGATGTTTTCCCATTTCCATTCGTGTATGGGTAATGGTTGTAACATCCCCTTAGACTTCTGTCTCTCAGCTTTAACTTGCTAACAAACCAAGCATTGAGAGACATATTCAGTAACATCTCTTTTCATTCCATCCCACTAAAAGTACTCTTTCATGTCCCTATACATCTTCATGCTTCCAGGATGAATAGAGAATGAAGAACTATGAGCCTCATCCAGCAGCTCCTTCTTTAATTCCGGGATGGGAGGAACACAAACCCGATTCCTGAACTTTATTATCCCATCACAATCAAGGATGAATTCAGGAACATTTCTCACCTTCTTCTGTAACTCGACATATTCTTTTTGTGCCTATTTAATCTTCACATGTATAGATGGTTGAACATTCATTTGAGAAAGATAATATTTTTCCCCTTCCATTATAATTCCAAGATCCATCCTTTGTAAATCTATAAATATTGGATCTTTTGTGATCCTCATCATGGATAAACTGGCATGGTCTTGTCGACTTAATGCATCTGCCACCTTGTTTTCTTTCCCAGGGTGGTAATGGATTGAGCAGTCATAATCCTTAATCAGCTCCAACCATCCTTTTTGACACATATTCAGCTCCTTTTGTGTGAAAATATACTTTAAACTTTTATGATCAGTATAAATGTCACACCTTTCTCCATAAAGATAATGCCTCCAAATCTTTAATGAAAAGATTACCGCAGCTAACTCCAAATCATGAGTTGGGTAATTTTGCTCATGTATTTTCAACTGTCGTGAGGCATAATCTATCACCATATCATTTTGCATAAGAACACACCCCAAACCCTTCTTGGATGCATAACTATAGATCACAAACCTTTCTCCACTACAAGGCAGTGTGAGCATAGGTGTACTGGATAACCTTCTTTTCAACTCCTTGAAATTCTTTTCACATTCTTCCGTCCAAACAAACTTAACTCCTTTCTGAGTCAACTTGGTGAGTGGATTAGATAATTGTGAAAAATCTTTCACAAAACGTCGATAATATCCAGCCAAACCAAGAAAACTTTGGATCTCAGTTACTGTTGTTGGTCTCGACCATCTTTCAATAACCTCTGTTTTTACTGGATCCACAGATATCCCCACTTTTGAGATTATGTGTCCCAAAAATGAAACTTTTTGAAGCCAAAATTCACACTTGGTAAATTTGTCATAAATCTTCTCCTTTCTTAGTGTCTTCAATATAATTCTCAAGTGATATTCATGTTATTCCTTTCTCTTTGAATAGACAAGAATATCGTCTATAAAGGCTAACACAAATTGATCAAGATAGTCTCTAAAGACTCTATTCATCAGATCCATGAAGATAGCAGGGGAATCAGTAAGACCAAATGGCATCACTATAATTTCATAGTGTCCATACCTTGTACGGAAATCCATCTTTGGTATATCCTCCCTTTTGACCCTTAATTGATGATACCTTGAACGAAGATCAATCTTGGAAAAGTATTGACCTCCGTGTAGTTGGTCAAATAAGTCATCAATGCGTGGGAGAGGATATTTGTTCTTGATAGTGATCTTGTTAAGTTCTCGATAATCAATGTAGAGTCTCATTGATCCATCTTTCTTCTTAACAAACAGAACAGGTGCTCCCCAAGGTGACTCACTAGGGAGTATGAACCCCTTATCAAGATTCTCTTGGAGTTGCTTCTTCAATTCTTGCAACTCAATTGGGTCCATTCTATAAGGTGTCTTTGAAATAGGAAAAGAACCCGGTATGAGTTCTATTGAAAACTCAACTTCACGATTTGGTGGAAGACCCAGTAATTCCTCTGGAAAGACATCATCAAACTCCCGTACAATGGGCATATTCTTAATCGTGAGTTTCTCACCAACCATTTGAGATAAATAACCTTCATTTAGTGGAATCAAGACCCATAAGATGGAAGGAATTTCCACTGGAAGGTTATGTTCATCCTTGCATCGATAGACGATCATAGATTGATCTGGAATATGAAATGTGACTTCCCTTCTTTGGAAATTGATATGAGCTCCATGTAGAGAAAGACAATCCATGCCAAGAATCACATCAAATTCCACTATAGGAAGGATCACAAGATTTGCTGGAAGCACTTTCCCACAAACATCAATCGGAGAAGAATTATAAACTTTTGATGTGACTGTTGTGCCATTAGGTGTTGTCACAGTTAACTCAACATCTAATTGTTGAGGTAATACGGTGATACCCGTAGAAAATTCTTCAGAAATAAAAGAGTGGGTGGATCCAGAATCAAATAAAACATTTTCTACTTTAGAGTGGATGGTAAGTGTACCTTTCACCATATCATTATCGTACTCCACATCTCTGATAGAAATTGCATGTGACTTTCCTTTATCTTTAGCCTTAAGAGTTTTTTGACGTCGACCATCATCATCAACCCTTGGATTAGGGCATTTATTGGCATAATGTCCCATCTCCTTGCACTTGAAACATTGAAGTGTAGTAGGTTCATTATGTGTATCCCTTCCTTTGTTTGCATCATTAGACATCTTCTTCCCATCATCGCGGAATTCAAATGCCCGATGACCTTCCTTTCCACATTTGAAACATTTACTTGTCCCTTTAAGACAACTCCCTCCATGTTTCTTTCCACACTTTGAGCATAAGGGAAAGCTCATCTTCCTCTCAGTGTGATCTTTAGATTTTCCTTTGAATTCCATTTTCCTCTTCTTATCAAACCCATATGACTGATGGGTTACTCCAATCTCCATCTCAACTTTGAGAGCACATCGATCGATTTCCTCGTAGCTATTGAAGTCCCTTATGGCTAAGGCCCTTCGAAGACTTGGTTTTAAGCCACTAAAGAATCGATCGATCTTACTCTCAGGTTGGATAATAATACCAGAAGCGTACCTTGCAAGTCTTGTAAAATTTTCTTCATAGGTACCAACAGATTCATCATCCTTTTGCTTCAGTTCAAGAAACTCTTTCTCCATCTTTGTTCGGAGAATACGAGGGAAGTACTTATTGAAAAATAAGTTCTTGAACTCGTCCCATTCCATGGACTCAATTTCATCCCTTTGCCTCGTATTCTTAATAAGATTCCACCATTGATCAGCATCACCTTCCGAACGATACACTACTAAGATGACTTTATCATGCTCAGAACATTGAAGAACTGAAAATATCTTTTTAGTAGTATTATTCCATTGTTCAGCAACTAATGGATCAGTAGACCCGCTGAATGAAGGTGGACGTTGTCTCATGATGGATTCAACAGAATGTTGCTCCTTCCTTTGCTTGTTTGGAAGTCCTTCATGATTCCTAGCTTGAGAAAGTAGTGTGATCATGGCTACAAGATTTTTCATTCCAACTCCCATAACGTTTGGTTGCTCAGGGGGATAATCATTGCATTTCCCTTCGCATTCCGCATTAACACGGTTCCTTTGGGTTCCAGCCATTGACTAAAACCAAGAAGAATAGTGTGAGCAACACTAATTATAATAGGAAAACCACATAATCAAGAATAAAATTTCACACTTAAGGTCTTATCCTAGGTTATTCATGGCCATTTCTAAAACACTAAGATTGTGTTCTATGCTTAGACTCATCCTTAGGGTTCTTACTAAGGCTTTCACATCCTAGTTTCCAAAGGTTGACTATACCTTTCCTCTGATACCAACTATAACGAACCATACTTTACATACATTATTAATACTTCAAAATCGAAGCATACTTATTACATCATATAAAAAAACCACGAAAGGACCGTATAGGTATAGTGTCTTTAGAAACTGGGAAACATAAACAACTGGTTCATAAAGCGTCTACACTGTCTCCCATTTATTTCATCATATCTATAGTCCCTTTTGGTATATCTTACTTAATAACCTTCTTCCTTACCTGGGGAAAGAAAACATACAAAAGGGTGAGCTCAAATGCTCAGTAAGGGTAAACAAAAGAAATATCAATCACATCATATTCATAGGAACATAACTTTTGGAAATCTTAACCTGCAAAAGAGAGCATAATTTCATAACATGGGATAAATCGTAGTAGTGAAATGGAATCCCAATAATCATAATATAAAACACGAAACTTTGTGGCATACACAAATAATCATAGAGAATCATTTCTTGTTAGTCAAGACTCATTGCCAAGACTATCTTAGTGGACAAAGTCCATTTTTAAACTGAGTTCATTCCTCGTTTCAGTTCTGTTTCACTGAACCGGTATAACCTACCGTTCCAGCCATGTCTATCTCATGAGATATAAAATCTTTACCCAATGCATTGGAGGGAGATATAGGTCCCACCCATCTCATAATTATATCATTCTTATGTGTGACACAAAATCTTAAATCATACATCATTGCATAACCCATGTAATAAAAATGGGATTCTTAAAAAACATGACATCATAAAACAATTCATATAAGATAAATGAATTCATAAAAATATTTCCATCACAACATAATAAAATCCATGTAATAATACGGATAAAAACAGAACCCTATATTATCTTAGATGGAAAAGAATTTTGATAAAACACTTGAACTCCATTCTTGAGGAAAATATCCTTTCTACTTCAAAATTTTTTTCCTTTCTTAACATGTCATACAATTTTAAACTAAAATAAGATGATTAAAAATAAACATGAAAACTTGTAAAGGAAGCTTCTTTTAAATAATTTTTTAAAAATACATTCATGCCATATAAGTTAAAAAAACATTCTTCTCATACTTTTGTCGGAAAAGTCAAAAAGTACCTCGTACGAAAAATGACAAAATATTCCTTTCATATCTTTTACTAAAAACTCACTGAAGGGTAAAATTGAATATAAACTATTATAGAAGGATATAAATATTACATATTGAGGAAACATTTATGTGGATGATAAAATACACCCCAGTAAATTCCAAAGTATAAACAATCTCGGATAAAAATGAGATTGTGATATTTCTCTTACGTTAGGTCCGTTTTGCTTCGTATGTGTCAGAACCTCCTGTATAATGATTTAAAAAATGATATTGACTTATTCCAGAATCATAATTATTGTTATGATATCATATATGGTCATATACTTAGCTTTTTATTAGTAATATTTCATTACTACTTGTTATTCGGGTGTTTATTAATTTTTGTTCTTATGCGTGTTTTGCCGAATAAATTCTTATTCTTCTCTTTAGGTTATAGATACCTCATTTCCAGAATGTTATTAGTGTAATATATATCATATTAATTCATTAAATTAATTTATATAATCATTATGAAATGAAGATCGTGTGGAACAAGTCGCATCACATCGTGGAGACGGTATTCCGTACGTACGCACGAGTGATGATATCATTCCTATGATCGTGGAATTGTATTGGAGTGTATGTATACTATTTCAGAATCAATATCACTTTATAATAGTCATATATAGTCATTATTTACACCATTATACCCATCCAAGTAAGGTGGTGGTGGAAAATAGATTACACCACGGCGTGGAGACGGTATTCCGTACGTACGCACGTGCGGCGAATTCTTTTTCCATAGGATAGATAGATGGTGAAATAGGGTTGTCTCATACTTATAATAAAATATCAGTATATGAGTGATACTGATGTTATTACTTCATAATGAAACAACTAAAGAAGAAGAAGTGGAAGAAGAAATAAAGATGAAAGAATCAGTAACGGAAATTACCTCTTCTTTAAAGTGCTTCTTTGAGACCTCCTTTTAGGGCACTAAAATAGGTCTTTGAAGAAGACCAGAACCTCTAGGATGTTTCTAGGGAAGTGGATAGGATATATTGGCAGGGGTTGGCCGAGATTGAAGGCTCAAAGTGGTGTGAGGAAGAGGGGGAGGAGGTTCCCTTTTATAAGGGAGGAGAGGGGCACCTTTGGAATAACTAAAAGTATTATTTTATTATGAAGTCAAATTCGGTTTTTAATAGCTCCAAATTGATATATTTCGAAGATAAGGTCGGTAGGGGTCTAAATACTCTCATACAATAGAATTTAGACAAGTTTAGGTATTAATTTTAACCTTATCATTTAGATTTAACTTTTAGATAGATAATTTAACTTTTACCGTGTCTTCTTGTTTTCTTACACTATAAGGTTAATAAAATTACCATATCAAGACAAACGAACCCCAAGTTGTTTATTATTAATATATATAACCTTATATAAGTAATTTGGCCGAACCTTTGATTTTTACGAATAAAATAACAATTAATAATATAATATTTGTTTTAAAAACAATTTTATGTCAATTTTGACACTATTTAGTAATTGATTTTTGTGAAAATTATAACAGAATGATTAGTTCAAAACAAGTTACTTAAATCAATACTAACAAGTCATATTAACCTAGAAAATTAGTTTAATTCATAAAAAGTCTCAAATTACATTTATTTGGGTATTTATAACATCAATTATGTCAATATTTCATTAATAAGATAATTACTGCATCATCATTGGGTCATAAATAAATTAAATTATTTAATGTCTAAAAATTACAAATAAAATACCATTATGTAGGAAATATTTTTAGATTTCTAATTAATCTTTATAGTTGAATTTATCTTATGTATAGCCCCATATTAAAAATGATTTACTTATTAAACTTTGATTTTAACTATTTTAACCCTTCTTTAAATAAATTAATAATAAATGTCCTAATCTAATCCAAGTGGGCCTAAATGGTCATATTTTATTCCTAAGGTTGTTTTTGGTCAAATTACACTTTTCCAATAGAATTAGGACATGTGTTAGGGTAATAATAATGTCATTTTTACCCTTAATTACCCTATTTACCTTTAACCGTGGTAAAAAAAACTAAAAAGTTACTATTCACCAAACAAAATTCATCTCATTGAACCACATTTTACTTACTGACATCAACCGTGTCTCTCGGATTTTCGAAATTCCACTCACAGAAGCGGTAAAATTAAGTTTTATGAAAAATTCAGTTTTTTTACCAACCACTTAGTGGTTTCACTATTCATCAAAAATTGAAAGTTTTCAGAAAAATACCAAAATTTTACCCTAGGCTAATTTCGATATTCCGAATCCAAAAATGAAGTCCATTTTGAAAAATAAAATTTATAAAATTTAAAAAAGTGGTTATTACTATTCATAATGGCTAGTTTTAATAATATTTTAATAGCATATCATTTTTTAGTGAAACTCGGTATTGCGTACGACGCAAGCTATCAAGGAAGTCCGCGGTTGCATGTAAAGCAATCCAAGCTAGTGTTGTGTGTAGTAAAAGATTCCTTTGATGATTTATATAACATAAAAACAAAATATTTCACATAAAAGTCTCGGGTGTTATAATCAAAGCTCCCAAAATTATATTAATAAATATCCATTTGGTCGTTAATAATTTCTTATAGGATATAAAATTAAATAGGACATTTCATTGGTCCATATGGAAGAAACTAGAAAAGACTTATTAATCAGGTATTATCAATATTCATGGGCTTAAGGACACCATACAGGATTTGTAGGTGAAACTATTTTGGGAATACTTATCTTTTAACTTAATTATATACAAGATTCATTTTGGGGAAATATGGGGAGGTAATAGATGTTATTTATAAATTAGTTTTATCCCCTTATTTTATATAGCCTTGTTTGGATGTATTTTTAAAATATTCCTAAAAAATTATTGATTTATCAAAGTGAGGGAGAAGGTACTCTTTTTAAAAGGAAAATTGGATCAAGTTATAATGAACCAAAAATTTCAATATCACAATTTTCTTTCTTAATATATATGTTTTTCATATTTATATATAAGGTATAAAACAAATCTCGGGCATTACATAATTAGAATTTCAAAATACAGAGGGTTTTGGTCTCCTAAAAATATCATAGTCATGAACAACACTTCAAAAAGAAAGAAAAACATTATATATATGATTAAAATTTTGAAAACGTTGTAGTGAAATATATTAGAAAAATCATTTAATGATTAATAATGGAATTATGAGGACATTATAGGAAGTGTAATGTCAATACAACCATTGGAATAATAAACTACCTATTGTAATTGTAACATGTATTTTAGAATAGTAACTTGACTATAAGAATATTAAAAGGAATAGTAAGTAATAATTAACATGCAAAAATAAAGTAAATATAAATAATATAATGTTTTAATATAAATATTCAAATAAGGTAAATCAAATAAAATATAAGTTTATATTTTTAGAAATCTATGTTTTAACTAATGTTTTCGAAATTGGAATAGTCATTAAACTTGTGAGGGGAGTTTTGCAATGTCAAACCAATCTTATTTGTTAATCCAGATGATTTAATTGATATATCATTGTAATATTATGTTTTTATCTTATATAAATAACTAAAAAAACAAAAATAACAGGAAGGTATCGTCTATTTTTAGCCAGAACGAGCTAATCAGACTCGTTATCCAGAAGTTTGTGGTTGCCTAATCTAGTCTAAAAGAAAAAAAATAATGTAAAAATTGGAACCAGATAATAAATATTGCCTATTAGAGGTTCTACTAGCTGATCGAGTTAATTTTTTAAAACAATAGTTCTAACATACTTTTTAATACCCTAATTTTTTAGGTAAATATTTAAATATTAAAATTACCTAATATGAAAAAATTATTTAGATAAAATGAATTTCTATTTTTGAATCGTCATGTTGAAATTATCTAAGAGTTATATTTTAGTAATTTTCTAAAAAAATTAATATTGGGGTGAATAGTAAAAATATAATGTTTCAAAAATTGTATGTTTTGTGAAATAATATTAATGTAATATAAAATAAACAACTTTATGTTAATATTGAAATATTCGTAAAAGTCCCTTAATCTATATTAATAATGTATTTCTTAAATATTATCCATATGGATTTTATCTATCCATATATACTGAAACCAATGAAACTAATTACTCCCCATCAATAATATATTTCTCCCCCATGATATGAGATTTATGTTGTATTATCACTTGTTCTTATGTAACTAATTTGATGAATCTTCTCGTTACATTGATCATCTCTCCCATTTATCAAAAAAACCTCTCCATTCTATATTTTCCACTGGCTTTCTACCCCATTCCCAATAAACAAAAAGTGTACTTTTTTGTAAACACATACAACAATGCTAAGAAATTAATTCATTTACAAAGAGGGTGTATTCAAAATATTCTTATTCTAAGGGAGTTGGTTTATGAATACGGTTCAACGTATGGTTCTCAAACACCAATGGGTCCGATGGTTTTGTTATAATGTACACCAATTATTAATTCATTCCAATATATTCCATCTTGATGACTCATTGCTCCACATTTTCCATAATGAAATGGTACCAAATTTAAATTTACTTAATAAAAGAGTTATGTGATATATTCTTCATCAACTCAATGGAACTCATGTTTTATCAATAGATCATTATCATCACTTTCACATATTTTTCAATATATTTAGTTTGTTTCGTCATTTATAGAAATAGAGTGGAACAATATCATAAATAAACTATGCTCCTCTATAGTTGTGCTAAAAAAAATTCGATTTCCTATCAATTATCTAAAGTGTAAACTTTTTAATAATAAAAAAACATCAACCACTAATTGATTTTATATCAACAAAATATCAATCCCAATTTGTACCAAAATATTTTAATAAGTCTTGACCATTCCTTATATAAAAAACATTACCATAATCTAGGGTACATGAAAATTCCTAATGAATTATTTTACAATAGTATGTTATTTTTCCTTTGTATATCTTTGAAATATCATGGCCATACATGTTTTTCAAACTATGTCTAACCTTTTTTCTTTTAAGTAAAATTTGATTCCAATCATTATACAAATAAAATTTAAAATCATCACCCCCCTCATACTCATGATTTCTGAGCTTTGTTACAAATGAAATTCGTCTTGAAACTATTTTCTAGTCATGTATACTGAACTTCTTCAGAAACTCACTAACATGATTTGTTTGAGAAATAAAATTACATCCCTCATATAGATTAAATTTTAACCTAATAAATTATATTATCTCACCAATAATGGATATCTTTAACACCAATTTTATCAATTCAGTAAAAGAATCTATAGAAATATCTATACTACCACAAAAATGGTATCATCAACCGAGATGAGTACCATATATTACTCTTACTTGGATGATTTCACGTAGAGGTTGTGATCAACACTATTTCCCATGAATTCCATATTTTTCAAGTAAGTTTACATCCAATTATACCATTATCATGGTTCTTGTTTCGAGCCATATAAATCCTTCTTCAATAGAAACACCTTTGATTCATCCCCACTAATTTGAAAACACAACGGTTTTTCAAATTATAATTTATCATTAAGTACTCTATTAAACAATTTATCATTATATAAATTTAGAAATCCTTGAATCCTATTTGAATTATAATATCCAAGAAGAATATAATTTACCCAAGTCCATACACTTATATATATATATATATTGAACAATAAATTGGTGTAGAACAACTTCTGGATCAAAGAGAGATCACAAAGATGGTGTGAATGAGTAATTTATACTATTTTTCAATTTATTTTGAAATAAACATTATTTTCTATTAGAATGTATTGTTGATTGTAGCTACAAACCCTAACACACACTAACACAAGTGAATACAATAGATTTACAATATTCACCACTCAATCTGAGAATTCTAGTCCATTTTGTGATATATATTCCTCTAAGATCACAAAACCCCCTAGAATCATCTTTCTAGTATAAATAGCTAGTTATAGCCATTAAAATAGTATTTTAATGCCTCCCTACTATGCTTTGGGGTATCCCATACACAATTTTATCCCACATTTTACCAAGAACAATTTTGGGTAACAACTAAAAAACTTCAACCAAACACACGCCCTCTAAGTTTTGGAGTGTTCAAAAATATTCCAATTCCACTCTACTTGAACGGTAATAAACAAGTATAAATTCTTCTTCTAACTTTCATGGGAATAAGTTTCTTATTCTCTTTGTATTCATATCACATGCATAGAACCTCTTCAATTTTATTCTTCATATTTATTTATTCCACCTTGGATAATCACATAATGTTCAGTATATATCATGTATCTTAAACTTCTTCTTATTCCACTCTATAATCACTTTCTCCTCACATAACCCACTCTCTAAAAATATTCACAACAATACCACATTCAAGTACTTCATAATTTTAATTTTAATTTCAAATTCAAATCCCCTTCTTCAATCACAACCCACATATTATCTCCATATTAATCTTTACTATTAAATTTGAATTGGTATTTAAAATGGGTTGGCATAACCACCAAAATGAAAATATGAGTATAAGTAAACATTTCTACCCAAAATACACAGATTACCCTTATAAAACCACTTCTATGGCATGGTTAATGGAATTACAGAATAGATTTTTTTCTTTTAATGTCTTTCACTCAACTTATATACAAGACTATGATTTAGAAAGGGTGTTATGGAATAGAGGTCTTGAAATATCTAGTTCCACAAAAAACCATCATGATACCCTTTGTGGTGCGGTGTATTCAATGTGGTGTAGTTCTTTATATTCTCTTTTAACTATTGTGTGAGAAACAAGTTGTGTCATGGAAGTATTAAATGTTTTAGAAACAATAAAAATTGACCCAACTTCCTCTGTGACATGGACTCTTTCTCTTTAACATGCGGTCCTATAGACCATAATTCTAACGAATACCAAATTCAGCATCTCCATGATGTGAATACCATTGTTACAAAACATCCCAAATCAATTTTAGTATGACGTAGCATGAACATCAGTTATGACATAGAACATATTCTTCAAACTACTTCTACAGAACAAGACCAATATTTTCCGCATGGAACTCTTTATTCTACTAATTCAATCTAAATGTATCATGAACTCTACTCATGATATATAAACACATAGAACTAGCTTAATCATCATTTTAATTAAACATAGAATACAATTTATGTATTAAAAAAATATAGCACACTAAATCATATCCTCATCACCAATTCTCTATCCTCACTTATCACAAAAATCATCTCATCACTCCTTTGGCTCAATACTCTCCCCCTCTATATTTTATCTTCAACTAAGGAACATAAATCACTATAATATTCTAAAAACATATCAATAGATTGCCATATAATAATTATAATACAAAATTATCAAAATCATTGTAGGAAATAATAATATTTAATAAATAATACCATATTATCCAAATTTTATTGATCTATATGCAACTAATTAAGCACAAACCTTGCAATCTTCAATCGGTACATCATTATAACATCAACAATTTTTTCATACCTGAAATATTTTTCAACATCCTCCTACAATAATCTTTTAAAATAGTTAATCCATGATAATATCACATCTTACCCATTTTAATTAATTTCTCTTAATATATTCTTCCTTTTAAGATAAAATTAACACATATCAATGTATACTCCCCCTACATTGTATACTCCCCCTTTTAAAAATAATAGTAATAAAAGCATAAATGAATGATTTATGTTATCATTTTTATCCCCCTTTTACTACAATTATCCAAATACAAGATGATATTGGGGATGAAAACCCATAGCTTATCCTTGAGAAGGATAAGTTTGAATTCTTAGTATCAACCTCAGATTCTAAAAATATTCCTTTGGTAATGGTATAGTGAAAACATCATCAATTCATTCATTAATAGGAACACATTCTACATTTTACTCATCTATCTCCATAGGTTAGATGATACAATGATATTTGATTTCAATTTGTTTTATTCTTTAATTTGGTACTATATTATTTAATAAATTAATAACACTTTGATTATCACCTACCAAGATAAGTTACAATTTTTATTTAACTTTAAAATATTCTATGTGTGTCTTTATCCATATCAACTGAGTCATGGAATAAGTTTAATAAAAATATTATACTTTATCTATGCATAAATTCTCAAAAAAAATCTTCTTAGAGGGATAAAAAACACACCTATCTCCATGATAGGAAACTTCAATGAATGTTGAGCTCATATCATCAACCCTTCTTACCTAATCTAGATATGAATAAAAAACAGATAAATCTTCCTATTGCAATCATATTTCAATCCATAGTTCATTATTCCTTGGATGTAAATAGGTATTTTATTTCCATATTTGTAATGATAAACCTTTGGGATACTTTGATATTGAGAACAAAATTTTACAACATACATAATATCAATTCTTAAAGTTTTCAAGTATAGTAGACTACCAATTAGCTTTGAAAATTAACATGGATTCACATCCTTTCTCTATTTATCTTCGTAAAATTTATTACTGAATTTAGTTTAGAAACCATAATTGAATCCTACAATATGAACTTATTCAAAATTTCATTAGAATAATTATCTTTATATTTAAAAATATAACCTTTTCTTGAGATATTTTTAATCCAAGAAATTAACCCATCACACCAAGCATAAGAAATTTTTAAAATAATAGTCATTTTTTTAGAAAACACTTCACAAACTCATTAATTATTTTCAATAAAAATAAAATCATCTAAATAAATAATAAAAATTATAAATACCTCATTACCATATTTAGTATATAAATTGATCTCATATCTTCCTTTTATAAATTTCAATTTTTTCAAACTATTGTAAAGCTTTGAATAACATGGTCTTTGGGTTTTTTTGAATCCATATAAGTCCTTTTCTACCTAAAAACATGATTCACATATTTTTTATGAAATAATCCCCAAGGTTATTCAATAAACACTTCCTCTTCCAATTCACTATTGAGAAAGGATAACTTAGTGTCCATCTAAAAAATCTTTCATTGCCTTTGTGATGCAATGGAAAAGTAATCCCAATGTTTTCAATTCATGAATCCAATAAGAGGTTCTCATTGAATTAATCACATTATAACTATTAATATCCTTTGAATAAAAACCCTACTTTATTTTTTATCACTTAACCTTTTTCATTAAACTTATTTTAGAACACCCTCTTTTTCCTGATATTGTTATCCTCATTGGGCTTGGATACCAACTCTCACATATCATTATTTTAAATATGATCTAACTATTTATTAATGGAATTGACCTACTATATATGTTTCATTTATTCTTAGACATATTTTTCTTAAATTTGAAAATATTAAGATGTATGAGTTTTTACCCTTATAGTCCTCCTACTTTGAATATATTCTTCATGATCCCCAATGATATTTTGAGCCTAAACATTCCATCTCATCCATGGATGAATTGAAGAAATTTGTTCATAATTACATGAGATGTTTTAATATTCTTATTTAACATATACATCATCATAAATTTTTTATTTTACTATAATTTCATCAAATGTATTAACATAAACAGAATCGACATCACTTTTGGAACATTATTCATCATAAACAATTTCTTTCTTTGACTGTTCCAAATCATTAGCATTAGCATCATTAATTATATTTTTAATGTCTTTGTTGAAATAGTGGTAAACTATTCCATTTAGAGGATATCCATGGAAGATACCATTAACTCCTCTATTTTAAAACTTTCCATGTTTCTAACCATTCATCTTGATAATAAAAGGACTACCAAACACTCAAATGTAATTAAAACATGGTGATTTTTTATATTAAATATCATAAAAGTACATGTATGGGTTTTTTCTATTCAAGCATGTCTTTCGGATATCGAATGATGTATCAATGGCTTGTATCTAGAAGTAATGATAAGTATCATGCACAACTATCATTTTCTGATCCATCGCTACCAAACACCTATTATTTTTTTAGACACACTATTTTTTATGGTTTGTATGGTGCACTGAGTTAATGTATAAATACATGATTCTCAAGATAATCTCTAAACATCCCATTTTTATACTCAGTTCCATTAACTATATGTAACTTCTTGAGATAAAAACTACACTCTTATTTTGATCTTTTTTAAAAACTTTTAAATTGTTTTAAGGAATTTTATTTTTGTTTCATAAACATAACACAATAAATATGAGATAATACATTAATTAAAGTAATAAAATACTTGACTTTATTTTTTATTGCTTAATCATGGTCCCAAACACATCTAAATGAATGATATAAAATGGGTTAGGTGATTTCATCTCCACATTCTTGTGTAAATAGGTCATGATCTTCCCCTTTTAACATATTGAGATCATCCAATCTCTTTATAAGTTGAATAAAGGAATTTCGTAAACATTATCTTATTGGGTGATAAAATTTAGTGTATTTTGGTCCAGATATCCAATACTTTGATGCCACAATTAATTTTCCTCTTTCAAACATAAATAGCCTGAGTTTTTAGCATCACTCACATGAAATAATTTACCTTTAGTCAGTTGTCCTTTTGTCATACTGTTTCATCACCAAGATTCCTAAAAAATAATTCACCATTTTAGAAAACCAATAATTTAATTTATTACATATATATGATATATTTTTGTATTTTTTGTTTCATTATATCAACAAAAATAGTGTTTTTTGGACATCAACTTTTCTTTTCCAAAAACTAATGATCCAACTCTTTTAATTTTGAGGGATTCATTAATACAAATTTATTTGATCTATATTTAACTTTTTTTTAACTTTAAAGAGTTTTAAATCTCCTATAATAAGATATTATAATTCATTGTCCAATATCAATATACTTTATCATTTGGATGGTTTGAAGAAAACATCGCAAACCAAAGTTATCTATTTACCTTTTCACTTTTTATATAAGATTTATCAATGTTATAACTTGATAAAATTTGGTTTAGTATCATAAATAGACACACTTTACAAGATGACAATGTTAACCACATCTTTTACAAATTCTTCCAATTTTTTAAATCTATTTTCAATTTTCAATCCATAATTCACATGTTGTCTCTAAAATGTTCTTTTATGAATTAAGTGTCACCCCATAAATTTATTTCTTCCAAATCATATAAAAACATTATTACATTGATAATTAGACAAACACATCCTTTCTATGTTCCAAAAATCCCCCACAATACCAAAAATAACCATAGAAATAGAATTTACCTTTTAAAATAACATGTCTTAAAGATTGTTTTGATTGCCATTGATCCTTCTTTAAGTCACCAATTTTAAAACCTTTTTGTGAATTTTTTTTGAAGACTCAACTTCATGGTATTAATATAAATCCCTTATAAACATATTTTAGATACCCCATTTTTAGTATATCTTTCACTCAAGTTAGTTATCCAAACATTTATAAATTTTTAAACATCACTTGGTTTAGCTAGAATCATTCTCTTCATGAATTGTTTCTTCTTCACTTATTTTTTTCCAAAACAATGGTATTATTATCAGGATTATGGAATGATTTATGTTGGCCTTTTTCAAATTTACACTTATTTTATCATTCTCCAACTTCGAAAATAGAATTATAAATATTGGAATTTCACTGATTTAAATCCATTGTTGTTATGATTTTTTTTTTATAAATGATAAAACTAGATTTCTTTTACCTTAAATATTTGTTACAAAATTATGTTTAGATTATTCCTATAAAAACTAAACTTCTTCACCAATTTAACTTCATCAATAAACTTATACTTCTCTTTTTCAAGGATAGGTTCATTGTTGTTGAAATATTTTTCATCAATATTTATTTATTTTTGATATTGTTATCAAATTTAGAAACTATTGAGAGACATTATTTTAATACTTTATTTATAATTTACTCTATATTAGTCTCTTATTATTCTATACTTTATAAAATAATTTAATCACTTGAAATATTCTAATCATTCACTTTAGTAATGATAATTATTTCACCATCTTCACTACATGGGGAAAATTAATCTTCAAATTCATTTTTATACCTTCTTTTAATAAGAATTTTCCCATATCAAATTTGGATATGTTTTTACCCTTCTCAATGTTATAAAACTTCTTCTTATTGTATTTCTTATTTGTGAATATTCTAAGCATTTCATATTCTTATTCACAATCTTCATTGGTTTTATATTTTGGATAATTTATAGAATAACATCTAATAGCTCCACACCTAAAACATTCTAAGGGAATATTTACCTTGTACCTACATTTCCATATTCTCAAATTTATTGAGATAGGAGACACAATTTCATCAAAATTCTCCTCAAAATATTCATTAGATTATAAATAATAATATTTTTCTTCGTTAAAAATATTTTTCTTCAACTTATCTTACTTTATAGGTTTAAAAAATATTTATTTTTCCATAATAACCTTATTCTTAATAGCATTATCTTTCCTCATTTCATAAGACATCAAGATACTATGAATATCGTCAAGATAAATTTCACTTGAATATTTTTATTCCAAATAAGACACTTAATAAAACTTATATTGTAATATATAGAAATTATTTTCAAAAATAACATCATGTTCCAATGACTCGTCATATCCTTTGATATTTCTCACAACTTCATTCACCCTTTTGAAGAAACTATCAACAGTTTCATTATTATATATCTAAAGATCATTAAACTTATGTCTCCTAAAATGAATCTTATCTCTATTAACTTTGGTCTCTCCATCATATATATTAATAATATTATCCCAAAGATATTTAGTACTTTTGTGTCCCTTGAATTTTAAAAAATCACTTTCTGAGAGTCATGAAAATATAATATTATTTGTATGACATTGATTCTCTAAATTTATCTTATCTTTTTTTTATAGTAACATCATCATCCCATAGAACAAACCAGTTAGTTTTTAATTCCAATACATCATAACTGATATATAACAGATTAGCCATCATCATGTATTTCCATATGTAGTAGATTTTCCCATAAAATATAGGATTCACCTTGTCATTCACTAAATTTAAATTATCCATTATACATAATAAAAACTGGAGAATTCTTCTTAAAAATCCAACGACTTCAAATATCCCAACACAAATGAAGTAAACCTATCATTCTGATACAACTTATAGAACCAATTTAGGATGAAAGTAATATCACTGATAGGGGTGGTGAATCAGGGATATATATTATTATTAAAATTCTATTGAAATAACCTTCACCATTTTTTAGGATGTTGTGATGTTTTTCATAACAAACCCAAACATACACCAACAAAAGTGAACATAGTTGATTTACAAGGTTTTCATATCAATGTGAGATGGATAATACATGGTTTGATATGAATTAATATAGGATGAAACTAACCACTACAATCATCATCTAATTATAAATATAAAGGTATAACCTTAAAACTAATATTTTCATATCTCCCAACTATGCTTCGGTGTATCCCATAATCGATTGAATCATGAACTCTATAATGTTAAATTTTGTGTAAGAAATGAAATTTATATAACCAAATAGACTACTTATATGTTTTTGGAGTATGTTAAAATATTCCACTTTCACTCTAATTACACTTTAATAAACAAGAAAAAATTCACCATTAAAATTGCATTAGAATAAGTAACTTCTTCTCTATGTTTACACAACACATGTACACAACCATTTCATTATTCTTATACTTTCTTACTTTGACTATGGATAATCATAGAATATTCACTGTATATTACATATCCATAAATTATTCTTTTTTCTTCCTCTCTATACTCTCATTCTAATTAGACAATACACTCTCTTCAAATTTTCATAGCAGTACCATCTTCAAGTACCTCAGATTTGGAATTTCAATTTTAATTTCAAATCCCCTTCTTGAATCACAAATATTAGATCATATATATCTTAATTTTAACCATTATTTAAAATTGGTAGTTAAAATTGGTTAAAATATCTTCCAAAATTATAATGTGAAGCTAATTAAGAATTCCTACTTGAATTTCCTAGGTTTCCTTTACAAAACATCTTCAATAATTTGATCAAGAAACTATGGAGTAGCCAATGGTTTTTAGTGGTTTTCACTCAACTTCTATATGAGAATGTGGAATGGAATCAGTTCTACAGAGTGGAGTTCAGGAAATATCTTGTGTCATGCAAAACCATCCTGATCACCTCTACGGTGAGGTTTATTTTCTATGTTACAGTCCTCTATAATCTCTTCCAACTACAGTGTAGAAAACTGGCTATAGCGTTGAGGTCTTGGATTTTATAGAACCATCGAAAATTGAACCAACCTTCTTCGTGTCATGGACACCTACTTTACAACATGAGGTCTTATAGACCATATTTCCACCTACTTCCAAATTTTTCATCTCCATGATTTGAATACCTCTATTATTGCATAGCCCAACTTGATGTCAACATTCTAAAGTGTGAACATCAGTTACAATGTAGAACATGTTCTTAAAACTCTATCCATTGTGAAATAAGATTATTTTTTTGTTTTAAACTCCTTGTTATACTCCTTAAATTTACTTTAATCATGTTATTCACTCAAGATATGCAAATACTTAGAACGGTCTTAAAAATCATATGAATTAAACTTAGAATAAAATTTATGTATTGACAACAAAACCCAACACAGTCAATCATATCCTCATAAATAATTATCTAAACTCACTTATCACAACAACCATATATTCACTCATTTTCCGCAAAACTTTGTTCCAATGATATTTTTATTGGCCAACCTATTTTACAAGATCCCATATCATATTCTTATCAATTTAGTTCAACTACTCATTTATGTCCTATACACATAATTCATCCTTCATTATCTCATCAAATGATGTGACACTACTTATGATAATAGATCATTTTTTTCTACATTTCACATCCTTTGGGTTTTTATTATAGTAGATTTATCTCTAATTATGTTTTATTGATAAATATCCACACTTCTTCTTTCCATATTCTATGATTAACTCCCTTAACGAGCCTCTTTTTCCACTAATTTAACCTTAGAATCATCATAATGTATTGGATTTTGAAAACCTATGTAATTTTTTTAATATATTCTTCTTCATCAGAAAATTAATTCAAACATTAAGTTTAAAATTTATTTCTATCTTTCTATTCAACACCATTGACATCATTTCTCTTTATAATGTTATTCAACAAATTTTTGAAGAATTTATAGCCCTTTTATTGGTTGAGTATCATGAGAACACTATCTTATCGTATATATCTTTGTTTTCCATTATTTACTTCATTTTTCTATATATAACACTTAATTCCAAATAATTTTACTTTTTTAAGTGTTGGATTATTTGTATGACACATCTTGTACAACATTATTTTATCTATAGGACTTAACACATACTGATTTTATGTATACACTCTCACTTTCACTAATTATTTCATATAATTCCATTAGTAGTAATTCCTCAAGATAAAAATCAGAAAAAATAGTTCATTAATTGTGTTATTGACTATTAATTTCCTTCTTTTCATGACACAATTTTCTGTGGTGTTCTCATGGAAAAAACATCATGCTTTATTTCATGCTTTTCCAAAAATATTTACAACTAAATATAAGTGTACACAGTTCCATTCTCGGGTAAAAGTATTTTTATTGATTATTCATCATTATTTTTAACTCTCCTATGAAATATCTTGATGTATTCATCTCCTTAATCTTGGTTTCCATAAACAAAATGAAACCTATCATGATATAATCATTGATTACATGGTGTTTTATTAATTATTTCTTCCCTTATACTTGTAATTTATATTGATTTAGAGTTTATAATCTCCTCATTAATTCTTATAGTAGTACATGTATTTTTTAAATTTATTGGCTTAAAACATTCGTAACTAAAAGAGACTTTGTAACCCAATTTGATAAAATATTGGTATTTTCATCATAATGTTATATACTATAGTACAAATTAGAGAATTAATTTTTTTTATTGATTAATTATTAATTAGGATACATTTTATTCAATTACACTAGTATTTTTATATAACCATAAGAGGACCAATAGAGGCCTATACTGAGAGTAAAGTCTTAGTGAGATAGATTTGTTAGAAAAAATCTCATTGGTGTATTTTTAAGCATGTATTTGTTCACAAGGATGTTAGAAGACTACCAAACAAGATTATAAGATCATGTGAAAGGATAAATGAGATTTTTAATATTTTTGAGAAATTTAAAGTGGTTTACTCTCCATGGAATAAGTTATTCCATGACACCCTTAGTCATACTATTAAGGAATCTCATGGAAGAAATGAAAAAAAAAGTTCTTCCTTGTTTAATGAATATTTTTTATTATAATATGTAAGGGTCTCCAATGGTTTTTCATTTTTTCATTTTTTATTCTTAAGGATAAGAGGACACAATGTGGGAGATATATCTACATTTTCAAAAGGATTATATAGGTTTTTGTGGTTCTTCGATTCTGAAATTTTCCATATTGGGGAGATTTATCACACCATAGAGAGACAATATTCATGATTCAATATTCTTGGAGTTAATTTGGATACACCATAATGATTAGGGTTACTTTATTGTTTTCTAATTAAAATATAATTCTGATATATAATCTATGATACAATTTCTGGGTGATATCTGTGATATTTGGAGATTAAGGATTACACACTGCGATGAAGAGCTACATTCCATGGAGCTACACTCCATGGAAGTGCGGGAGTTCATGTTCATGGTTTCAAAGGTGTACTAAAATAACATTAGGATATTTATGTTCATTACTTAAAGTATTCAAGTTAAAATATTTCTACATTAAAATATCTTATCTTTCAAAGATTACATTTAGGAATTAATCAAGTTATTTTGAGTCAATTTTGAAGGATGTATTTTGATGAATTTAATCTTATTTATTAGAGTGAATTAGTATTTAATTATGATGAAATCATTAAGAATTTATAGATATAACTAATAGATATATCTTTCATCATTAGAGGAAGACAAATCATGGAATAGGGGAGATTCTTAGAGAAAAATGAGGAAGGAATTTCAGAAATTCACTAAAACATCAATGATGGATGGAAGAACCAAGAGGTTCAGTGGGAATATTAAATGGATGAAAGTAAATCTACTTGATACAAAAATTCTTGTTTATACTCACTATCAGTTCATGGATATAACTAAAACAACAATTGGAAAAGTAGTGAGCTATATGAGTGGTTTAGAAGATTCATTTCTTTATTTTGTGAGTAGTGTAAACTAGTTGGGCTAGTGTGTCCACATGGACCTATAATGAACAAGTAGTTTGATTATTGTTCCATGTTCATTAAAAAATCTCTATTTGTGTATCCTTGGATTAGCTAAGTTTATATGAACAAATTAAATTTCTAATTTCCCTCAATTAGTTGATTTATCTCTTTATATATATTGTGATATAGAGGATTGTTCCTAACAATGGTGGGATAATATCATTAGAACTGGTTATTTTTTAAAGATTAATATACCCTAATTCACTATTATGATATTTAACTTTTTTGGGACCAATAACTTATATTAGATCAAAAGGTTATTGATAAATTATTCTCTCTAAGAAGCAATGTAAGTGGTCTTCAACTGTAAGGGTATTCCAATAATCAATAGAAATAATTTTCAACTAAAAAAGAATCTGATACAACATTATTTTCAATATTTGGGAATGGATTTCTATAAAGATCACATATATGGTATCTCAGTTGGTATGAAGAGAGGGTAATTATAAGAGAAATACTAAAGAGAGATTGATGTTGATTCTTAAAGTGTCAATATATTGGGAATATAATTAACTAATGAAATATATTCTAATGTGACATCATGTAAATCCATACACTCCATGTGTGAAAATATTTCCAACATCGATGAAGGTGATGCCAAAGTATGTGAATCAAAATTTTAGGTGCTTTAGAATAAGTTAAAGGATCTAGGGATGTAGATGAATGATTCCATTGATGCATTATTTTAATAAGTGACCATCAATGTGGAGTAAATTAGTGTAGTTTCAGAAAAACACAAAAATTTCATAAGCATGAAGAGGATCCTAAGAATGACACCACTATTTTTCAATGATCAATTCTTAGTTTCCAAAGTCAATGACCCAAGGGAGGTAATTTTGTATAATCTTTATACCACTCTCCTTATAAAAAATTTGAGTAAAATTAAAAAATTATTCCATGGAAATGGATAATTATTAGGAAGTTTCATTCCTGGATATAAAGAAACTCATAGTCGAGGATGATCCTAGAGAAAAAAATATTGAAGAGGTAATGTATTTCCTTTCCACAAACCTCAAATAAGTAAAGGGAAGATTCAATGTAAATTTTTCACTTACTTTATTTAAAATTGTCATATTAGTACATATTACTGGAAGATATAAAAATAAATTTTAAGATAATGATGATGATGATAAGGATCCCAT
This sequence comes from Viscum album, assembly GCA_963277665.1. Classification (NCBI taxonomy): domain Eukaryota; kingdom Viridiplantae; phylum Streptophyta; class Magnoliopsida; order Santalales; family Viscaceae; genus Viscum; species Viscum album. The sequence continues at coordinate 4,053,054 of CAUJRU010000024.1, forward strand.
ATTGAGGTCCCCTAAAGTTGAAAAAGGGAAGTGGGTTTAAAAGAATAAATTATTAAAAAATTATAAATTTATTTCCCCATAATATGTCATCTCAAATATAATAGATGTGAAAGAAGATGAATAATATAAATACCTTATTGAGTAAGTTCTTGTGGAAATCATAGGCACACCATAATTAGAGGATAGTGATAATAAAATCATTGAGGTTGAGGGATGATTATAAATTTAGGTTGAGTTAGAAGATTCTCTTAAAAATATTGATGTTTGGAGGGATAAAACAAATAACTCTAATGGAGTGGATGATGATTCCAAACTATATATATAGCAACAATAAGAAAAAAATTTAAGTTAAAGGATGAGATTGGATGGAATAAATTTGGAATTCCATAAAATTTGTAAAATGTTATCTAGTATAAGTTCAAGATTGAAGGGAAATCCAAGATTAACAATGGTCTGACTAATTCTATAAAATATTAAGTCAAAATAATTGAGGATATTAAATCTAAAATCACAATTATTCAATGTAAGATAGATGATAAAGAAATAATTATAAATTTTGTTATTACATCCTGAAGTTAGAGTATATGGGATATAGAAAAAATCTAAGGATGATCATGGGGAATAAATAAAAAAAGTAGACACTTTTCCATAGGTTAATTAATTTAAAAATAATGGAAATATATCGGGGGCTTATCATAGGAAAAATCAGTGGTGGTTGATCAAAACTAAAATCACCCACACCATGGAAGAAGGTTGATTTTGGTGATTAGAAAAACCCAATAGTACACAAGAATAATAGTGAAGATATGAAATAAAAAACCATAATATGTGGTTATTTTTTAGAAATATGGAACATACACAATATGTAAATTGAATATAAAAAATAAATTTTAGGGTAGAAGAGAAACACAAATAGATGATCATAAATTACTATCCTTAAAATCTTTTTAATGACTATTTTTTGTGGGAGATTTATGGACAAAAAGATGTGAATTGATCATCAATGGTATAAATATGTGTATTGGTAGTTACCTGAAAAAAGATATCTAATAATTTGGATGATTCATCAAGAATGATGAATTCATAATAAATTTTAATCCTTTCATGATAAGGATTATTCAAAGGAACTAGAGGTGGAACAATATCACTTACTACCAATGGATTAAAATCACTGAAAATGGATCAAGAAAATAAAAGGTTGAGAAGTCTAATATTGTGAATATTTATTTAAAAGTGACAAATCAGGAAGTAGTCTAGATACTTCATAGTGGATGTGATTTATTTATTATGGGGAACTAGAAAATTCTTACAAGAATAAAATATTACAAATATGGTTTTGTTCATTATTATAATGATAAATTTTTGAATATCCTTAGATTCAAAAAATCCAAAATCAGATGAAATAATTTCAGGTGCACTAATTTCTTTGTGTTTGAATTCCCTATACAAAATTATTTTATTGTAAATCAATTGTGTTAATTAGGGCATTGGGTAAATTCTAAAAAAAATATTTCATCATCAATGGAAGAGATGGTATAACTGTGATGTAAGGGAAATTCACAAAAGGTAATATCTATCTCATTGGTGGAGAATAGGAATTGTGATTTCTATCTAAGAAAGAAGATAATAAGTTGTCTAACAAAAGACTTATCCACCTGAGCCAAAAATCCTTGGAAGACTTAAATAAAAATGAAGGATATCTTGATATACCTAAGCTTTCAAGAGATCAAAATCACATGTATAATATTATTCAAAAAGGGAAAATCATTAAAAATAATTACAAGTCAAATGAAAATAAGTTAACAATATTTTTTTAGTTGGTTCAGATTCATGTGTGTAGGATGACATCACCAAAAGGCATGGAGAGAAAATTGTTATTGTGTGTTATTCATTAATAATTATAGTTATATCACGGATGATTGTAATCACTTGAAAATATTATGTTTTAAATTATAATACACAATACCGTATATTTGAGGAGAGGATGCTCAGTCTTAAAATTTAAAAATTTCAAAAATATAACAGTATAGAATTCACTAACAATAAGGTGGAATAATATCTCAAAAGCACGTGATAAGGCACCAAGATTTAGTGGTGATAACTCCTCAACAAAATTGAGTTGTTGAGAGGATGACCTGAATTATCATCAACATGGCTTCGAAAATTCTCATTGATATGGATCTACGAGAGATATATTAGAATTAATATATTCATATATTATTTTATATCTCTAATAGAGCTTTTTCATTTCTAAAGGAAGAGAATACATCCTATGAGTTATGGTATGACAAAATAAAACACTAAAGTGCATTCAAATTTTCATAAATAAATAATTTATTTTAAATAAATAGAGGAAACAAGTTTCAATATCATTGGGATGATGGAATTTTTCATTTATATTAATCCAAAACCAATCTATAAAATTTTTATAATAAACTAATTAGAAAAATAATTTAAATTAAATATTTAATGGTAGTGAAAATTGGGAAAATTTAACAATCCATATATGTGTTTTCACAACATTACAATGATAAAATCCCAAAGTATATTGATTCTAACGTGATAAACCAAGGGGGGGAAATGGGGATGAATAATACATATAATAATACAATAGTGATGAAGAAATCATAGAATATTTAGTAACTATAATTTAGTTTAGAATCTGGGATGAAAGAAATGAAGGGAGCATTTTTGGTGACCTAACAGCTCTGATAAAAATATGAAGGATGTAGACTATTAAAAAAACCACATTCTTATCTCAATTAGAGAATTAATGTTTTTAATATTATATCAAATATAATCATTTGGTCAAAAAAAATTATGATGATCTTTACTAAATTGAAAATAATCAAACATGGAAAACTATCTAAAGGATATAAGACATGAATATCATCAAATCAAGTTGGTGTCCTATAAATCAATCAACAAAATAACCAAGTAAGTCAAAAAAAAGTATGGATGGTGTGTAATGGGCATTCCAAAATCAATGGAATTGTTGTTTATGAGACATTTTATAATGAAATGGTCTAGGATAACCTAACATGCCACCTTGCCTGGCCCATCACTAGGCCCAAAGGTTGTTCGTACTCCCCATGTGATGGAAAAAATTATTGGGCATCAAATAACACTACATTAGAAACTATTTCACTCTCAAATCAAGTTTAATGAAAAAAATAATAATTTATTAAAGGTCTAATATTGACCATACATACATTGGATGTCCATTTATCATCAATAAGAATAACCAGAATAAATAGTCAAACCAAATTAGTTATAACCAATGATAATGATTTAACCCATTCTTATCAATATACACATATCTGAAACAAATCCATAATAAAGAAAAAAAATAGAAAAAAAAATATAGATAAATAATAGTCTTCTTGGATGATACATAAATATGTTATATAAAAATTGAACCCAAATTGAACCATACTGAAGGACACCTCCATGAAACCTAACGTTTCTCCCCACATCCCAACTCACTATTTTATTCCAAAGAAAAGGAATCCAATTTGAAGAAATAACCTTGACCCTATATAAAAAATACCTTCAGATACACATAAGGAGCTTATGTAGGGTGCGCACTAACATTCCTAATAAGATTTCACCATCGAGTCTATGAAATTCTTATCATTATGTAGTTATTTATTACTAGTTAAAAATACATTAGAAAGTAATATTTTTACATTTATTTATGAAACATAATATAAACCAACATCATACCCTATACTACCCAAAAAATTCACTTATTTATTTAGATAAGACTTTAAAATCCACATTTTATGCCTTCAATTTTTATAAAGAATGATAAAATCCCATTTTATCATTTGAAAACTTTTTATAAAATAAAAAAAATTAAAATAAATACTATATATTTTTATTCAAAATTCTTTCCTTAAATTAATTTTCAAAACCCATTTTGAAATAAACTCAAGAATAAATTATTAAAGAACTGCACAATTTTATCACCACTTTGTTAATGGGATCGCAAAAGTAAAAAATATAAATTTTTTCATAAAAACTGAGCATAGTGTAATGTAAAAAAACAAGATAAATATCCCCTACATGGAACCAACAATCAAGGGTTGAGTGTCATGGGTTATATCCTTGGTTCCAAAGTGAGAAGATCCTAGAATTTAACAAATACACAAGTCCAACCATTGGCCTATATTGAATCCTAAACCAATAAAATAACCACTGAAATATCCCATAGCAGAATCCTAGAGGGAACTCCCTATATAGTCATATTTCAGGCTAGAGGTGAAAATAGCCATTGTGTTATCTAAACTAAGTTATAATATATTAATCTCTCTCACTTATCTTATTAAGTTCCCATTACCCATCTAAAGTAGAGGTGGGAAATCAATAAATCCATAATGCATCTACAATTATAAACCTTAAATCTCCCTAACCTCCATATACCATGCACAAAACATCCCATTTATACATCATAAAACCATTAAATATCAATAAAAACAAAATCAATGGGTGAAAAACAATAATGGGGAATCAATGTGGGTCTCGCAACATCAAACCATTCAGTTGAATGGGACAAGTGGGACTTTAAGAAATTTTATTCAAGATATAGAGCCATTTTTATTAAATAAAATTTCAATTTTAAATATTTATTAAAAATAATTAAGAAACAATTCCTTTTATAATCCACCACACACATTTACCCAAAATAATTCCTTAAACTTTTTCTAGTTATTACTTAAAATAAATCCATGGAAAAATCTACATGTTTTCTATAAAAATATATAAAGACTCATAATAATATTCATAAAGTTCTTGTAATGCTTGAACAATCATTTTAAAATAATGATTTTAAATTTATATATATAATCCTTTATCTCAATCCAAAAGTTCACAGAAACTATCCAAAAACATATTATACATATCATATGTAGTTTGGATATCATAAAAACAGAATTTAAAAATCTCAAGAAACACAAGAATTGTAAAATAAATGAATAAAATAGAAGCACTAACTTAAAATTTGGGGGAATCAAGTCATAATGTATCTCCCTCTTGGGAAAACTCCCAATTTAGTTAAGAATAATCCTCTATAAACCATAAATGGGAAAATCATTGAGGAGAGAACAACCGAAGCCACAAATACCATTTTCCAAGTGATTAGAGTTTTTAGGGAGATACCAAATAAATTATAAAAAAGATATAAAATAGAGAATAATATATAGAAGAATAAGAGGGAGGGTTACCATTAAGATATTCTATGAAACCATGTAGAAGAGGTCCAAAATCCAAATATGATTAAAAATATGGCTCCATGGAGGTCGGAAGTGGGATATGGGAGGAATATAAAGGAGTGGAGTTAAAATCAATGAATAAAAGGAGGTTAATTCACCTATATATGTAAATCCTAGTAGGCAGCATGGTTAGGATGCACTATTTGTAAAACCAAGTTCAAACTATGTAGTTTTCACTAAACAAGAAATGGGCACCCATAAGGTTTGTCTACGTGATTATTTATAATTGTGTTATAATCATGAAAGTCACCCTCAATAGTAAAATTGGATTCATAGCTTTTTGGATGACCCCAAAAGGCCTGGTGAACCATTTTCCAACTTTTCAAAACTTATCAATTAATAATTACTGAACTATTACATGTTTATCACATGGTTACTACTAACTGTGTATAATCTGTAAGACACCCAAAAATATTACAATTCACAAAAACAAAAACGCAAAATCTCTCAAAACTTATCATAGAATATAATAATATAAAATAATATAAAATAATATATATTTGTAAGACAAGGAGTATCACAAGTTCACATGTATCCTGAATTGAAACTATTAAACTATTCATTGAAATGTCAGTGAAAAGATTATTCAAGGTGTACCAAATGGTTATAAACCTAGAATTCTCCAAATAATTTATTTAGTAGGTTTTGTGCAATGATCAAATGGATGTATTTATTATACATAAATGTGGTAGAAAAGTTTATCAATTGAATAATTACTTAATAAACTTGAATCAGGTTCCAATATCTTGGTATTCCAAGATTTATCAATCTATGCTAAGGCTTCTATTCCAATGAGGTGGAGTTATTAACAATCTATACAAAATTAAATAGAATTATGAAATAATGATAGTGTTCATTTATGTGAATAACATAATATATAGATGATCTAATAAAGAAAAATTCAATCTTTTTTCAAAATATATGAGGTGAAAATTCAATATGTCCATGATTGGGGTGTTAACATTTTTCCTTGGTTTGAAATTGAATTAAGGAATGACACATTTTTTCAATAAAAATATTCTACTAAAATTATTAAGAGGTTTTGAATAGAGGATTCTTGTTCAATGAAAACGTGAGTGGATTTTCGGATGAAATTTTTAAGTTGACCTGGTGAAAATATGGTAAATTTATTGGGATATAAGAGAATTATTAGAAGCCTATTATACCTAATAGTGACATGATCCAAAAATGTGTCTTCCATATGTCAATAAACACAGTACCAAATATTTCCCAAGGAAATCCATATGATTTTAGTGAAAATAATTTTGTATTGTATTAATGTAACGATGGATTTCATGTTACTTTATCATAGAACATCATATCCAGAGTTTTTGGGATACACCAATTCATATTATATTGGTTCAACGGATGATCTCAAGTCAATATTGGGGTGTTATTTCTATATTATAGGTTTTTTTATTTCTTAGATGACAAATAACGGAATTTTTATTTTAATCAACACTTTATAGGATGAATATATTTCATTTTTTCAAGTATGTACCTAGTTACAATAGATAAAGAAACAATTTTAGGATTTTGGTGTTGATGTGAAGTCTCCTATTGAAATCAGGTTTGAAAACTCAAGTGATACTAATATTTTAAAAAATAATTCTCACCAATCAAGGAAAAATAACATCAAGATAAATTATCATTTTATCATGGAGAAGTTTGATAAAGGGTTGTTAAATTTGGAGTATGAGTCAACACACAATCATGTTATGGACATCATAACTTAGTAATTAACCAAGGCTTAGTTTGAGAGGCATTAATTGTAACTTGGAGTGTAACCAAATTTATCTAACTAGATGGTTTGTATAATGGCCCCCCACTCCCCATGGATTCTCTATTTATAGAATGTTTTTGTGACCCTCTTAAATTAAATTTTTATATTTATAACCCTCACTTGTGAACTTTCAAAGAAGTTCTATTTATGTTTATTGAAATAGGGGGATAATTGTTCCATGATATTCTTGGGAGGATTTATCCATGATTTGATAAATTAGGTTGGTAGCGTTCTTTACAACTATAAAAAGTGGAGCAATCCTATGTTGATGTTTGGGAATGGTGGAATGTACATGAGTGATTATTCAAAGTTATATTATTTTAATAATGTTTTTAAAGATAACAAGGATCAAGTATTCTTATTCATGTGGATATTTTATTTTAACTCTTCTTTTATATGAGTAGATTGACTCATGTGGTCTTAGATTTAATGACTATCGAATCATTGATTTACTATATGATGAAAGAAGTGTTCAAACCATGTACCCTATCAATGAAAACCCAAACTGGTGGATTGTTTGTAAAAATATCCAGGGAGTATTTTTGGGGGTTTTTTTGTTGAAAAGGATGTTACAATATTTACAAAGGATCATTGAAAGGTTTTTTTATTTACTTTTTTTAAGGAAAATTGTTAACTTCTTGGGAGGTATGGCCATAATTTGAAGACGCGTAGGTAAGTTTTTGTGGTTCTCCCATTATAATATTTTTTACTCCTTGGAGGTGGATCACACCATCATGACTTAGTATGCATGAGTTAATATTCTTAGAGTCTAGGTGATCACAACTGATGAGTAGAGTTGATTTGGGGTGTGCTAATAAAAAATATAATTTTGATATTGTTTCCATGATGTGGTTTGTGGGTGAAACCTATGAAATTTATAGATTAAGAATTAGAAAATGAGATAAAGAGAATAATTCTATAATGGTTATAAAGTTTGAGTTCAAGTTTTCAAATGAGAACATATTTCTCACTATGATGATAATAGTAATTCCTTAAAGAGTCAGGTCAGTATATTTATGGATTAAAATATAATATATTTAAATGAGGTAATCGAGTTATTAATAAAAGGATATTGAATCTATTTTGAAAGAGGTCATTGGAAAAAACTCTTTTCTTAATTTGAGTGAATTAAAGTTTAATTAAGAGGGAAATATAGATATTATATAGAGATAATAGAGATATACCTTTCAGATGAGAGAAAGAAATTCAATTTTTCTCTATATTTCCTTGAATTTAACCCCATTATTAGTTCAGCACTCATGTAATTGATATAATTTTATGAAGTTTCTAGATTAGGGACATAATTAAAAATTGAATTTAATATTAATTTTTATTGGGGTTTTCAATTTTTTATTTTTTATAAAATTTATATATTATTTTTTGGATACCTAAAATTTTATTCATTAATATCAATTTATTTTTAAAAAAATTAGAATTTTAAATCAACTTAGAGAATTCATACATTTATATTTGAAAAAAAATCATTAATTAAAATTTTAAATTTATGTGTGAAGAATAAATTAAATTTTAGATTTTAACTTTGATTTTTCTAGGGTGGGTTTTCAATGTGTAATTTTATTATGTTTTGGACTTTACATGAATTAATTTTTGAGTTACGAAACTATGGTTATAATTTTGTAATGTGAATGAATTTGAAAATTAATTTTTATTTTAATCAATTTTGTAATTTAATTTAGAATTAATTTGTTAAAAAAACTCAAAATTAATTGCATAATTAAATTTAATGTGACAAAGGCTAATTTCAACATTCTTTTAACGATTTTGATATTTTTGAAGTGTATCTCAATATAGCCTGAATTGAGTCTCATTTTTTAATTTTGTAGGATAAAAATTTTGGGAAAGTGTTATATTGACCGCACAAATGAAGCATGGTCACTCAACTGACCAATCCCCCAACTAACCCATGTTCAATGTAAATATCATGCTCTAAAAATAGAAATGTCCTAAAGTGTTCATTCCTTGAAAATCGCAAGTGATCGCATGAAGGATACTCAAATTCTAAAGAACATAGCTAGTTACATGTTCAAATTCAAGTGTTCATGCTTTACTTCATGGTTAGTAGACCTATATTGAAAGACCACCACACACCTATAACAAGATTATCTCACATTAAGTATACTAACCACAAATAGAAAATATCAACTGATTTCACCATCCACTGAAGTTGTCGCATGACATCACTCATAGATAATCAAGTGGCCATGAGCTCCCTAGGAATCTACTATGAAGGTCGATAGACAACATACCACAAGAGAAAAAATTAACAAACTATGAGCTCCTCCTTAGGAACTGTAAATTTTCAACATGACTGCAAACTTCCATAAAGAATTTCCAAATGACTATATCCATATTCAACTCAATAAGGAATACAATGTCAGATGAGGTTTAAGTTGAACCATAATTTAAAGAACCATCAAGACCTGTAGAGGTTTCTATGAATAGGGATCATGTTTAAAAAAAATAATTTGGTTGAACAACTAAAACCAAAAATGATTGAGGCTATAAATAATGTTCTACTCAATATCTGATCTCCATGAGGAAGAAATGATTTCTAAATGAAGAATTTTACAAACCACAATTCTAAATGAAGCTTATGATTGGCCAATAAGATGAACATATTCATTGAACGACATCCTTTAAACCAATATATTTTTATGGTGAACCTACATGAAGAATATCTAATTCATTTAAAGGACTCAGACCTTAGATTTTAGCATAGTTTTTATTTTCTTGGAACTTTTTAAATTTTCTATATTTCAATGTTAATATTATTATGAACCTATTTGATTGTGTTGTTCTTTATATATCCAATATTTTAATAATTTTTTCATTATTTATTTTGAGAGTGTGGTCTCTTTGACTCTATAATTATGGAGAACTAAATCAAGGGATAGGTCCCTATGAGAGATCACACAGGCATTCAGAATCCCAATTTCTTCAAAAACATTATTCCAAAATTTATGAAGAAGTGAATTAGAGGAAAGTGGATAGATGTTGTTTATATACTCTCTCTAATGAGATGTTGTATTATTAAATCTATCAAATCAGTTTTCCCTCCCTATCTTAGTATAAATAGTATACTATTGGAACTAAATTGGCTCGAGGATGAATCGAAAATTATGGAGCTAGGTGTGGAGATAGAGAGTTCCTCAATTGAGTGTGTTCATTTCATTTTAATGTTGAATGAGGTGGAACTAGATATTCACTAAGAGTTTTTTCTATGTGTGTTCATAACTGTAAATTAGATAGAACAAAGAAATATATGAATTATATAGATTTGATTGTTAGATGATAACAATGGTGGATAATGAAGAACTGTGTAATCAAATCCAATTCTAACCTATTTCAATCTCACTTTTTTTGTATTTTGATTACCTTATTTTCAAATTCATAAATTTTAAAATCAAAACTCAATGACCATTTTATAATTTAAAAATATAAAACCAAAAAAATATACAAGTTACTAAGATTTTGAAACTACCACACCCAACTCCTTGAGTGACGACCATGATCAGCCACTAGGCTACATTAAGGGTAAAAACATATTTTTGATGAGGCCCCATGAAAGGTTATAAATCAACTTGAAATCATTTTCCAAGAGTACGGTTGAATTTTCATTTTATAATAACCAAGGTAATTAATTTGGTTACTATTTTCCTTTTTCTAATTTTCCTTGTTTTTTTACTATCTATGTTTCCTCCAATATAGAAGTCAAACTATAGAGACTCTACTTTTTCTTATATGACTATTACATAATTTTAAATATAAACTACAAAATAGTGTTATAAATACAAGATCAAATGGTTTAGTCTCTTGGTAAAATTAGTCTCATTGATAAATTTTACATAGTAAAACATAAAAATTATTTAAATTAGTATTTTATATCTTCTTAATGTCTTCTACATTCACCTTATTACAAGTAATCATATAAGGATATACATCAAAGAAAGGAGTGAGCTAAAATCCTAGAAAGAGGATAGATAAGAACATGGTTCAATATAATATGGGTGAGTGTAATCATCATTATCATTACATAATAAAGGGGTCATCATTATAATAATAAATTCCTGAAAAAACTTTGGGGTTCCCAAAATAAAAAAATAATATCCTACTTGTTAAAATAATCATCAATCATGACTGAATAAGAAACAATCTCAAGAGAAGTAAAAGATGTATTTTTTTAAAGAAGAGTTATTTTGGAAAAACCATTTTCATTTTTCATAAAATTAGATTGAAGCATGTATATAAAATAAAACAAAAGGTAAGGATAATGAAATTATATTTAAGGGACATTTAATTAAATACAAAAATTTTAAATTAATGAGTGATAACCCAAAGAATGGGAGTTGGGTTTGACAATCCTCTTACCTTGTGTCTGAATTATTTCTTCACTTTAATATTTTGGCTAATCAAATTAAATTCATTAATTAATTAATAAAAAACATATGATAAATTTATTGGATTCATTATTATTTATTAAGTTCATTTATAGCCATTTTTATGAGTTATAGAGTTCAATTTTATTGTTCATGAGTGTTCATTTTCTTGGTTTTCATGATCGGTTTACTTGTATACATGTATGGAAAATCATGTAAATTATGAATAATTATCAAGAATGGAAGATTTATGTTATTAATGAACATACATAAGTTTAAATTTACTTTTTTATTATTATTTTTTCATAAATGAGGATTATTCATTAGATAAAATGTTAATGATAATCATTTAGATTAATTTTAGTAGTTTCTTATCATAAAAAACTCATTTTTTATTATTTATTATTATGTATATAAGTTAGTTACAAAACATAAAATAGTTTATAAAATAAATTTCACAATATATTTTAAATATTATATTTTTTCCAGCATTGAAGACGGTAAAAGAAAATGAAAACATGCCATCCTCAAAGGCGATAAATCAACACCTCATAGACGTTGCATTCATTTTAAGAATAAAAGGAAGAGGGGAAGAGGGTTGATGATGTATTTTTCCACTAACATAATAACATTAATGTATATATAAGATATTTTATTTATCATTACACTTAGATAAGGGGAGTTATGGATATAATAATAAAAGGAAAGAAGCTTAGAAGAAATTAAAATAAATGAAAAAGGAATTTACCACTTGAATTATCCTCCTTTAAAACCTCTATAGAAAATTGTATTTGGTCATTTATTGAAAGAAAAGGATCCTGGATGTGTGGGAGGGTCTTTGGAAGAGTTTTGGGAATAATTTGGATAGGCTTCAAATATTTTTAGTTGTGAGAAGAAGAGGTGGTGAGGGGTGGTATTTATAGTGGATGAGAGGGGTGCTTTTTTTATTTTATTAATTAATATATTATTTTTTCTAAAGACTATAAATGGTTTTTTGATTCTTATGAATATATACATTAAATAGAGAAGGATATTTCTATATTATGTTTCTTATATTATCAATGATTTAAGTAATATTTTATTTAACTTATAATATATATATACTGTAAATTACCATATTTTACTATTCACCAAAAATTCAACTATTTGAGAAAAATCACAATAAAAATCACCCTAACCGTTTTTCAACATGTAGAATTAAAAAATTAACTTAATTTTATTAAAATAATTTTATTAATATTATAAATTTAATTTTTATTTAAAATCATCATTTATTCGGAAAATAATGATTTTTAATTTATAACTGATTTTATGAAACTTTTCAAAATTAATTAGGGTCTCATAAAATTATCTTATAATCATAAGACAATAAAATATTAATTTATGAGTCTATTATATGTGAATATATTTTCTTTTAAATCATTATATTATTTATAAAATTGTAATTAGATATTTATGACTTAGAAAATATACCAACACTTAACTTATCATTTAATAAACATTTATTTTCTTATACCTTGATATATGTATATCATATTTTCATTCATAATAAAAATAAATTTTATTCATAAATTCATATATGAGGTTACTATTCCAATGGAAAATTTATTATTCCTAATGGTCACATTACTATTCCAAAGGTCATGTTACTATTCCATCAGTATCAGTTCCTTAATTTATTAAAATACCACTTATTTAATTAATGTTTTCATTAATAAAGTTTTTATTATCTTCTCAATGTGATTTTATGTGATTTATACCATATTAGATAATTATAAGAAGGGAATTTCCATTTAGGAAATTATGGCCTGCTACATTCTTTTACCCTTATGAAATTTCTCCCTTGACATTTTACTTAACAAACTATGGTGAAAAAAAGTGATGGTACATCTCCTTCATAACTTCCTCAAGTTCCCATGTTTCCTCTTCATACTTAGGGTTTTAACATAGTACTTTGACCAGGTGAGTAGTCTTGTTGTGAAGAACTTTATCTCTAAGGTCCAAGATCTTCACCAGCTTCTCCTCGTAAAATATATCATTTTACAACTATACCACCACTAGATTTAGTAAATGTGAATAATCTATTATGTACTTCCTCAATAGGGATACAAGGAATACATTATGTACTTTAGACTCGGTAGGTAAAAGTGTTAGTGATAGGCCACAACTTAGATCAATCAATAATATTTAAGGGGTATATGTACCTAGGACTCAGCTTTCCGTTCTTACCAAATCTCATTATCCTCTTCCATGAAGATATGTGTAGTAATACCTTGTATCCAACCATAAACTCTATGTCACATCGATGATTGTCTACATAGGTCTTCTATCGACTTTGGAATTCCTGAATATATTGTAGATTGGTTTTCACATATTCTACCATTTCATTGACCATTTTAGGTCCCATTAGCTTTTATTCACCAACTTCATCCTAGAATGTGGGTGTTTTACATATTTTCCCATAAAGGACTTCATAAGGATCTATTTGGATTCCCGAGTGGAGACTGTTGTTGTAAGAGAACTCAGACAGAGGCATATTTTGGTCTCACCCTCCTTTCAAGTCAATAGAATATGATCTCAACATGTATTCTACTGTTTGAATATTCCATTCATATTGGACATCAATTTGAGGATCATAAGATGTACTAAAGTTCATCTCAATGTTTAAATCATTTTGGAGACTTTTCCAAAACTTGGAGGTGAATATCATATCTTGATCGGATACAATCGATAGTGATACTCCATGAATCCTTACCACTTCTGTGATGTATATTCATACAATTTGATCTAGTGATAATTCCTCTCAAATTGTGATAAATTGATATGTATTTTTAAGATGATCCAAAACAACCCATATAGCATTGTTTCCTATGGATGTCTTCATAAGTCTAGTGACAAATTCCATTGTGATGTTTTCCTATTTTTCATTTTGGTATGTGTAATACATTCATCATGCCCCTATAGTTTTTCTTTTTTCATTGACATGATGACATACCTGGAACATTGATGTATATTCAGTGATCTCCTTCTTTATATTGTCCCACTAATTGTTCACTTATATATCTCAATACATCTTTTTGCTCCTTAGGTTAATAGAGAAGGTTGATCTATGTGTGTCACTTGTGAAATCTTTCTTTATCTCTGGATTGGATGGTACATATAATCAAGAACCAAATATTAAAACTCCTTCTTCATCAATTTGAAACACTACATATTTTCTATCTCTGATAGCCTCCACCTTTTTCTGAATTTCAATATTATTCCTTTGAGTATCCCTTATTTTATCCATAAGGGATGGTTGAGAAATCATTTGAGAAAGGATTGATGATGTTACTTCTATAATTATTTCCATGTAAATCATTTTCAAATCTATAAAGATTGGATCCTTCTCAATTCCAATTATTTATAATGTTGTAGGATCCTTTCTAATTACAGAATCAACCACTTTTTTTCTTTGCCAGGATAGTAGAGGATTGACTAGTCATAATACTTGATGATCTTTAACCATATTCACTGGAACATATTAATTCCATTCTAGGTGAATATATATTTTAGCCTCTTATGATCATTATATATCTCACACTTCTACCCATAAAGAAAATTCTACTATATTTTCAATGAAACGGTCATAGTTGTCAACTCCATATCTTGCATAGGATAGTTTTTATCATGAATTATAAACTTACTTGAGTCTTATGATATCACTTTATCATTTTTTATTAGTATATATCATAATCCATTATTTATAGAACCATTTTATATCATAAAGAGTTCCCCACTTGTCAGTAGTGTGAGTATTTGTGCAGTGATAAGCCACTTTTTCAACTCTTTAAAGCAGTTTTTACATTCACTAGTCTAGAAAGAAATTTCTCCCTTTTGATTAATCTTGGTTTGTGGGTTTGACAATCATGATAAATTCTTCACAAATAAAATATAAAACCCATCCAAACCAAGGAAACTACAGATCTTTATTATAGATGTTGTCTTGGGACACTCTTTGATCGCCTTTGTCATGGAAGGGTTTATAAATATTCATTTTCTAGTGATAAAAGACCCTAATAATGATACTTATACCATATATAACTCACATTTTCTATATTTTAATATAAATTCTCCCTTCACACATTCTTCATAAAAGTATATAAATTCTCCTCATGTTATTCCTTTATCTTGGTGTATATCATAATATCATCAATAAAGACTACCACAAAGTTGTCAAGGTATTCTCTAAATAATCTATTCATTAAGTCCATGAATATTTATGGATAATTAGGGATACTAAAATGTATCACTGTGAACTCATAGTGTCCATACCTTGTTCAAATGGCAGTCTTGAGAATATCTTCCTTCCTCAATTTTAATTTGTGATATTCTGGCCAAAGGTCCACCTTAGAGAGAAACTTATCCCTACATAGTTGATCAAACATGTCATCTATCTATGGAAGGGGATTCTTTTTCTTTATAGTGATTTTTTTGAGCTCATGATAATCAATACCAATGTGCATAATCTCTCATTCTTATTGATGAAGAGTATTGGTGAACCCCATGTTGAAGCACTAGGGATGTGAAGATTGATTTCTCTTTCCCGAAAGTTGATGTTGTATTTGTATAAAGATAGCTAATCCTTTCCCAATATGGAATCAAACTATACCAAAGGAAGTAAGATAATATTTACTAGGAGGATTATTCCACAAACATTAAATGGGGAGGATTTATATACATTGGATACAATAATATCCCCATTTATTATTCTCATATATAAATAAAGTACCATATTTTTATGTGGTGTTTTAATAGTCCTACTAAACTTTCAAGATATTAAAGAATACATAAAAATAGAATCAAATAGTACTTTCATTGTTAATTAATTAATAATCATTGTACTTATCCCCAAATAATTATCAGGATCCACCTCCAAAGTAGTAATGGAATAATCTTTCCCTTAATCCTATGTCTTTGGTGGATGGTGACACTGATTTCCCTCGAGGACTCAATGTTTAGTGCACTAGCTTGCATAGTTCTCTTTCACCCAATAGTTGAAGCATTAAACCATGTGTGGTTCTCTGCTTTCCTCCACTACATTGTCCATTATTCATATATATCTTTGACATTCATGATATTGGTGGCCTTTTATCCCACACTTTAAGTCTTTACCTATCCATTTGAGATAATTCCCATGATCCTTCTTCTCAAATTGTTGACATGTGGTGGATGAGTTTTCTTTCCAACTTATTCATTAGATCCACCATCTTGAAAGTCATTATTTTGTTTCTTATCACCACAGTTTCGTAACTATTCACCAAACTCCATCTCCACTTTGAAAGCACATCGAACAACTTCTTAATAACTCCCAAAGTCTTGAATTTCTATATCCTTTCAATGGTGTGGTTTTAAACCACTAAATAATATATCTATTTTTTATCATCATTGATAAAAAAACATAAGGCATGAATTTAAAGACCTGTGAAATTATCTTCGTAAACTATGACACATTATCCATCATTTTTCTTCATCTTTAAGAATCCTCCCTCTATATTTGTATAAAGAGTTCCAGGGAAATATTTGTTAAGAAATATTTTCTTAAATTCTTCCCACTCAATCTCTTCAATTTTTTCCTTTGTTATAGTGTTCTTAAACAACACCCATTATTGATTGGCCCCTCCATCTAAATGACAGATGACCAGAGTCACCTTCTCCATCTCATATTAGTGAAGCATATAAAATATCATCTCCATTCATTTGACCCATTATTCCATGACTAGTGGATCGAAAGATCCACTAAATGTCAGTGGTAGTTACAAAATAAAGGAATTTATAGAAAGTTTCTCCCTCTTGGTTTAAGGAGTACGTTCCACGTTATTCATGTTATTATTCATTTCCTAACACATCTAGGTAATAATCTCTATGAAATCTTAAAATCCACCTCTGAAGGAATTGGGTATGTTGTTCAGACAATCACTACATTGTCCCTCATATAGATGTTTGACCTGATTTTTCTGAGTTCCCACCATTTTCTAAAATAGAAAAGGTTTGAACAAAACATAAGTCAACATGTCATGAATAAATAACTTATTAATTTTCAAAATTAACTATAAAGGTGTATCTTGTGGGATCCCTATGTTTA
Source organism: Viscum album (assembly GCA_963277665.1). Taxonomy (NCBI): domain Eukaryota; kingdom Viridiplantae; phylum Streptophyta; class Magnoliopsida; order Santalales; family Viscaceae; genus Viscum; species Viscum album. The sequence goes on from CAUJRU010000024.1 coordinate 4,070,631, forward strand.
AAAGTTTTCTAAAACAAATATTCTTGGGTGCTTACATGTACTTAGTCTCATAAAAATGGTTTTCATTAATGTTCTGCAATCCTAATTCACAAATTCACTAAACCATTATATAATAACAACTATAACGACCCTAATTTTTCTTACAATGAATATTACATCATTTTAAAGATAAATAAAAAAATATTGTAAAAAATCGAGGATAAAAACGTTTAGTGTCTTGGAAAAATTATGATTATGTATAAATTTTACATAGTAAAACATAAACATTATTTAATTTCTTCTTCTATAGATTCTTATTGTCCCTCACATTCACCTTAGTATAAGTAATCATCTGATGATATACATCAAAGAAAGGGGTGACCTAAAATCCCAGTAAGAGGATAGATAAGAACATGGATCTATATACCATGGGTGGGCATAATCACCATCATCATAAAATAATATTTGGATAATCATCATAATCATGATAGGAATAATCAAATAAAATCATGGAATGTAGAGATTCATAAAAATGACACATCATGACTTAGTGGTTAAATACCACACATAGTTGTGAAAAAAGCTAGAATCATTTTCACACATAAAATATGTTCCTAATAAAAACATCATAATTTGAAAAAATATAGTATCATGTTCATACATATTTCACATTATCACATGAGATATATCACATTACCAATGCATTGGCATGCTATATAATTCTGTGTGCACCTGTCACATCATAACATTTACATAATCATGAATTCCACTTAGAACGTATATCAATCATGGAAATAAAGTAAAAAAATAGAATGGGATGGGTTTTATAAACATACATTCATGAATAAACTTTGGGGTTCCCAAAATAAAAATGTAATATCATACATGGTATAAGAATCATCAATCTTGACTGAAAAAGAAACAATCTTGAGAGAAGTAAAATATTTTTTTTTGAAAGAAGTGTTCTTCAGGAAAAACCTTTGATATTTGTCAAAAAATATGATTGGAAGAGTGTATATATCATAAATTAAAATTTAAAGACTATGGAATTATATTTATGTAACAATGAAGGAAATACATAAATTAGGAATGAAAGAGTGATAACTCAAATAAACGGAGTTGGGTTTGTGAATCCCTGTACCTTATGTCTGAATGATTTCTTTACTTTAATATCCTAGATAATCAAATTAGATTTCTTAATTAATAAATCCATAACCTATTATAAATTTATTTTATTGATTGTTATTTATTAATTTAGTTTATGTCTATTTGTATGTGTTATAGAGTTCAATTTCATCGTCCGGGAGTGTTTGTTTTCTTTGTTTTCATGATCGTTTCACTTGTATACATGTATAGAAGATCATTTAAAATGTGAATAATTATCCATAATTTGAATTATATGTTATTAATGAACTTAAATAAGATTATATGGTCAATTATATTATTATTTTTTCATATATGAGGATGTTTCATTAGATAAAATGTTCATGATAGTCGTTTAGATTAATTTTTGCAGTTTTTTATCACAACGAAGTAATTTTGTTTTATTATTTAATATTATGTAAATATTTTTGTTATAAAACATGAAAAAGTTTATAAAATAAATTTTAAAATGTTTTTCATTCCATATATTGGTTTTATGTTCCACATTTAAGGTGGTAAAAAGAAAATAAAAACATGTCATCCTCGAAGGCGATATATCAACACCTCACGGACAATGCTTTCATTTTATGAATATAAGGGAAATGAGAAGAGGGTTAACGATGGATTATTCCAATAACATATTAAAATTACATTATATATAATAAATTATATTTATCATTCCACTTGGATAAGGGTAGGTGAAGAGAGAAGAAAACGAAAGAGGAATTTACCTCTTGAATTCTTATCCTTCAGAACCTCCTTGGGTAAATTGGATTTGGTATTTTATTGATACCAAGGTCTCTTTGGCCTAGTTAAGGTTATTTTTAAGAGTTTCAATAGAATTGGGAAAAGCTTCAAGTATTTGTATTTGTGAGGATAAGAGGTGGTGAGGGGTTGTATTTATAGTGGAGGAGAGGGGTGTTTTTTGATTATTTTATTCCTTACTTTATTATTTTGGATCAAAACTTTGAATAGGTTTGATTATTGCGAAAAAATATAGTAAAGAGATAAGTATAGTTTGATATTTTGATTATTACATCATCTATGACTCAAGTAATAGTGTATTTAACTTATAATGTATATATATTGTAAATTACAGTATTTTACGATTCACCAAAAAATCAATTATTTTAGAAAAATACAAAAAATTCATCCTCGCCATTTTTCAACATATAGAATTAAAATATTAATTCTATTTTATGAAAATAATTTATAAATATGATAATATTCATTTTTATTTAAAATCATCATTTATTCGAAAAATACCGATTTTAAAATTATAACTTATTTTATGACACTTTCAAAAATTAATTAAGTTCTTATAAAATTATATTATTATCATAAGAAGAAATAAATATTAATTTATGAGTCTATTTTATAAAAATATACTTCTTTTTAAATAATTATATTAATTATAAAATTTTAATTTAATATTTATGACTTACTCAAATACCAACACATAATATATCATTTCTAAAACATTTGTTTATTTATACCATGAAATAAATAAATCATATTTTCATTAAAAATATACCTAAATTTTATTCATACTTTCAGAGGTGAGGTTACTATTCTATTTTCTAATTTACTATTCTTAATGGTCACATTACTATTTCAAATTTCAAGTTATTTTTCCATCAATATAGGTTCCTTAATTTATAAAAATACCTCTTATTTCATCCATTCTTCATTTATAATGTTTTTATTGTGTTCTCAATGTGATTTTATGTCATTTATATCATATGAAATATTTATTAGAAGGGGATTTATGCTGATATAATTATGCGGTGTTATGAACACCATAGTGTGATCATTCATCAGTGGATCACAAATTTTATATCTAGTTCGCAATCCCACAAGATCCAGAGAGATGAATTTTTAATTTCAACACCAGTAGAAACCTTTATCATACACCAGTGGGTGGTAAGATAGAAGATACTACATGGATGGACCTAAATACAATCAATGATACATTCCCCCACACCATCAATCAGAAGTTGTACTTATACCAAAGAAGATTAAAAGTTGTTTCTTTATGATAAAGGACCTTCAAGATAAGGAGAAAAGACATTAAGAAGCACTAAAAGAGATGAGGGAAATATTGACTTCAATAAGCACAACCCTCTAAGAACTCATAAAGAAAAAAAGAAACAATAAGAGGATGAGGAATTAGTGCCCATGGCCTTTTATCAAGAGGATATTGAAGAGGAGTAGGGATATTTTTTATAATTTGAAATTCTTAAACTATTTACCATTAATCAAATTTTCCTAGAGGTAATGTACTTTGAGAAAGAATTAAAATTTGAAAGAATTAAGGGAGAATCTTAATAAAACTTTTCATTCTCTGATTTTTTTCAAACCTAATTGTCTATTTATCTCCCTTATATTGTAAGTTAAATCATAAAATCATAAGGATGGTTTCAAGACATGGGTGTTGAATATAAAGATGACATGGATTATAATATATTTGAAGGGAATATAGAATTCCCTCTATTACCACCATTCACACTTGAGGAATTTAAGTATATGTTTCAAATGGAAAATAGGGTGCCTATTAAGACCAAATAGGGGGATTTCCCTAACCTAGAATCATTTCATTTGAAATATTTTCAAATTTAATTATATACTAATATCCCTAGTTAAATTTTTATAGAATCAACTCAAATTATTCCCATATTATATTACACTAAATAAGAATATAAGGTAGCCACCCTAGAATGGAAACCGGAGATGGAAATTTAAGAATAGGTTGGATAAGCTGATGAAGAAGGGCTAGACAAGGACTACTTTGAAAAACTATTTTAATCCACTCATAAAGAATTTAAAGAGGATGTCACCCATGAATTGGATAGTAAAGAATAAAAAATAGGAATTGTGGTGAAGAAATTACAACCTCAACATCACCCTGAATATAAAATGGTGGGAGAAATAGTAAAAAATGAATTATAAGTGGTCCCTCATGAGGAAACAGAATTTAAAGATACTACCCATGAGGGGGGAATATTGAATTTAACTCAAATTGTTTTTATTTTATTCAATTTGTATTATTTACTTACTCACCCTTATCTGAATATGGCCTAGAAAAATTAATTGAGCTACCACTAGATAAAAAGGCCACAACAGCTATGATGGAGTATGAGGAGACCTCATACATCATCCTTCTTGTAACACCTCGAAATTTTGTGAGACAGATTATTTTTAATTTCATTTTTGTATTGTGTTTTATGCTATAACAAATATTAGTGTGCGCTATATGCAACACCATATTAGATTGCAGTATATGAAACTCTATTCTTGATTTATGTTACTCACAATTTCATGTTCTTTTAATAGAATTCATTTCACGCAATACTGAGTATAGATTTTGTTCAATGTATAAGTGAACTAATTTATTATTATTTTATACGCAACACCAAATGACTCTTTCACTAAACTAACTTAGATTGCATTGCATGCAATAGTGACCTCCCTTGATAGTTTTTGTTGTACGCAATACCAAGTTTCACTAAACAATGATATATTATTAAAATAATATTATTTAATGGGATATAAACTTGATGTTATTAATATTATTAACCACATTTTTAATTTTACATAACATTACAATTAAAATGTAGGGAGACATAGTAAAAGATGAATTATAAGTGGTCCATCATGAGGAAACAGAAGTTAAAGATACTAACCATGACGGGGGAATATTGAATTTAACTCAAATTGTTTTGATTTTATTCAATTTTTATTATTTACTAACTCACCCTTGTTTGAATATGACCTAGCAGCATTACGTGAGCTACCACTAGATAAAGAGGCCACAACAGCTATGATGGAGTATGAGGAGACATCATACATCATCCTTCTTGTAACACCCCGAAATTTTATGAGATAGATTGTTTTTAATTTCATTTATGTATTGTGTTTTATGCTATAACAAATATTAGCTTGTGATATACATAACACTGTATTAGCTTGCAGTATATGAAACACTATTCTTTATTTATGTTACACACAATTTGATGTTCTTTTAATTGAATTCATTCCAAGGAACACTGAGTATAGATTTTGTTCAATGTATAAATGAACTAATTTTGTATTATTTTATATGCAACACCAAATGAATATTTCACTAAACTGACTTAGATTGTGTTACACACAAGAGTGACCTTCCTTAATAGCTTGTGTTGTACGCAATACCAAGTTTCACTAAACAATGATATATTATTAAAATATTATTATTTAATAGGATATAAACTAGATGTTATGAATAGTATTAACAACATTTTGAATTTTACATAACATTATAATTCAAAACATGGTAATTTGATCTATTTTTTTGAATTTTTTAGATTATATACATCAATGAGGATTTTATTTAATATTGATTTTTAGTGGATTATTCAATTTTGGTTATAAAATCCATACATTAATTTTGGGATACTTGAAATTTTATTTTTTAAAGGATATAAATTTTATTTAAAAACATAATTGTTCAAATTTTGAATCAACTTGAAAAATCCATGCCATGATTTTTCAAATAAAATTTTTTAATTCAATTTTAAAATTTATACATGATGAATAAATTGAATTTTACCTATTAAATCTAATTTTTCAAAGATAAATTTTCAATGGGGAATTTCAATGTGGATTCAACATCACTTTAATTAATTCTAAGTTACACAATCATAATTGTAATTTTTTGTTGTGATTGAATTGGTAAATATATTTTAATTTTATTTAGTTTTGGAATTTAATAGGTAATTAATTTATTAAATGAAACCAAAAAATAATTATATAATTAAATTTAAGGTGTTACAGGCTAATTTCAAAATTCTTTTAATTATTTTATTATTTTTAAAATTTATCTAAACATGGACTGCACTAAGTCTTATAAAATTTTTAGGATGAAAAATCTTGAAAAGGGTCATACTAACCACATAAAGGAAGAACATTCATTGAGCTGCCCATTCCCACCAACTTAATCATGATCAATATACCTACCATCCTCTAAAAAATGGAAAAGTACTAAAATAACCACACCATGGAAAGCATAAGTGACATTGTGAAGATTCCTCAAATTCTAAAGGATTCAACTGACTGTATGTAAAAATTTAAGTGCTCATGCTAGGCATCAAAATCAGTAGACCTTCCATGAAATCCCCTCATCAACCAATAGAAAGATCATCTCACAATCAGTATACTGACCAAAAATGGAAAAGATAAATTGATTTCCCCCTCCAATGAAGTTTTTTCACTCCATAAATCATTTATAGTCAAGTGAATATGATATCTATGGAAACCTACCGTGAAGATTGATCTTCAAATTACTACAAGAGGTGGAATCAACCAACCATGAGCTTCTCCTCGGGCACTCTCAATTTATCACATGACTACAACCTACCACAGTGGATTTTCATCCAAACATAGTCATATTCAGTTGACCATAGAAAATTTTGTGAGATAATACTAAAGTAGAATCACCATATGAAGAACCATGGAGTTAATGGGAGACTACATCAATCAATGATATTGTTGTGAAAATCAGAATTGGTTTAATCGGCTACCACCAAAATAGATTGAGGATCAAAATGGTGATCTGGGTAGTATTTAAACTCCACGAGGAAGACATGATTGTTGAAAAACGTTAGTGTCAAGATGTAATACCAAAATGAGTTTGGGATTCCTTGAGAAGATGAACTTGTTCATTAATTTATATCCCTTAAACCTATGGATTTTAGTGTCAAACCCACAAAAAGAAAAACTGAATCAATTGGAGGATCTATACCCTATACTTCATCCTAGTTTTGATAAGTTGGGAGATTTTGTAATTCTCTACATTTCAATGTAAATTATATTCTATTTCTATTTGATTATGTTTTTCTTCTTCTCTCCACCATTCTATGTATTTACTTAATCTCCATGTTATGAGTGTGAAATCTTTAAATCCATAATTATGGAGAACTATCTTAAGTGATATGTCCCTAGGGGAGATCACATGGGAATTTAGAATCTCTATTTATTAACTTCTTTATTTTATAGATTCATCCTCGATACAAAAATGAATTAGAGAAAATTGGACCTATTTTGTTCATCTACTCTCTTTAATGATCTATTGTGTTATTAAATCTGTCAAATCAGCTCCCCCTTACTTTATCAATATATATTGTATATCAATGAAACTGTTCATACTAGGTGATTAATATTATATGAGAGAGGTGGGTGTGGAGATATTGATTTCCTCGATTGAGTGTATTCATTGCTTCTTCACTATGGAGGAGATGGAATTGGATATGCACTGGGAATTTTTTATGTGTGCGTTCAGAAGAAAAAAATAGATTGAAAGAAAAAAATGTTGAATGATATCGATTATATTTACATATGAGAACAATGGTGGATAATGAAGAACCCATGTAATCAAAAATAGATCCAACCCCTTTCATCCTCCCTCTGTTGTGTTTGTTTCTTTCCTTATTTTTAAATTCAGAAATATAAAAAACAAAACTAAATGAAAATTTTCTACTTTAAAAATAGAAAATAAGAATAAAACATAAGTGACTAAAATAGAGAATCACTCATGCCCAACTCCTTGAGAGATGATCCTAGTCATCCAATAGGCTACATTATGAGTGAAAATAAAATTTCAATTTGATGAGGCCTCAATATATATCATTTAAAACTCTCTCTTCAATAGAGGAAGAAATATTGTGTAAAAATAATAAGACTTAGAGAAAACAAATGAAGTAATTATATACTTTTGTTGGAAAGTCAAAGAATGAATAACTAGTAAGTCACCTCACTAGAGGTTTATGGAGTTCGTTAAGTGGATAAAAGTGAATATTATTGATATAACACTATGGGTGTAGACTCTCTATTGGTTCATGGAGATTACAAAAAACAACACCTGGTGAAGTATTAGGTTTTACAAGTAGTCAAGATTAGTGAGTTTATTTTTCTATGATGTTTATAAAGTTGGATGGTTTTTTGGGTACACCAAATTGTAATCAGAAAGAATCATTCAGAGTATTTTAGATACATCAATGCATCATCGTTGTATGCTTCTCAGATTAACCTAATTTGGGGTAAATATTTAAATTGATTGTGTCCCTTTAATATTTTCATTATCAATTCATATAAATTTTAAGGGAGAGTATGATAGTGGAACCAAATCATTTGTGAGGGTCATTTGTGAATGTTTTACATACCCAAATTAACCCCTCCCCCCATTTCTTAGTATTTACCATTTATGGGGATAACAATATTGAACCTTCCTTATATAACTAGGTTAAATCTTTGTCTATAGCCCTTATATTTTACTGATTCTAATTCTATTAGGTATCTAAATCAATGGACTGCATCTTCTATAAATTTCAAGTCAAGATTTAGTTTCTATATTAATTTTCGATGAATAAAAATTGGATGAAAAATTCATTAATGGATAGTTCACCTAGTACATTATCCTTTTTATTGATTTTATTGAAATTTACAAGTAATTATTAATAAATTAATCTTATCCCTCATTATTAGAGGTTTTTTTAGCCATAGATAGAGAGATAATATAGTTCTTATAACATATATTTATTCAACATGTATATTATTCCCCTTCCATGTAGTGTTAAACACATTCTCATCATTTGGGGAGGAACTTTATATAAAATCACAATAATAATTTTATACTTTTTTGGTGATTTTTTAAATTATAGTTTTTATATTTTTTATATCATTATTTGTCTTATTTTCATTGAGTTTTCTATAGGTATATCACACTATAATTCAATGAATCATGTTTGGGGATTCACATTCATTTCATCATTTCTCTTTTTCTTATTCATATTCAAGTTTAATGTTTTTTTGGATCATATAAATTGATCAATTATATGTAGTCATACCCATGAATCATAAAATGTTATTAATTGGAACATGCCTCATAATATACAAATATGGACTACACATCATGTACTATAGGTTTTTCCTAGATGAGTTTAGGTTATGATATTGGACATAAATTACTCAATCATTAGGGAAATAAAGTGAATAACATTTCATTTTTGACCAAACCCTTGGAGTTATCCTTTAAAACCCCATAAAATATAGTTTTAGTTGTTTAAAATAAAATATTAAAATAATCTAAACCGTTTTTGTTGGAACCAAAGACACGTTGAGAGAGGGGTGAATCTAGGTGAAATCAATTTGGAAATTTTTCAATCAACTTATTTACCTAATTATTTCAAGATGTTAATCTTGGGTTAGTAGGAGCACACATTCAACATATTTAATATTCTCAAATTGTAACGTCTTGAATTCGGGTATCATCCAAAGGTTCCCCGAACCCAGTTGGTCACATAATATCAATCGCATTTCCCCAAATTCCAGAGGCTGCTGACTAGAAGTAAGGGACAAGGTGTGATAATGGGGAAACTATGCCCACATTGGTAGAGTATTCTCAGAAGCAAAAAAAATAGTATACAATAGAGGAAGCAGTAATACCATAAAATAGAAGTAAATAGTTTAATATTGATAGTAATTAAACAACTAGAGAATATATATAAATTATGAATATCACATGTGTCTAAGAAAGCATCCAAAAAAGTCAGAATGTTGGAAAGCAATAAAGAAACCAAAGTAAAAAAAAGAAACAAGTAAACTATAGACGTATCTCGCACCACAGCTTGGTCTCATGCTCTCTTTCTCCAACATAAATCAAGTACCAGATGAAGAAGGAATCTTTTCCTTATCTATACTTGAAATCATATAATCTGTTTGGGTCCAAAGGAATGACCCAAATAGGGTGTGAGACGAATCCCAGTAGAAAACCACTAAAATATATCTGCCTAACTTTTAGTGAATATATATAGCAGGTAATATGCATAAATGAAGCAATAAACTAGGAAGTACTCAAAGTAACCGATCCTAAAATTTTCAATAACGTTCATTAACATATATTATTCATTCGTTGAATCATGTAACCCTTTAGATCTATCCTAATCTCTATAACCCCTATGATAGTAACAAAATATATATCTTAGAAGACCATCTAAAAAATCAAGTAAGACAGAGTCCAAGCTTGTGCTATGGCTTATAAGACTCATCACAATCATTCAATCATTTAGGAACAACCCTGTGGAAAATCTCTCACGATCTAACCCCTTTGGTTTAACATGGCACCAATTTATTAAATAATGACTCTCTAGTTAGCTCTCACGGTCAAACCCCTTTGGTCTAAAATAGCACTAATCATTAACAATTGACCACATGAAAATCTCTCATGGTCAATACCCCTGGGTCAACACGGAATCAAAAAATATAAACAACCTCCTATTCAGCCTTCACAATCACTACCTCCAGGTCAACCTAGTATAAAGTAATTATAAACTCCCTACTAGGTAGCTCTCATAGTCAATACCCCTGGGCCAATCATCTACAACAAGGCTCTCACAATTCATTGGAAAAACAGTGTGCATATAATATCAAAGAATCTCATGTAATCTGAAACTTCTACATGGCTAATAATTCACAAGAATATCACATAAATTTCATATAATCCATTAAAATCCATCCTAATCAACCAAGTCATGGAAAACAAGGAAAGACTAACTAGCATTCTAGGCCAAACGACCATCAACAAACAAACAAGGGAAACAAACCCATAAGGTGTCCCATAAACAAGGTATCTAACCTTGTGCATAAGAAACTACCCTTTATAAATTAAATAAACCATATAAAGTGATAAACAGGGTTAAATTAAAAATCAAAAAATACCCCAAATGGGGTTATGTGGCTCTTTAAGCATATATAATCCAAGACAACATAGAGAAAGGCACAAACCACCTACCTCGATGTCGTACGATTGATATACTTGAACATCGGCCCATGAATCAGCCTAGATCAGCATATATTTTCAAAATGGTGAAAAATTTCTAACCTTGAATAACTCAAAAGAGAGGAATAATTTGGAATAAATGATCTAGGGGTTTTGGGAACTCACCGATGGGATTCCAACGCACCTAACGGTGTCGCAATCAGAGCTTAGAAAGAGAATCAGGAGGGGTTCGAAGTTCATCAGTCGTTCTGTCGCTCTCTTATATGAACCACGGGGAGAAGAAGGTATTTACGGAAAAAATACGCAACCCTAATTTGATATATCAAATAAAAAGAAAAATACACATAATGTTCATTAAATTTACATGTCGTGTAGTATCGTTAACTGTCCCCCAACTTAAGTGGTCTTTCAGGTCACCACACGGTCATGTGCTCAGCCATTACCTATCCAGCACATGGCTATACGTGGCAAGCTAGGTACACAGTGTGTACTCATAAGTACATGGTGTGTACTTAGAAAAACCCCATTTCTTCTTTTTTTCACAAAAATAAATCTAAATCAAGATCTATAACTGAAATGAAGATCTGAGTTCTTACACAAATGAATCCAAACCACACACATCTAGAAAATTATATATGTGGGGACATGTATATTTTAATCGGTTCACCCAAATGGGATAATCTAGGTATTACACTCCAAATATATTTCAGTGTTATAAGGATTTACTACTGATAATAAATATTCATTAAATATTTTACATTACTACCATCACTGGTTTTTTACTAAAAATAATTAATTTCCGGTCAGTGTTCTTATTTTGATCATAAACATATATGGAGAGCAATGTTCAAATTTATTCAATTACACTATTTTTTATTATTTTGATCATATATTTAAAAATACTAATCCAAATTATATAATTATTTTTTTAGTGTCACTGACTAAAATTCCAAAAAATCATTCAATTGAATCTTTGGCCAATTCATCCATTTTAACGGCCATATGAACCACACAAGAATAGCCAATGAATCAACTAATGAAACTAGACTAGTTGTGATATTATATTTTCTTGGATCAATCCAAAAGTAAAAATTCATTTGAAATAAACAAGAATTACAAGATAAATTCCTTACATCATGGATAGAAATTTCAAATCCCAACTCAACCAATAAGTGGTGCAATTGATAAATTAAATTATATCCCACAATTCTGTTTAGGATTTAATAATAGCCTGTAATTCCGGATTTTTCTCCCAATTCACATGACCAATAGAGATGAAATTTTGGGTTTAGAAATAAAATATTTATAAACCAAACTTCCTATAATATGTGGCTCAGATCAAAAGGCATCTTCTTGTCCTAAAACCCATTCACATTGTAAATTTTGAAAAATTATAAATAAAACTGGATAACAACACATGGTTTAGAACCATAGTCATATCATTGGCTATAAAATTAAAATGGACTCCAAATTTTGAGGGTAAACTTAAAAAATCATTATCTATGACTTTCAATAAGATGAGATTTCAATATTTGGATATTTTGATGGTATAAATTTTTATCTTTCTTTAAGGGAAGTTTAAGAAGGAAACAGTTCACCACCTTAGGCTATAAATACATACCCCTCTTCTCCTTACAGGGTTTTATTACTGAAGCACTTATGAGGATACATTATCATGAACAAATCCTTTCAAAATTCTTTGGATTACCTACCAAACTCAAGTTTCTACTTCATATTTCTCTCTTCTACTCTTTATTTTCATGTACTTCAAGTGTTTTGACTTGCAATTTTATAAGTGGGATTTTAATTTCAATTGATATTTAATTCATGTTCTATTATAATCTTCTATTATTCTCCTATTATATATAATTTTTATTTTTAATTGTCTTAAAATAGTATAAAAAAAGATTAAAAACATCCCCTTTTTCACTTTATCATTCAATAAAATGTTTTTTAAACTCAATTCGCAATTCGTGTGTGTGTTCAACTACAACACTCATCTTGTGTAGTCCTTTTTCATTACTTTATAACTCATCACCATAAGAATAATAAAAAATATTATAAACAACCTCAATGCCTAATTAAATCATCCATTTGGGTGAGTAATAATTTAGGTATGTCAAGTGATTGAGATCTTTTGGTCATTAAATATTCATTAGGTTAACAGTATGTATGTTAAAACATAAAATGTCATGGATTAAAGTTCTGATAGGTTTGAAATGTAGATTCTATAGATTTTTAGAACCTTAAATACAATTCCATAAAAACATATTGATTGATATTAGTTCCCTAATTAAGTCTTGTATTAAAGCCTTAACATTTTTGTAATTCTGAACAAAATTTTCTTTTGAAGTGGTTATTAATGTAATATATCATATCATAAAGGTCAAGGATATCATAATATTATATCCCCAATAATGAACTCACCCCAATATTTATCAAATAATTAAATCAAAATTCATCCAAAAATCAATTTAATTAACCTCTTTAAACACCCCCCCCCCCAATTGAAAATAAAAAACAAAATAAATGACTCCAAAAAATATACCATCCTCGACGATTCGACCCGAGTGTCACTATGCACATTATAGAAGAGAACCATACAATTAAACTATCAATAGTATACAATTTTCATGGTTGAAATGACATTATTTCAAGGGATGTTATGATAAGTAGTTAATTGTATTTTATTTTAATAAAAAACAGCCACAAAATTTAATATATATATATATATATATATATACTTATAAACAAATAGAGAGAAATCATCTTTCCTAAACTATTCAAAATTTGTCCCTTAATTCCCCATATCCTCCCAAAAAAATCCCTCATATTTTTTTACCCAAAAATAAAGTTAACTCTACACTAAATTAGGAGGAACATTACTGAAAATAAAATCCCTCAAGACCCATTAATTACTCATCCAATTGATCAAGATATTTTTAATCCTAGGGAACAAACCCATAAAGATCTCACTACACATGATATGTATTACCAACACCTTAGTATTAAATATATAAACATTATGGACGATTTCAAACTCAATTTAGGGTGATTCATCTTTTTCCTCCTTTACATGGGTTATCTGATTAGGATCCTCATCTTCACCTCAAAGAGTTCCAAGTGGTGTGCTCTATAATGAAGCCTCAAGGGGTTTCTAAATAACAAGTTAAACTTTGAGAATTACCTTTCTCCCTATCCAACTATGCTTATACATGAATCTATTAACTCTATTCTGGTAAGATAAATACACGTACTTACATTAATTGACTCTTCTTAGATAAATTATTCCCTATTTCTTGATCTGCATCTATCAAGAATGAAATAGGTGATATCCATCAATACACCCAATGAATCACTCCATAAGTACTGGGATATGTTCAAAAAGACTATAGAAAATTTACCAAATCACCAAATCCCTAAAAAAAACATTATCCAATACTTCTATAATGGATCATTGGATATGGATAGAACTCTCATTGACGCCAAAAATAGTAATTCTCTTGTTGACAAAACTCTTACAAGAACATGATATCTAATAAGCAACATGGATGCAAACACATAGTAATTTCATGCATGAAAAAATGATCAAGTCAAACAAGTCCAATAAAATCCATTCACAGAGCCCAAGAAGATAGCCAAGTGGATGAGTGAGATTACTAGTGTTATGCTTCAACCATCAATAGATACCAAATCCCTAATCTCATCTTCTCCATAATATTTATTCCATGGACCAATCAAAAACTATGGAATTTGTATCTCACCCAACAGACACATGTCTATAACTAAAATATGATCAATCAGATTATTCTAGTCTAATGGATATCAACATAGTATATGCTCATAATGACACCAACCATCAACAATCAGGTCATTTCATTAGAAATTCTAACAAACCCTACACTAGTCCCTTCTCTTCTACCTATAACCTGGGCTTGAGGTATGGAAATATCATCTCTCATACCCCTAAATTCCCACCTCAAAATTTATATCTAATTCCTATATATTCAAGGTGGTGGTAACTTCCAACAACAATATTCATTTATACCACAAATTAAATGGACAAATTCTCCTCCTATACTTCCTCGATTCCACTATCCCAATGAGACTTCTCAATTTGAAACCCAATACAATAACGTTCCCAATAACCCAAATCATGAAATCCAAATGTGAGAAATTCCACTTCTTTGAATAAACCATGTGAATGTTTTATGGAATATCATTCTTCCTACAACTGTTCTAGCCTTATAAATAGTGAAATACAAATTGGTCAACTTGTATCCCGCATAAGCCAGTAAATAAAATACAATTATTTCCAAATCCTAACTCAAAAATTTACCAACCCCAAGGGTAATGTAAGTGAAATTTAACTTTCGTCTAGAAATCAAATTTCTATGCCTCATGATGAATACTCAAAATCCCTTTTAAATTTTGAGCTGATAAAAATAAATAAAAATCCAAAAAAATAACTTGAAGACACTACCTCACCTATTTAAATCCCTTTGAAGAACCAAATTCCTTTTCCTAAACCCATCTATAAGCCGATGAATCCCTTTGATCCTAATTCTGAAATGCTTGAAAATTGTTGAAGTAAACATTACTCTTTTAAATGTTACAAAAAATTCTAATTATGTAAGGTTTCTTAAGGAATTGTGCACCCTTAAGAGAAAACATAGGACCATTGAAAATGCTTCAATCCATCGGCCAATTCCAATAATATGTAAAGATCCAGATGCCTTTACAGTTCCATGCCAAATAGGGAGTTCAAACATTTTTTATTCACTCATAAACCTATGATCCTTGATAATTGTAATTCCAAAATACATATTCTCTAAACATGGTCTAGGTCCCTTGCACCCAAAAATTATTATCATCCAGTTAGCCAAAAGAATCATTGCTAGTCCTGAAGGAATAACCATGGATATTATTTTCCAATTCAATGATCTTATCTTCCCATATAATTTCTATTTCCTTGACATGGAGACTGATACATTTTCTTCATAATATCCCCTATTTCTAGGAGTACCATTCATCGTGACATCTAGAACTAAAATTGATTTCAATTCAATCATATTATCCATGGAACTTAGTGACCAACTTGTCATGTTCAATATGTTTCAATCCATGTGATACCCATCATAGGATCACTATATATTCTCTATCCATGATTATAAGGTCACTTTTGATATTCTATTAAACCATGTTCCATCATGTTCTTCTTATTCTAATGAAATAAGAGTTTGTGAAATTTTCACCATGGTTAACCATGTCATAAATAGAGACGTTTATATTGAACTTTCATTTATAGAATCTATCAACATAATGGGTCTTGAAAACTATTTAGAATCCCATATAAACTCTAATATATATTGGTACACCTCAGACAGTAATGAGGAAAATGAATCAAAAACAACCGTAATCTCTTCATCTATTACTATGTTGCATGGACCATAAATAAAATATGAAACTCATATGAAACTTCTTCCTTCACACCAGAATTATCCAATACTTTTCCATGATCACTCTTATCCTAAAATTTTCAATACTAAGCTTACTAAAACTAATGATTCTAAACTTGTTCAGGAGTTTGAGTAAAAAAATATCTTACGATGGACTCTAGATTACATACTAGGCATCAACCTTTCCCTTTGCATGCATGTCATCTATTTTTTTTGAAAAGTAGAAGAAATATTATTGAAAGAAGAAAATTACAGGAGTCTGAAGTATAGGATCATTTAATAATCATTATCATGACGGGGGAAGAGAGCATCATGGAGTTCTTCGCACCAAGTGATGTTTTGTGAAATCTCCATATAGCATCCCGCCTTTTTATCACATAAACTTTCATTACATTATACAAAACTGAGGATCTTTAAGGTTTAGTGCCTTGGAAACCAGGAACTAAATACATGACAACAACAAAAACATTCTTCTTAAACACTTGAAATGATTCTCCTTATGTTCATCCTAGGTTCATTACTGCGTCTCAAAATCTGGGGACATACATCAAAAGAAAGGGTGAGTAGAAGGCCCATTAATGGAAACAAGGGAAACATTTAACATGTGAACTTGAGATACATCAATAAAGTCATGAAAAGAACTTTAAGGCATGATAAAGAAATCATGAGGCATATCATAATAAAAATAACGTATTTCATAACTTGAAGATGTGGATACAACATTTTACAAATAAAATCATTTCTGTTTCACCAAGTTCCATCCCCAAGGTGTCAATAAAAATTACCAAGGTTATTCACCAAGGTATCAGTCTAAATGGTCATCTCTAGCGATTAAGTCTTTACCCAATGCAATGGAGCGCTATCAGGGCGCACCCTTAAATTTTCCTTTTTATCATGTGAGCCACATATATCATCATCAATCATTTCATAAGAAACCTATATAGCATAAATGAAATTGGTTTCATTTCATAATCATAACGTTTTAAAAACTGTTTTAGAGACATGATCTTTGTGTCACTTTAAAACCCACAGAAAAGGAAGGTGGGTCTCATATATGAAAATCATAGAAATTAAAATAGAACAACTTGGTATATATGTGAATACCCCTATAGAAGATAGAACTTTGAGTATTCACTTAATAAAATAAAAGAACTTTAAAAAAAGAGAGAGACATTTTGAGATGGAAATTCTGCAGCATAAAGCCTATGTTACGAGGTTTTAGAAAACATTGAAAAGAGAGGGGACATGGGTCACCCACTCATAAATGATCCACAAACCAGTAGGGGAACATAATATAAAGGATTTAAGAACATGTTAATGAAATTTTAAAGACATACCATATGAAATGAAGAACATGAAAGGAAGACAAAAATAAGATTTCTCTTGTGAAAATTCGGCAGCCTAACGACGTCACTTAAACTTCAACAAAAATGCGTTGACAAGATCAAATAGGGTCTCTCATCATATGAACATAAAAGATCAGTATGACAGATTTAGGGATCATACCCCAACATAATAAAAGGAACATGAAAGACTTGACATGAAAATAGATCTTGAAAATGAGAAGGGTGAAAGAATCCCTTAAAAATTCGGCAGCCTAACGGCGCCACTTTAACATTCTTAAAATGAAATGATGAGAGAAAGAAGGGGAATCTCATCATATGAACATGAAAAAGGGCAGTAATATGAATATAAAAGAACATCCTTCAACATAAGATCATGGAGCATAAAATAAATGACATAAAACAGATTACTTGAAAAGAAAGAGAGATGTCGGATCCCTTACCTTAAACGTAACTCTTAAAACTCAAAGGTTGGGACCTTGAGGGATTGGGAGAACCTTGAGAGGACACTTTGGGAGGTAAGGAGACCAGAACGTCATTGAGGATGACTTTGGAGTCGAATGGATGAGAAGATGGATTGGTATTTATAGGGAAAGTGAGAGGACAAGGCATTAATGGCCAAAGGACACCTCATTGGTGGTTTTGGGAAAACCATGGGCTTGCCCATGGTATTTTCCCACGGTATTGGCCACTTGGGACACCTCATACCTTATCTTACTATTCATAAGTCAACCATATTTATTACATACTTAATACATTATTTAATGATGTCATTAAACACCCATAACTTAAAAACTGTATTTTCACTATTCATCGAAAATTCAACTTTCTCAGAAAAATCCAAAAATTTCACCTTAACCAAATATAAATGCTCTGATTTTAAAAATGAACTCCATTTTATAAAAATAATTTTCTAAATATTTTTAACTTAATTTTTAAATAAATACACTATTCACCGAAAATTCTTTTTTCTCAGAAAAATCCCCAAAAATTACCTTAACATAATATCGATGCCCTGAGTTCAAAAATGGAATCCATTTTATAAAAATATTTTTCTAAATATTTTTAATTTAATTTTTAATTAAAAAACACTATTCACCCAAAAAAAACTAATACTTGACTAATAATTTATGAATCCTTTATTTAACCATTTTATTGAATCACATTACTTAATCAAGGTGCCTAGATTATATTAATACTTTCTTTAAGTAAGATTACTGATACATTTGGTCACATTACTAATCCTAAGCATAAAATCACTATTCATAATTTACTATTCATCAAATTTTAAGTTGATTTTATTAGACTCTAAATTTCATACTGAACATAATTGTAGAAGACCATTTTTGGAAAATCATTACACATTTTTAATTATTTAAGGTTTACATAAACATTTTTAAAATATCCTTTCTCTAAAATTCATCAAAAATATGCATACTATATTTATCCAGACATTTGAAAATTCATAAAATTCATCATAAGAAGAAATCAAAATATTTATTTAAAACAAAGGATTATACAAGGAAGTTACGGTCTCCTTACAAAGCCCCTTATCACACCAGCATAGGACCTAAGTGTAAGGTGTGCTAAGGTGAGATAATCTGAGGGAGGCTCGGCCAACATCGCACAAGTAGTTATTTCTATCAGTTTGAACTTCTTGCAATGGAAATTCCGTTCTAGCTTCACACGATGAATTTCGGCTTGGGTTTGGTCCAGATCAAAGCCCAGTGGTGCTACCTCCTTCCCAAGATCCGTTAGATGGGATTCGATTGTCTCGAGACTACTGGATGAGTCCATCGACTCTTCTTTATATATTAATTAACCAAGGTCACTTGTATTTAGAGACAAAAGTCGTAACATTTAGTTTTCAATGGTCATACTGACTAACGGTCATATAATAGTCAAAACCCAACAATCTAATTTTAATTATACTCATGTTATCAAATGAAACAGTTTTGTTGAGTATGAAAAAAAATAAAATAACACACAAAATTAGGAAACAAGATTTATTAAAAATTTCGGGTTGTTACAATATTCCCCCCTTAATAAATTGTGTCCTCACAATTTTTAAAATTGGGTTTTGAAATTTTATTGAATGTCTCACATCGGAAAATGATTCAGTAACACTATTACTTTAA
Organism: Viscum album; assembly: GCA_963277665.1. Classification (NCBI taxonomy): domain Eukaryota; kingdom Viridiplantae; phylum Streptophyta; class Magnoliopsida; order Santalales; family Viscaceae; genus Viscum; species Viscum album. Next base: position 4,090,504 of record CAUJRU010000024.1, read on the forward strand.
AAGAAAGAAAAGGAAGTACAAAGGCCACCTGAGTTAACCCATACTAGGATTTCATGTAGGAAAACATGGATATGGAAGAAAAAACAAAGGGTCAAGTTCTGAGGGAGAGTGATAGAAAACATGATTAAGAGAAAGTTAACCACAAGAAAATCACAAACATATGATGTGTATAAATAGTCTTTGATTACCCTGTAGGAATCTTAAACCAACAACATTTTTTTTTATGTTCTTTTTCATAGTTTTGAGGAATTAATTTACTACATAGAATAAATCACAGGGAAATATACCTACCTTCAAGTAGAGTTTCATCCTTTAATAACTTTCTACGAAAACTAATCATTTCTCCAAATGATGAGCATTCAAAACTACTTGGTCTCATCAAAGCACCAGAATCATCTTCTAGAGAATCACATAATCCACCAATGATTAACTATCTATTTCTTATATCTTTAAACATTATCCCAAAAACAGAAAGGGTAAGATAAAACGAATCTTCCAAATGAAATAACCCTAGAGGAAGGAAAACTACTTTAAATTTTCAAAGTTCCACGGTACTAACCAAAGTTCATCATAGACCATTCCATACATAAATGTTCTTAAAATTCCTCAAAATAAACCAAACTAAGATTGAAACCCAAATACAAGAAGGATTTGATAACATAGTCTTCCAAAATAAACTTCATTGTTCATCTCCAAACAACATCAATCACTCCTAACAACTTATAGAAAAGTAGCTAACCTAAACATATTTTCCCCAAGATAGGTTAATCATTTCCGTAAGTAACCTAAATTAATATAAGTCCACCTTAAATTCATCGATTCTTCAAAATATAATTAAACCTTTACTCCTCAAAGAAAATACCGTAGTAATCTATTTACCTCGATCAAATAGGGTTCCCAAAATAGTGAACCTCTTCCAAAATAATAATCATCTTTTAATCCCCTAATCATCTCTATCATATTAATACGGAAATCGTCGCATTTCCTATCACATTGGTTTTTGGGACATGTTCTTCCATTTCCCACCATTAACTAAGAAAAGAAAGCATAATTAGGGGCTTAAATAATTAACCAATAATCATGAAAAGGAAACTTAAAGCGTAGAAGGATAAACTTGTAGAAGAAAAGTATACCCTAACTTGTGATCCCCTAGGTCCCAATCTAGGTTATCCATGATCATATATTCTCATGTGAATCTTTATTTTATTTTATCTTTGTTCCTTTAACAATGGTTCATAATAAGCTTATGAATTTACCAAAGAAAATCCCCCGGGAGTGTCGTAACCAAGAGTGCAGCAAGGCCCATTGTCGTGTACTAGTTCCCGTTTGAGTCTAGATCAAAGCAGTGTTTTAGGGTTTTACCCCTATGTACATCTATGCCAGAGCCACCTCTACCTGCTCGTATCCAGACAAGGATGTATTTGCTTGGCAACCCCTTACTCAATACTCACCAAAATACCAGGAATATTTCTTATATTTAAACTTTTCTATAGGGTTCTTCCTAAAGTTTTCATATCCAAATTTCAATAAATAACTAAACCATCCTTTGATACCAATTATAGCATCCTGCCTTTTTATCACATAAACTTTCATTACATTATACAAAACCGAGGATCTTTAAGGTTTTGTGTCTTGGAAACCAGGAACTTAATACATGACAACAACAACAAAATTCTTCTTAAACACTTGAAAGGATTCTCCTTATGTTCATCCTAGGTTCATTACTGCGTCTCAAAACCTGGGGACATACATCAAAATAAAGGGTGAGTAGAAGTGCCATTAAGGGAAACAAGGGAAACATTTAACATGTGAACTTGAGATACATCAATAAAGTCATGAAAAGAACTTTAAGGTATGATAAATAAATCATGAGGCATATCATAATAAAAATAACGTATTTCATAACTTGAATGTGTGGATACAACATTTTACAAAGACAATCATTTCCGTTTCACCAAGGTCCATCCCCAAGGTGTCAATAAAAATTACCAAGGTTATTCACCAAGGTATAAGTCTAAATGGTCATCTCTAGAGATTAAGTCTTTACCCAATGCAATGAAGTGTTATCGGGACGCACCCTTAAATTTTCCTTTTTTATCATGTGATCCACATATATCATCATCAATCATTTCATAAACAACCCATATAGAATAAAATAAATGGGTTTCATTTCATAATCATAACGTTTTAAAAACTGTTTTAAAGACATGATCTTTGTGTCACTTTAAAACCCATAGAAAAGGAAGGTGGGTCTCATATATGTAAATCATATAATTTAAAATAGAAAAACTTGGTATATATCTGAATACCCCTATAGGAGATAGATCTTTGAGTATTCACTTAATAAAATAAAATAACTTTAGAAAAAGAGAGAGACATTTTGAAATGGAAATTCTGCAACATAAAGGCTATGTTACGATGTTTTAGAAAACATTGAAAAGAGAGGGGACATGGGTCAACCACTCATAAATGATCCATAAAACAGTAGGGGAACAAAATATAAAGGATTTAAGAACATGGTAATTAAATTTGAAAGACATACTATATGAAATGAAGAACATTAAAGGAAGACAAAAATAAGATTTCTCTTATGAAAATTCGGCAGCCTAACGGCGTCACTTAAACTTCAACAAAAATGAGTTGACGATATCAAATAGGGTATCTCATAATATGAACATAAAAGATAATTATGATAGATTTAGATATCATATCCGAACATAATAAAAGGAACATGAAAGACTTGACATGAAAATAGATCTTGAAAACGAGAAGGGTGAAAGAATCCCTTAAAAATTCAGCAGCCTAACGGCGTCACTTTAATATTCATAAAATGAAATGATGAGAGAAAGAGCAGGTCTCTCATCATATGAAAATGAAAAGGGCAGTAAGATGAATATAAAAGAACATCCTTCAACATAAGAGCATGGAGCATAAAACAAATGACATAAAAGTGATTACTTGAAAAGAAAGAGAGAGGTCGGATCCCTTACCTTAAATGTAACTCTTAAAACTCAAAGGTTGGGACCTTGAGGGATTGGGGGCACCTTGGGAGGACTCTTTGGTAGGTAAGGAGACCAGAACTTCGTTGAGGATGATTTTGGAGTCGAATGGATGAGAGGATGGCTTGGTGTTTATAGGGAAAGTGAGGGGATGAGGCATTAATGGCCAAGGGACAACTCATTGGTGGTTTTGGAAAAACCATGGGCTTGCCCATGGTATTGGGCCATGGTATTGAACAATTGGGACACCTCATACATTATCTTACTATTCATAAGTCAAACATATTTATTACATACTTAATACATCATTTAATGATGTCATTAAACACTCGTAACTTAAAAACAGTATTTTCACTATTCATCAAAAATTCAACTTTCTCAGAAAAATCCCAAAATTTCACCTTAACCAAATATCGATGCTCTGATTTCAAAAATGAACTCCATTTTATAAAAATATTTTTCTAAATATTTTTAATTTAATTTTTAAATAAATACACTATTCACCGAAAATTCATTTTTCTCAGAAAAATCCCCAAAAATTACCTTAACATAATATCGATGCTCTGAGTTCAAAAATGAAATCCATTTTATAAAACTAATTTTCTAAATATTTTTAATCTAATTTTTAATTAAAAAAACACTATTCACCCGAAAAAACAAATACTTGACTAATAATTTATAAAACTGTTATTTAACCATTTTATTGAATCACATTACTTAATCAAGGTGCCTAGATTATATTAATACATTCTTTAAGTGCGATTACTAATCCATTTGGTCACATTACTAATCCTAAGCATAAAATCACTATTCATAATTTATTATTCATCAAAAATTAGGTTGATCTTATTAGACTCTAAATTTCGTACTGAACATAATTGTAGAAGAACATTTTTTGAAAATCATTACACATTTTTAATTATTTAAGGTTTACATAAAAATTTTTAAAATATCCTTTCTCTAAAATTCATCAAAAATATGCATACTATATTTATCCGGACATTTGAAAATTCATAAACTTCATCATAAGAAGAAATCAAAATTTTTATTTAAAATAAAGGATTGCACAAGGCAGTTACGGTCTCCATACATAGCCCCTTATCACACCAGCATAGGACCTAAGTGTAAGGTGTGCTAAGGTGAGAGAATTCGAGGGAGGCTCGGCCAACATCGCATGAGTAGTAATTTCTATGAGTTTGAACTTCTCGCAAAGGTGATTCCGTTATAGCCTCACACGATGAATTTCGGATTGGGTTTGGTCTAGAGCAAAGCCCAGTGGTTCTATATCCTTCCCAAGTTCCGTTAGATGGGCTTCGATTGTCCCGAGACTACTGGATGAGGCCATCGAATCTCCTTTCTATATTAATTAACCAAGGTCACTTGTATTTAGAGACAAAAGTCGTAACATTCAATTTTCAACGGTCATACTGACTAACGGTCATATAATAGCCAAAACCCAACAGTCTCATTTTAATTATACTCATGTTAACAAATGAAACAGTTTTGTTGAGTATGAAAAAAATAAAATAACACACAAAATTAGGAAACAAGATTTATTCAAAATTTCGGGTCGTTACAATCTTCCCCCCTTAAGAAATTACGTCCTTGCAATTTTTAAAATTGGGTTTTGAAATTTCATTGCAAGTCCCACATTGGAAAAAGAGTCAGTAACACTATTACTTTAAAATAAAGAAAAGGAAGTACAAAGGCAACCCGAGTTAACCCATACTAGGATTTCATGTAGGAAAACATGGATATGGAAGAAAAAACAAAGGTTCAATTTATGAGGGAGAGTGATAGAAAACATCATTAAGAGAAAGTTAACCACAAGAAAATCACAAACTTATGATGTGTGTAAACAGTCTTTGATTACCCAGTAGGAAGCTTAAACCAACAACGTTTTTGTTTTTCGTTCCTTTTAATAGTTTTTTTGGAATTCATTTACTACATAGAATAGATCACAGGGAAATATTCATACCTTCAAGTAGAGTTTCATCCTTTAATAAATTTCTACCAAAACTAATCATTTCTCCAAACGATGAGCATTCAAAACTAATTGGTCTCATCAAAGCACTAGAATCATCTTCTAGAGAATCACATAATCCACCAAAGATTAACTATCTATTTGTTATATCTTTTAACATTATCCCAAAAATAGAAAGGGTAAGATAAAACGACTCTTACAAAAGAAATAACCCTAGAGGAAGGAAAACTACTTTAAATCTTCAAAGTTCCACAGTACTACCCAAAGTTCATCATAGACCATTCCATAAATAAATGTTCTTAAAATTCCTCAAAATAAACCAAACTAAGATTGAAACCCAAATACAAGAAGGATTTGATAACATAGTCTTCCAAAATAAACTTCATTGTTCATCTCCAAACAACATCAATCACTCCTAACAACTTATAGAAAAGTAGCTAACCTAAACATATTTTCCCCAAGATAGGTTAATCATTTCCGTAAGTAACCTAAATTAATATAAGTCCACCTTAAATTCATCGATTCTTCAAAATATAATTAAACCTTTACTCCTCAAAGAAAATACTGTAGTAATCTATTTACCTCGATCAAATAGGGTTCCCAAAATAGTGAACGTCTTCCAAAATAATAATCATATTTTAATCCCCTAATCATCTCTGTCATATTAATACGGAAATATTTGAATTTCCTATCACATTGGTTGTTGGGACATGTTCTTCCATTTCCCACCATTAACTAAGAAAAGAAAGTATAATTAGGGAATTAAATACTTAACCAATAATCATGAAAAGGAAACTTAAAGCATAGAAGGATAAACTTATAGAAGAAAAGTATACCCTAACTTGTGATCCCCTAGGTCCCAATCTAGGTTATCCATGATCATATATTCTTATGTGAATATTTATTTTATTTTATCTTTGTTCCTTTGACAATGGTTCATACTATGCTTATTAATTTACCAAAGAATATCCCCCGGGAGTGTTGTAACCAAGAGTGCAGCAAGGCCCATTGTCGTGTACTAGTTCCCGTTTGATTCTAGCTCAAAGCGGTGTTTTCAGGTTTTACCCCTATGTACATATGTGCCAGAGCCACCTCTACCTACTCGTATCCAGACAAGGATGTATTTTCTTGGCAACCCCTTACTCAATACTCACCAAAATACCAGGAATATTTCCTATATTTAAACTTTTCTATAGGGTTCTTCCTAAAGTTTTCATATCCTAATTTCCACAAATAACTAAACCATCCTTTGATACCAACTATAGAATCCCGCCTTTTATCACATAAAATTTCATTAAATTATAAAAAACTGAGGATCTTTAAGGTTTAGTGTCTTGAAAACAGTTTTGTTGAGTATGAAAAAAATAAAATAACACAAAAAATTTGGAAACAATATTTATTCAAAATTTCAGATCGTTACACTCCATGTTGTCCAATCCATATACAACCATGTTTTATACTCAATAAACATGAGTAATGATGTATTTAATATATATTATAGAACGGGGGGACTCCATCCAACATGTAGTAATCCGCCAAAAAAGAGTTAATCCCCTCATACTTGAGGTAGTTAAGGGTTAAATTACCAATATCATTCAACTTGGTATTATCTATCCAATTTTCACTAGTGAATGGGTTAGTCTGATTTAAGTTGTTTCTAAAACGAGAGGGATAATTATTTTCATAAATTAACATGGAGAAGTGGTCACAACTTGAGCAGAAAAAAATGATTTTTGTGCATAAATTATCAAAAATTGAATGCAAAAACATGAAAATATCACTACCCCCTTCATTTAATTGATCAAATTCTAGAAATAAAAGTTGAAAATTTATATTATTTCTTTATTTGGGGATACACTAGCTACTTCCAAATCTCAATTTTCCCTCAGGACTAATAAAAAATATATTCACATGACCCTTTTGAATATATCCATGTAGAAGAATGAATTTTGTCCTTTAAAATTATCCTAAAACATTCTATAAGTGTATGATGAGTATCATTTTTAAATCCATTTAGCATTTGAGAGAGGTCTTCATCGATGACATTGCCATTTGTGGTGAGTTATTTTAATCCTTATTGTATTCAATCTCTCTAATCCAAAAAAGTGATTCAAATGTAACCATGTGCTGAATTTTAATAAAATTCACCTCACGGTTATTAATGGTATTGTTCTAAGATTCATAATTTATCAACACAATATTAAAGTAGATCCAACTAAGAGAGAGGTGATCCAATCACTTCCTAGTCCCACATCATCTTGAGACATTTGATCATTCCTTAGTTAAATTAATTTCTATCAATGATTTATCTAGAACTTTAGTTAACCCCCCCCCCCCCTTCAATTAGATACTAAATAATGATGTAATATTCCATTTCTATGAGCCTTGTAAGAGAGTATTCATCTAACTCAAATTTTTTATTACATCTAACAAATAATCCAACCTCTATATTGGTCTTTACTATTCAAATTGATGTTTGATACTTCTGATAAATAAATTCAGGTTATTCTTAGTCAAAGAAGATAAAATAGTCCTCATGTAAACTATTACACCTCAAATACACTAGATGAAACTCAATTTCATTTCACTATCACTGAAAAAGAACTTGTAATGGTGGTTTTTTCCTTGGATAAATTCTAACCCTGTCTCTTAGGATCCAAAATCAACATCTTTACTGACCATTCAGAATTAAAGTTCTTCCTCAAGAAAATTGATTCCAAATTGAGTCTAATAATATGGATCCTAATTATTCAAGTGTTTCAACATGATATCAAATATAATCTATTAAAATAAAACCTTATGGATGATCACCTAAGCATAATTTCTAATTCTTCTTATTCTAAATTCATTGATCCTAAACATCCCACTAAACACCTCCCATCTCTCACTTCAAATTCATGATGATATTACCTAATTATAAATTACACGGTTTTTGATGTTTTCCTTGGAAATTTTTCAAAAGGGAAAAAATAAAATCTAAATTTAATTTAAAATACTATTTTGGGGAAGATATATAAGTTTGGAAAATTGGGGGCAACATTGGGATTATAATATATGTTGATGAATATGGACATTCCTCCATCTTGTAATTCTACCACTCAATGCCTGTAGGTGGTAACCGTTTTCCAAAAAGGACATCCCAAAATGTCTTATAATCTGGATTCTTATGTACTTCACTCTTCAAGTACTCACATTAGTTCTATCAATCATATACCAATTGCCAAAAAAATATCATAATTTCAAAAAGAAATTAAATTCCCTAAAATCCCTTAATATTTTGTGAGATCTTTGATGATTAGGGAAACAATTAAATGGGACCAATAATCCCTTCTAATATATTTTTATACCTCTTTATTACTATAGATTATGTTTATAAGTGGGTTTAGGTGAAAAATACTAGAAACAAATAATGAAAATATTGTTAGTTGGTTCCTAAAAATCCATATCTTCCATCGATTTGTAACTTTTCATGCCTTGGTAAGTGACTTATGAACCCTTTTTTGTAATCAAACTATGGAATCTTTTTATTAAATTGTTTTTTACATTAAAAATAAACATCATATCAACCCCAAAAAAATTAATTTATGACCTTTCAAATAGAGAAGTCAAAAGTGTGCTTGAGAGAATTGTTAAGCCCATAATAAAACACTGTCCTAAAAGACTTAGGTAAGCACTTTGGGTTTATCAAAATTCATATAAAATTCCCATTGGTATGTCTACTTTTAGACTATTTTTTTCTAAAAGAATCATTTACTGGTTGAAATACAACATAATTCATATTGGGATATGAAAACATGTAATATTGATTGAGAGAAATTTTGTGAAGAGATATTATTGTAGTTGAATAAATTAGAGGATATTCAACTTGAATCTTATGAGAATTTCAATATATAATAAGAAAAATATATGGTAATTCATGAAAAATACATCCTACCAAATGTATTTAATAAATCTGAGAAGGTAATTTTATTTAATTATAGATTTTGGCTTCACCCAAGTAATCTAAATTCTCATTGGGAAGGTCCTTTTATTATTATTAATGTTTAACTATTTGGTGTTGTGCATGTACAAGACTCATCTTCCAAAATGAAATTAATGGTTTATGGGAATTAGTTAAAGAATCCCCATGAGAGGACACACACCCATGGAACCACATAAACTTCCACCAACCCACTATTGGATGGATATGATGACCCACCAATCCAAACTAGGGGCACCTCTTTCTCTTCAACTCCATATTCCTCTCTTACTCATCCTCTCTCTATCATTCTCTCTCATTTTACTTCTCTTTCTTATTATTCCTATTTTCTTCTCTCCTTTTCTATAAATTGTTTCTAACACTTTATTTATACACCATTTAATTTTATTCTCTTTTTTGTTTGTCTTTTTTTTTCAAAAAAACAAAAAAAAACAAAAAAAAATAGGCATAATTACTCACTATACAATATTTGAAAAAGATTCCAACTGTTTTGGAGTTTCAAGAGATTTTTTACATCACAAACATTATTTTCATCATAATATTAGATAAATTATTTAGTTTCATGAACAATAAATTTCGAATGATCAAATTTTATTTGTAAAATTCTTCTTCTCATAATGTGAGGGACGACGTCAGCTTTCATGCCAAGGTCACTTATGGCCATATTTTTATATCATTTTTTTTCACCCTGGATTTTGAATATTGAGTTTATATACCTTAAAGGATAATTTCCTACTTTGGTGTTCATTAATATGATAGTGTCACTTTCTGGACCACATAAGAATCAAAGTATCCAAATAGTATCCCATTACCCTTATATTGATTCTCCTTTTGAAATACTCTTCGACCTAATGAAAACCCCTTTTATTACAGACACATTATAAGATAGAAAACCTCTTCCCACCATAAGAAATACATTTATTTTCATTAAATAATTTATTAATATTAAGTTTAGATGAATGGATTTCATTTTGGGAATTCTTTCCCTGATTTTTCAATTTTTCATTAAAAGCGTGAGGGAAGGAATCAATTTAAATTTTGGGAAAATGTTGTTAATCGATAAGGTTTTGGAATAGATTTATGTTTATTTCATTTTGTTATAATTTTATTTAATGGTGTTAAAAATGAAAAAAATGAAAAAAATGAAGAAGAAAAAGAATGGTTTGTGTCTTAGGCTGGTAAAACATTACTCTTCCTTAACCTTTGATCTTATTATAACTATTAAAATTATTGTTTGTAGGAGATCTAACATGGTTTGGGAAATGATTGTAATATTTCTTAAAAGTTCACCTCCTAAAAAATAGAAAAGAACAAAAAAACAAAATAATTTCTTTATCTTTTCTTATGTCATTGGGATAAGTTATATTTTTTTTTTATATTTCATATTTTCATCCTATTAAAATGTTATCTCTCTATTTTAATTATAGATACATTAAAAAAATCATTTCTTTTTCCATTTTTCTATTTTACGCCTACTTTCCACTATTTTGGTGAGTGAAAATGATATTGTTGTGTGTATTTATTTTTTATGCTTAGGTAAATGTACTATATTGAGTGTGGTAAATTTTAAATAAAATATTCAATCAATATTTTAACATTACTCCTATAATTAATGTTTTACTAAAAAATTGTTAATTTTTAGTCAATGTTTATGTTTTGATCATAAACAGATTCGGAGAGAATTGTTTAAATTCATTAAATTTCACTAAAGTTTAATAGTTTTATCATATATTTTAAAATAATTATCCAAATTATTTTATTATCCTTTTTTAGTATTTCTAATTCAAATTCCAATAAATCATTCTACTATATTTTTTTTAATTTTTCCATTTGAAGGGTCATATAAACCGCACAAGAATACCTAATGAATCTTCCAATGAAACTGGACTAGCTATGATGTTTTATTTTCTAGTATCAATCTATAGGTAAAAATTTTTTGATACTTAACCATAATTAAGGTAATATTTCATTACAACTTGGATAAAATTTCAAGGCCCAACTAAAAAAATAATTGGCTCAATTGATGCATGAAATTCCAACCCACAATGTTGTCTAGGATTTGATAATATCAGAAAATTCTTAACTTTTCTCCCAATAGACTATCCCAATTGAGATATATTTTGGTGGGTATAATTTCAAGATTTATGAAACCAATTTTATAGATGATATGGTTTGGATCTGAAGGTATATTCCTAGCCTCAAACCCATTCAAATTGTGGCATTTGAAAAATTCAGGATAAAACTGGACAACATCATATGGTTTGAAAAGAAATCATATATTTGGATAAAAAGGTCCCATGAACTCCAAATTTGTATGGTATACTTTAAAAATACTTTATAACATTTTTGGAAATATGCTTTTTTTGATATTTTTAATTCTTTAGGGTAAAATTGTCAATCCAACTTGAAGGGAGGATTTGAAAGAAAAATAGTCCACCACTGTGGTCTATAAATACATCCCCCACCTATCCTTTACATGGGTTGTTACATAAGAACTTGGGAGGATACACTGGGATAACCAAAGCCTTTAAAAATTCCAAGGAGGACCTTCCAAGCTAAAGTTTCTACTTGAGTTAAATCTCCTACACACTTTCTTTTCTTGTACATCAAGTTTTTTGAAGTGTAATTGTGTAAGTGTGATTGTTATTTCAATTGATGTTTAAGGAATGTTTCATGAGAATATTATATTATTATCATATAACTTCTATTTTTTAATATTACTTGTATTGAAATATTTTAAATAATTTTTTAAAACCTCCCCTCCTTCACATTCTCATTTTTTCAAAAGTTCTTTTTTAACACTCTTCACTTTTCATGTGTCTGTTTAGTGCGCAACACTTTTCTTGTACCATTATTTTTCTTATATTTATAACTCATCACCATAATAATAATAAACGAGATTAAAACCATCTAAATGGGTGAGTAAATAATCCCTCGGACTGAGTCATAATTTGGTAATGTTAAGTGGTTTATAGATTTTTGTTGTTAAATATTCTTTAGGTTATCTTAAAAATTAAAATTTTAGGGATTAATGATATGATTGGTAAAAATTGTAGATTCCATGGATTATTGGAACCATAAATACACTTACAAAAATAGGAATTTCTTGATATCATTACCCTATTTTATGCTTGTATTAAACCCTAAATATTTAGGAATTCTGATCAATATTGTCTTGTGAAGTGAGGGTTAATCTAATGTAATATATCAGAAAGTTCCAAGATATCATAATATTGCATCACCAATAATTAACTCACACAAAATGTTATCAAATTGTTAAGTAAAAATTAATCCATAAATCAATTTAATTAATCACTATAAACAAAACCCCGAATTAAAAATAAAAAACAAAAACAATCAACTCCAAAAATAGTAACATCGTTATGGATTTGACCGGAGTGTCACAATAGACATTATATTAAAGAACCGTATATTTGAATGGTAAATGTGTGAAAATCATACATGCTTCAAATACTCTATTTAGGGTCATTACAATGACTTATATAAGGGTTCACTATTGATCCTAGGTGCAATGACTCTTCGTTAATATCGTGCCCATCTCATGTATGGAATGGTCAATTTATAGACCTAAGGATCTATTCAGTAGTTTTCAAATAATATAGTCCACATAAAATCGATATGTGTCACTAAAAAAACCATAATATTTGACACTTGATAGATTCCTATTGATCAATGATTCATGTTTCCTACTTCCTTCTTTAAACCAGATATGACTAACACCTCATGAGTGATGTTTAAGTCTTTATATTCACTTAAAATATTATATCCTCTTATTCTAGATAATAATTTCAAGATGTTATAATTATCCTATTTCTTCTCTTCTTTATCTATCTATAGATATATAAATTAAATGCAACCAGTTCTTCTCAAAATAATCTACTCTTCGATACCTTTTTGATGTCTTTACTTGAATACCTTATTCTTATTCTATTTTCAAGGATCCCAAATATGGAAATACATTAAACTCATTCTCTCTCTTCTATTATTCTATTAAAAACTACATATTAAGTATTGAGATATCTCTTAAAACAATATAATTCAATATGGAGTTGTTCTAATCTCTTTTTCATAATATCTTCATAGAATATATATATATATATATATATATATGCATGTATATCATCATATACAGTTATGAATAGTTTGGATCACACTGGGCTTCCATTATCCTCCATAATTCTAAAACTAGACCCATGCTATAATATCCTATTATAAATTAAAATAAAACATCTCAAATATATCTCTATAATTCCTATATTCCAAATTTAATGCAGTTTCCATATTTTTTTCACATTCCTGTTTTCCAAGCATTTGATCCTTTACTTCAAGCAAACATTTTAAATAATCCATGAATATCGCTTATTTAAAATTCTTCTTCAAACCTATTATAATATAAAAATATATATCTTTTTAATGGTTCCATTTAACAGCTAAATATTGTAACATAATATTCCAAATGATCCAACATATTATCTCTCTTCTTTTAACTCCTATGATATCATAGTATAAATATTTCATTTAAATTTCTTAAAATACCATAGAATAAAAGATTCTTCTTAAAAGTATTCTTTATATTCCAATACTATCATAGAATAATATATCCATTTCAAATCTTTGATAATAAGGGTATAGAATCTAGTTATTTAATGATCCATTTAATTCCTCTGAATAATAGTAGAATTTTCTCTAGATGAAACAGCCATAAAAATTTCCCAAATATCAGATTCATGAAGTGGGGCTGTTAAACTACTAGAACCTTGATATTTAAAATGCTTACAACCATGATGTAGGGAACCTCATGTGCATGTTTTTAATTTTTATTGGGAACTCAAAGACTCTGAATATGCCCATGTATTTAAAAATGATCATAGTGGTATCCCCATTTATAATAGGAAAATCACCTAACCAAATTCCCCTACTTCACAACATTATGATTATATGTTTCATGTTTCTAGGGACTTCCTTATTTTTTTTATTCATTATTATGGCCTCAATATTAGACCATGGTTATTTAAATGAACATAATCATCCAACCCATGTCGCATAGGTGAACTCATTAAATGAAAATTACTTTTTCTAATTAACTAAGATGTGGTGTAGAAATACTTTGTGTTATATCCTTACACGAGTTCCTAATTTACCCTTATATAGCTCCCAAGTCCCTATTTTACTATTATGAAGCTCAAGGTACCCTTATGTAGATAAAATCATTCATTTTTACAATTATGTGACAACTTGTTCAATTACCTTTATGCAGACCAGAACAAACCCTTACGTATGTCACAGTATTAACCTTATGTTCAGCCTATGTTACCTTTATACACATCTGATCATAACCATTAACCTCCAAAATAATCATGTGTGTACCCTTGTGTGAGGTTTCCTAGGTTATGTTTATGAAACCTACAGCAATTAGCAGGACGTTTACACATGTTTTCGTCATAAAATATAACTTCAATAAATACTTCCTTGAATGACATCCAATGGGTCTTCACCATAATTCCAGAAACATTTTGTAAAAAAATCAAATTAATATTCCATTTCAAATCTAAAAATTATATCCAATTATTCTCAAATATAATTCCATAAACATTTTTTCAACAATACCAATCATATAAAATCATTTTGGAAACATTCTCCCACTTATATTTTATTTACAATATCCAATAATGTCAAAATTCATCTCTCTTCTCTCTACACCTTTTTAACTTAATAAGAATTGACTTTTGGATTATACCTTGGGGTTATCATCACATTTTACTCCCACATTTTAAAAATATTCACTCAAAAATTTTATTATGATAATTTATTATCTTGTCACATATTTAAGAATTCTTTATTTTAAAAGATATCACACTCCCCACTAATAATTTCTTTCAAAATCGTATTGCATCAAGAATCCCTAAGAAATATTCAATTTTTAATCATCCCTTAAACATCCAATCCATTTTAATATTACCGTTACACTTCTCTCAAATTCCAAAAAGTTATTCAGCACCTGTAAATAACTTGTCAATAAATTTTTTTAAGCATACTGAACAAGATCGTGGTGTAAGAAATAAGATCCAAAGATTAAATTTTAAATGTTGTCTATATTTTAATATAAATCTATAAACTATATTTCATCTTAACTAATCAAAAATTATTGTGATCTAAAATAACTTCTCCAAAAAAAATGTTAGTACATAATCGTTAGATCACATGGGTGAGGTACATACCACTTAAAAAACCAATGGATGATACTTTTCAATACCATACAAGTGATACCACTTGATTACATGATCTAAAACAATTCAAATATTATCTATATTATTTTAAGCAGTATTTATAATCCTTTATGTTAATCAAAAAAATCCTTCTAACTATTTTCACCTTCTTTACACCATTTATTGAAATTATGTTAGCATGAGAGTAACTTGATTATAACCATTTATGGATACCATTCTTTCTCTATGTAGATTTACAGTATCCTGAAAAGAATACTCAGATAATATCATTATGTTATTTTATAATAAATATACATAAAATATTAGATAATATTGTTTCTTCATCAATATTTCCATCAACTCATTTTTTGTTTGACTCCATATTATGAGTCCTGATATCATAAGAAAAACCCACAACATAGTCCTAACATAATTAGGAAGACTGGAAGTTGTGTTTTCCACTTATATCACTTCAGAACAACCTAGACACCCACTGTTTCTTAAGTATTTAAGAATATATTCTAGCATATAATAAAAAATTCATCTTGATATATTTTAAAAAGACATATTAAAAAATAAGTTTGGAAAAATTTAGACTTATCACTATATCAACCTTCTCTTATTATCATGTTTGAACAAACTCCATCACTGAATCTTGAACTTCTTATTTCAGATCCAAAAATCAGATCCTTCTAATAAACACATGGTGTATATCTATATTTAGAAATAAATTTTATATCATATATAATTTTTTTTAAAAATTAATCAAATTTATCTTTTAGCTCCATAAAATGTGCTTTGGAAGCACATATACCATGTGGATGGTATTTCTAAAGCAATCTTTCACTATGTTAAAAATTATATTTAAAAATATTTAAAACAAAGTGGATAGGGGTACCTCTAAAATCCTAAATTAAAGGATTTTGGGTGATCAAATTGGGTCAAACCTTTGATTATATCTCTACTACAATCCTTATGGTCAATTCTTTTTTTTATAATACCATTTTTAGATCATTATTTTTTAATGTATTATTTAGAATTCGCCATTATTTTCTTGGGTGCCTTCACAATTTTAAGAAAATTTCATTCATTTTTCTATTCTAATCCCATATTCATAACAAATTGCAACTAATTTTTCTATATGAAAAATACTTCTTTAGGAACGTGCCCAATATTCCTTTTTCATATAGTAACCATCTTAGGCTTGTTCTTTATTTTGGTTATGAGATTAAACCCACTTATTAAAGTCTCATCATATGATGATACACTAATAATGAATTAATTAACCTAATTATTTAAAAATTAATGTGATATTACACCATAAATATCTTTTTTAATTACAATTTGAGTCTCCTCGTATTTATTTTCCCAAGTGAGTCTATATTCAATTTCCTTCTCATTTATTTCACCACTAGAATTTCCATCTCCTAATTCTTTAACTTTTATAATTACTTATTTTCTATTCAACAGGTATATTGTGAGTGTAAATTTATAGGTGTTTGGGTCACCACCCATTTTTATTCACTTTTCACCTCTAAAATAGTGAATTTATTTTCCATGTTAATAGGATCTCTTATAGTGTAAGCCCTCTTCTTATATGTCATGGGAATTGAGTATTTCCTCATGAATTATTTTTTTCATACAGCTATAATATCTATCCAAATATATATAGTTAATACATGTAAAAATATCCATTAAAAATTATATATATTTATATTTTCTAATGGTTGATATGTTGATGAAACAAGTCAATTTACACCATTGATCCCTTGGGCATCTAGACATACACTTATTATGTGCCTCATTATTCCTCAAAATTTCACTTTGTTTATGCCTTTTCATGAAAGCCTTTTCTTCTATATTTTCAAGAGTCTTTTTTTAATTTAAATACTCTAGATTTGAGTATATCTATTTTCACTCTATCGAGGCTACCATAGAGTGAATCTCCATGTTCACATTTACATTCGAAGAGATAATCATTGACTCAAACTCCTTAAATATCTCATAGTTCTCTTTCAACCTTGAATCTGTCTCCTTCAATATTAAGTTGTAATCATTTCCAACCCATATTTTCTATTATAATTGGATATTGAGAGGAATAATACATGCCTTAAATTATTTCTTTATATCCATTTTCTTCTCTATTTCATATTAATTTTTTTAAAATAAATTACTTTTCTATTTCATCTCTACAAACATGTTATTCATATAAAACATCAAGGAAAATTTAAATTTTTTCATCCTCTTAATCTCTATGACTAAATATTCAATGATAAAAATATTCACTTGGTGAATGACATCCAATGTATACACCTCATTATATAAGGATTAGATCATGTCTTTATTACCACATGAACATTCATTGGACTAATATTAAAACATTATTGTAATGTCATTATCATAATCTCCAACTTCCAAGGGAGAATCTAAAATTCCATACTTTCAAGTATCCTCTAAAATAATGTTAGAATCAAATGTATCAAAAAACTAAGAATTATTCACTTTGATTTAAGTACTACAATTTCCCAGAGTCTTATTATTATTATTATTATTCCTTCCTTTTTTATAAGGTATTCTTCACTAGCCTTGTTCGCCAATTTCTTATCTTGACCAACTTTATAATATTTATTGGAAGTATACTACAAAACCTACTTTATCCCAAATTATTATCCATAGAAAAATTATTTGGTAGTATATGTTTTAAATGTTTTAGCACAGTGGATGATTTTCTTTTTAACTTCACACAGAGAAATGATCTTGAAAATATATTTTAATCCCTTGAATCTCTATTTATCTTACTATGCTTTGTTAAATCAGGATCTAATTAAATTAATTCCATCACCACTTTTCTACAATTCTACAGAAATATAAGACTTTATTACTAACAAACATCAAAATTAATTCATATAAAAAATAGAGGTCTCAAAATTGATTTCATGTGCTAAAAAATACAAAAATATTGAAATTAAACCTTTAATTTAAATCCTTTTTTATCTGATATCACTTATTGGAACCAGAGAAAACCTGATAGGGGGGTTGAATTAGGTTGGAACCAATTTTAAACATTTTGTTTCACCTTCTTTAAATTTTTAATTCATGATCTTTTTCTCAAGTTAGAAGGATCACACATTAAACCTATTTTTTATATTCAAAAGGCATCCACACCACAAATATATAGTAAATTAAATGTACATGGACATTGTGATTTTACTTCATTCAACCAAATGGTCTAGTCCAACGAGTATATCCCAATTATTTAATGGTTTTCTAGGGATATAATAATATTATTAAGTAAATTACAATGGCTTCATGAATGGAACGCTACTGATCCCAAATTAAATGAATCTTTTCTAATATCACACACTACACAAGTGAAGAATTGTTGGTTAATAGACCTAAGAGTCTCTTAAAAAATTTATAGACATGATGGTATTTTTAAAATATTTATGGGTCACTGATAAACCTTTCATATGTGATACTGAATAGATTCTCATTTATCTTTAATTATTTCTACCTCTTTCCTCTTTTAAACCAGATCAAGACAACACCTCATGTGTGAGGTTTAAGTCTTTATATTCACTAAAACTATTATATCCCCTTATTCAAGATAATAATTTAAATATGCTATAATTATAATTTTGACACTCATATTATACTCTCTCAAGATATATAGATGAAAGAAATATTCTTCTTCTCCTGAGATTCCTCCCTCCAATACCTTTCAAATGTATTCACTATAATTCATTCTTCTTTATCTTTTTTCAAAGAACCCAGATATGTCAATATATGAAAACTCCTTGTATCTCTTCTATTAATCTTATAAAAACTAGATATATGGTGTTTCACTCACTCTTTTAACCATAAAATTCAATATGGTGTTGGTTTCTATCTCTCGTTTTTAAAATTATAAATTTCAATATATATGTATATAAACATGTCCATTTTCATTCAAAGATATTAATAGTGTGAATCACCCCAAGATTTTATTATTCTCTATGATTCTACCAATTTTCCAATATGATAATATGGTATTTTAAATTCAAATAAAACATCCAAAATATATCTCAATAATTCATGCATTCCAACTTCAATGTAGTTTCCATATTTGTTTAACATTTCTGTTTTCCAAGAATGATAGATTTTTCTAAAAACAACTATTTTAAAGAATACATAAATACCACTTATTTAAAATCTTTCTTCAAACCACCAAGAATATTATAGCTTAAATATATCTATTTATACAATAGAATATTATGGATTAGTTTTCAATAAAATATAGCATAATAACTCTCTTATTTTAGCTCCCAATATATCACAATAAAAGTCTTTCATTTAAGTCTATAAAAATATAAAATCATAAAATATTTCTCATGAATATATATTTAAAATTTATTGAGTATTGTGTAATGATATCTCCATATTTAATCTCATAAAATCATGGGAGACAATCTCTATATTTAATCATACTTTTACTTCCTTATAATAAATTAATAATATCCCCTATATGAAATGACCATCAAAACACTATTTATATAGGAACCACAATGTGGTGTAGTTAACCTTATGGAATCCTAATATTCAAAATGAATATAACCATGGAATATAGAATCTCAAGTTATTGTATTTTATTTCCACCTGATAAATTCAAGACTCTCCATATGCCCAAGGCTTACAAAATTCTCACAGTGGGATCCCTGTTTCCAATATGAAAACCACCAAACCAAAACTCCATGTTCCATAGAATTATCATTATTTGTTTCAAATTTTGAGAGAATTATTTTTTTATAATTCCTATGGACATCAGCTTAGACAAAATCCACTAAAATTCCCATACTCATCCAACCTATTTTTCACAGGCAAGATCATCAAAGTAAAACACCATTATCAAATGAATTAATATTTGGTGTAGTAATACTATGTGTTCAACCCTTATGTTTGTCCTTATTTATCCATTACACAACACATGGGTCCTTATTTTTCTCTTATGTAGTTCAGGGTACCCATATGCTTCTCAAATCAGCTATGTTTACCTTTATGTGACTTTTTATTCAAATATCTTTTTTGTAAAAAAGGACACACCATTATGTACATCGTAGTACTATCGTTACATTTGGCATGGGTTACCTTTCCGTACATATAATTACAATCAAGAACCTCTAGTATCATCATGTGTTTACCCATATATGAGGCATATTGAGTAACCTTTATACATCCTCCAAACTCAGATGGACATTTTCTGAGGTTTTCATCATAAAGAATAAATCCTGATAAGACTTACTTGAATAACATCCAACGTATCTTCACCATAATTCAACAAACATATTATTAAAAAATAAAACCAGGATTTCATTCAAACTTTGGAAAAGACATCCAATCATATAAATCTATGGTTTCAGTAATTTTCCTGAATTGGTGAAGGATGAGAATCAATATATTCCCCAGGTCGAATCTATTTAATCATAAATGATAATTTATACATACGTTTATCACTTTACTTACACTTTACTTCTTTTAAAATATATAAGACTCCCATTTTCCCCAATCCCATTTTTCTTCAATAATAGAAATTTTTTTCTAAATTTATTGTTTAGAGGACTCATCAGGATATAACTTAGGGTTCCTACTATACTATATGAATTCTAGTAAAATTAAAAACTAATTTAACATTTTCCACTATGAAACCAACTTTTATTGTCATTTATAGAAATAAAAAAAGGTCATTTTTTATTTTATTTCCTCTATTTTCTCCCTTATTTATCTTATTTATATTTTTTTATAAATTATTTCTATTTTTTATTTTTTCTATATTTTTTTCTCTCTCACTTATTGATCTTTCTTTTCTCATTTCTAATTAACTTATTTTTTATCATCATTGAACTTTTTATTTTAATAAAAATATATTTTATAGTTATTTTTAAATAAAATAAAAACTATTCTATTCTAATTAAACATTTCATTTAATTACTCAGTCAGGAAAAGAAAAGTTGCTTGAAATTTTCCTAATAATTGAAAAGGCTCTTCACGTATACTTTAGATCTTATAGATTATAGTAATAAAGTAACATTTAGGAGCCCTTTTTTGAACCTCAATAGGTCTAAAACCAAGATAAGACTAAACATAATAAAATCCCTAAAATCTTATATTGAAATAATAGTACCTTAAAATAATCGACACCCAAGTTATAGAGTGCCAACATGAGTATATCCAATACCCCAAGGAAGAATCCAACATTGAGAAGATATCTAGACTCATATATATTCTCATAAAAATTCTGTAGTATTTTTATTTAGGACCCACAAAAAATGATTAATTATTTTTTTCATAGTTATTTTAACCATGAAACACCAAGTGCATTTTAAGAATTCATATAATTTTGGTCTTTCTATTTCTCCCTTGATAGTATGAAAAAATATTAGTTATCCTATCTACATATTACAATTAGTGGATGGATCAACCATAAATGAATTTTTCTGTAGATTTGTTTACCTACCTCTAGAACTATATCCATTAGAAAATAAATTAATGTAATTATTAAATCACAGAAAGAGACTATTTATTAATACTAGTATATATTTAAAATAATTTTCTCTAGTTTCCATCACCATAAGATTTATTACCAACTACGTATCTAATAATATTATGAGGGAGTTATCCTCATAGGTCATGTAATAATAGATGCTAAAAATGGTGGTGATCTTGTGGAAAACACATATTAATACTCATGAATTAATATCTTACATGGATTAAAATATAAAATAATTTTGGGCACAAGTAATATTACACACTCTAGGAGTTCATAACATGATCCTTTCTTCCTAAGAATATAATTTGGATAACAAAATTGATGAGATGCATACACATTTTAGACAAGTTTATTAAGCTCAAGGTAATTAAAAATATCTACATGTTCCTTTGAATTATTGTATTTATTTGTATAACACAAATTTCCCAAACCAATGCTCCCAAATTCATAATTCATGTATTTATTATTCAATAATACTTCCTAGGTTTATAATTCAATAAGAACAACCTTTTGCCAACAAAACATTTAAAAAAATACTAATCCTTAGTGGAAATCACAACCATGGTACCAAAAAGGTGGGAACTTACATTATACCAAACATAACAAGTTTCACTAGAGATAAGGTAAATTTCTTTCTCTTCCCCCAATATCTCTTAAAAACTCTCCTCTTCCTCAAAAATATAAAAAGAATTGAGGATGTAGTGAATAAAATGATATTCATGAATCTATATTTTCAAAAAACCACACAATCAGTAATACAAGACTAATGGAATTAAGTGGAAAATCTTTCAAAAATAATTAATTGTATAAATATTTAAGGTTATAGAAAACTTCCATCCGAACCATTAATTAATCATAATGATAAAGTTAATTAATGTTTGATTACATTTCATAGTGATGAATATCTATCTCATTCTAATGATTTGTGAAACAATCAAGTCCAACTATATAAAAATATCTTAATTAGCCACTAAAAAGATAAATTAAGCTAGAAAATAAAAAATATTTAAAAAATAATCAAATATTCCCTTGATCTATTCATTCATCTTCCATTTCCTTAAATTATTTCTCAATTTAATAAAATATTTTATAATGAAATTTAAAAAGATGTCATGGATACTTTTAGGAAAGGAATTAGTTAACATTCCCCTCTTTTATGTAGTTAAATAATTTCCTCATTGTGAATAAATTTATAAAGAGCTTTTTACCCACTAGAAATTATTTATGGGGAATGAGATATTCAACCTTGTAAAAAATATATCATCATTGATAAAATCATTGATGATAACTTAATATAGGTATATATCCATATTTACAATACCTTTACCCATAGGGCAATATTTATTTTTCATTGTAATTCTAGATTTAGGTGTATATATTAGTTTTATACCATGCTTGATTAATATATATCTGGAGGCTAGAGATATTAAACAAATAATCATCCTGGTGAAAGTTGAAAATTAGAGAACATCAAAGTCAACAGGAGTGATTGAGGAAATTATCGTACAAGTGATTAATCTCATATTACCTATATACTTTAATGTTCTTGAGATGGAAGATACCTAAAACCATAGACATTCCCCTCTCATACATGGAAGGTTATTTCTTAAAATAGTGAAAAAATCATCAACATTAATAATGGAATATTGTCCATAGAGTATGGGGGAAATAGTAATCTTAAATATAATAGATTAAATGAAACATTTAGTTGGGAAGAAATATCCTCTTATTATATAATTGATTGATCTTATCTAGAATGGAAATAACTCACTATATTCTTTTCTTCACTACTATTTTGAATTTTCTTAATTGTTTGATACAATGGGTATTGATTCATCTTTTGATTATTTTGTGGGTTTGAAAAATTAAACGTAAACAATTGATGATTGTTTTTATTATGAGTTACATATAACCATCAAAAATAATAAAAAACTCATTTTTATTGATTATTTTTATATAGAGAATAATCATAATTTGATAGATAGTATCATTAACCTCACTCCCCCAAAATTCCATCCATCAAAAAAATCACCCAGTATTGGCAATCTCACCTAATTTGAAATATAAATACATCATGATGGTATTAAAAAAATTTCTATCATAATAACAAACAACCTCTCTCCAAAGTATGAATTAAAACTTCTTGACCTTTTAGGAGAGTGAAAAAAGTGGTAGAATCATCATTAAGGGATATTTGTGAGATTGGATCATCTATTTTCATTCATTGAATACTTTTTGAGAATGAGGCTAAGCCTGTAATAAAAAAGAAATTTATAATAAATATCACCCCCCCCCCTAAAGTGGTAAAAATGGAATTTATAAAAATAATTTTTATTAGGATAATATATCCCATATCTAATAGAAAATGGGTTATCCCAATGTAAAGAGTTCCCTTGAAAACTGGAAGAAATGTGATGTTATACCCATGAGTGAATATTTTTACATATGTGGGTGTGGTCACATAGTGATATATTATTTATTTTCACCATTATAATTGTTTTTTATATTTTTTATAGAGTTTATAATCCCACCAATACAACATTTTACAACCCATATATATTTTTAATTCCTTTATTGAAGACATTATTAAAATTAAAGGATATTTCGAACCCAATTAGACAATATATTGATATTTTTATCATAAGCATATATAAACTGATAAATTAGAAAATACCTTTTTTAGGATGATTGATTTGTTGGGAAATAATTTTTAAAATGGTAACAAGATCTAAATCCTGTCACAAGAGTTCCAATGAGCCTATAATGAAAAGAAAATCCAAGGGATGGATTAGAACTAAATTCTATAACTAGGTTATATCATGGGATATAGACCCCCCCCCCCCATTTGGATAATTATACTTCCATTAAGAATATTATTTAGTATTCCACATATTAGAACAATTTCACGTAATTTTTTGTTTCCCAAGTGAGTCATTCATGTGACTAAAACAGGGGATAGAAATCTTACATAAAGAACTCACATAGTCCCTTTTCCCATTGACTTCCTTTGGGGAAACTTTTAAGTAATTATTAATAAAATAAACCTTCTCTATAATTATCATAGGATTATCTATGATATATAGAGAATAAATTTTTGGGTATTTCAATTTAACCATTATATGGTTTCCTCCCCTTCGGTGGAGAGTTGAACTCATTTTGATAAATCATGAATAAACTTGTTGTAAATTCCTAAACATAAATTTTTTACATCGTTGAATGATCTCCAAAATTCCAGGTTTTTATGTTTCTTTTCATCATCATTTATTTACTTTTTTTCAAGTTATGTACTCATATGTCACACTCCAATTCACTGCATTGTGTTTGGAGATTCTCATTCGTGTACTCTTTTCTCCACTAATTTTTTTTCTTTAAGCATGATGTTTTTGTGGATCATATCATTCGATCACTTTTTTATAAACAAACCTATTTAACATAAAATATAATTCAATAGATAATGCTTAAAGAAATACATATTTAGACAAAATTTTAAGTTTCACGTGTGTTCGGTGATGATTTTGGTTTATGACAACACAAAAAAATTACCCAATCATCAACGGTAGCTAGTGAATCATTGTGTGTTTCATAAAAAAACCTATAAGGCATCCTACTTCAACTCATATAATAATTCAGTTTTAAATATTTATAATCAAGGATTAAAAAATATAAACCATTTACTTGAATAGATTAATGATGAGAATCAAGGGATTATTTGGGTTGATCATATTCTATCATACCTATAAATTTCTATTTCCTTTTCTTCATTTTCATATACCTCTTGTTTCATGAATACCTAAACCCTTGATTTTCTATAATCCCATATAATTTTCATAATTGAAATATTTTTTTAAAAAAATAATAATTATATAGGGATTCATTAAGATATTTCCAAGGGTTCCTTTTATATTATAAAAACTCTAGTAAATTAACAAATAATTTGATGTGTTTGAAAGTTTTACCAGTTATCAACAAATAAAATAAAATATCTCTCACCATGTGTATCGAGATATTTTATTGGACTACACAAATCAGTGTGAACCAAGTTAGAAAATATTGATACCATATTTATCTTCTATATATAATTTTTTTCACTCTCTTCTCCTTCATTAAATAATAACAAGTCTTCTCTCAATCATGATATAGATTAGGAATATCAATCACAGCCTTTAGATTCAATAAATTCTCCATTATTTTTTGATGTATGTGATTGATCCTTCATTTTCATAAGGTTTTCTACTCTTCCATCATAAGGAGACAAGTGTTCTTTATTTTATCTACTTGATAAAATTTTTAATTCATTCCCTAACATTTCATCAATGAGTTTCTAGTTTTTATATTAGTTCTTCAACCCTTCTGATTAAATGTGAATTAAAATACTGATTCAAAAAGTTGAGTTATTCTCAATAGATTATATCTAATTCCATATATATAGAGTTCCTACATGTTTTTTAACTCTTCTCCAAAAATCCTTGATTTTTCTGTTTAATATTCAAGGCTCCATCATCACCAAAAAGAATTATTTCATCAATATTTACCTTCAATTTTTTTTAAATATTTATTTTTCCAATCATGTTAGATGAGAACGCACTATGAAGAATCCTTTTTTTATATTCTTTGAAGCCTTTGGGGAAATATCAATTTGGATAAATAAAATTCATGTATGGTTCCTTCTATTAAGTACCTGATTGAATTGAGACATATGATGGTCTCTCCCCATTCTATTCAGCACAAGTAGCTTAGTATTATTCATCTACTTATGATGGTTAAAAAAAATTCTCAATGGAATATTTTTTTCTTGTATTTCATCCATCTTCATTTAACTTCTATAGAAGTTTTTTTCACTTCTTATTTTCTTATAATCAATACCTTTGTGATCAAAATTTCGGCAATGAAAGAAATATCTATATAAAAATTTCCTTATAATTTAAATACATTCTCTCATTCTCCCTAGTTTTATATAAAGAACCTCACCTTTAATATAGTCTTATTACTCCTTTTAGTAGTTCATAATGTGAACTAAGTTGAAAACAATTAATACTTCATCAATGTAATGATATTTTCACCATTATTATACATGTCTACAGAAATTTAATAGTTCCTTGTTCTTTTAAACCTCTCAATGGTAGATATTTATCTATAATATTTTTAAATCCTTTTTTATTTAGCACACGTTTTCATGGTTTTTATTATTTCAATTTCAAATCTAAACCTAATTTTACCTATGTAGTAGGGTCAATAATAATTTATAAAGATCTTAATAGTCAATGTGAGTCTATTATCCCTTTCTTTTAACACCTCATATGAAAATTTTCAAAACTATAAATTCTTCTTAGAACCTCCTATCTTGGATTCAATTTCAAGAATCTTCCTCAATGTCACCCATTTGTTTTTAAGGGATCCAACCCATTTTCTATAAAAATAATACAAGTGTTAAGGTTATTGATTGACTTATCTTTACATTCAATTATTTGGGTTTAAATCAACCAATTAACTTTATGATTATTTATAGGAATCTAATCATATAATAACCTTGATTAGCTATGTAATTTTTATATAGAGTTTTTAAACATACTTAAATGATTATTTCAACTGTTATCTATTATTTATATTTTTATATCAATTTATATAAATATCCTTAAGATAACCTTCAAATTTTACCTTAAGAGAAAAACACCTTCTATTTTATTTTATTCCTTGGTTTTAGATTGATTTTTTTAAAACCAATATAATGTGCTTTCACTTGGGAAGAACACGCCTATCATCCAATGCCCCTACAAAACAAAAAGTTCTAATATAATGACATTATAATTAATATTAGTTCATAATTATCTTTTGGTTATTAACCATCAAGAAATAGAAAAAATCAACATCCAATATTCTTCCTTAATAACCTATCACATATATATGTCTCCCTATTTTCAGTCGACAGATATATCATAGTCGTTGAAATGAATTCTAGATATATAAAACCATAAATGCATTTGGTTTCATTTTAAACAATAAACATGTGTATATACCTAATTAAAAAACTAATATAATTAGTCAATTTAAAACATCTTTATTTTAAAAAATAAAAACTAAAACTTCAATTTACTTATATAGAAAACAACTAAAACACAAGAATGATGAGCTCTTCAAAATTATTTATATCCATGATATCTTTTCTGAATATTATAAATGGATAGTCTCTTCCACATATGTCAAATGACATCCAAAACTCATAGATATTAGCCAAGGAATAAGAAACCAAATAATATTTCTATCCCATTAGAAATATCTGGAAGTATCTATAGTTTGTCGCTGAACCTTTTGTTTCCTTTATTCCATTTCTTTGGATTTTAGATACTTTTTTATTTGTTAAATGTCTAAAAAAATTACAAGAAATTTTCAATCATATGTAAATAAAATTTTAAAAAATCATACCTCATATGAAATATGACGAATAAAGATATATGGAAAAAGTAAAAAATATTACCCATACAATCCCCAACTCTAGTAACCTCCATAATAGAGAACAATAGTATAATAGTATGATCAATAATATCAAGTACCGAAACTCTAACCTGACCCATCTGAATAGTATGGTGATGTATAGAATCCCTAAAAAAATACATGACTCTAAAAACTATAATATGTACATCAGGATCTCCTACATACAACTAATAGTATAGGGTTGGGTCCAAGCGAGGAGGTAGAGGATCTGAGTAGGAAGGTTGGGTAGGTTTTACAGACTGTGACTATCTCGTCAATTATTCTAACATATCCTACTTCACAGCATCTTTAATTTTATCTCCCATGGACTGTTTCATATATTTCATATGAGATTTTATGGATTCAATTTTTGGGCCTCTTGATTGTTTACTTTGATGACCAAAAACATTCAGAATACTAACACCCACCACATATCCTCTTATGTGCCTGATGTGTTCTGGATTTCCTAAAGCAGTGACTAGGATGTCCATCCTACCCTCAGGCATAAAATTTCCCTATGTCAATTTCTCCTAAAGTTCATCCTAAAATGAAAAATGAAAATTATATATTAGTTTTGTTAATTTATAAATTATAAAAATTCATGAAAAATAATTATTATTTACTTATAATTCATTCATTTACTTCCATATATTTCTCTATGATATAATTTTCATTTTTTCTTCTTCTTACACTTTTCCATTTCTCATGGTTGGTTGGTGGAGATATGGGACCATAATGGACCTCATAGAAACCACTAGTGGAGTGAGCTCTTAGTGATTCAAACTTTTCCTCCATCATTTTTTTTCAAATAAATGATACTCTCCTTGTGATAAATTATGAGGGTATACATTCTAAAATTGGATGTATTGATGGGATTTCCTTGATCCCAAATATATAAGAAGTAAACTAATAAGTAATTAGGCACATATATAAGAAATTTTATAATATAATATAATATAATTATCATACCTGAAATTTTTCATCATGTCAGGTGGAAACAAATTTCTTCCTTGTATCTTCATCTAAAACAGATACTTGAGGCATGAGTTTTCATTTTTTCTCCTTCCAAAAACATAATGTTTTGCAAAATTTGTTTTGAAATTCCACCATGGAACTACCGATAAAGTAATACATATTTTCTTAACTGCTTTAATTTCTTCAAAATTGAATTTTATCTATAATTCAATAAAAAAATATTAAATATTTAAAATTTATCATATTCATCAAATGAAATAAAATAAATTAAGTGATATATTTTATCTTTATGGCCTCCCAAAGCTGATATATCGCCACCTTGTTGAAAGACATCCAATTATGATATAAAATGTTAATCTTGCAATGGCTCTACATGTTGATATAGCTGATAAACTGCATTACATTTGGTCTAATTGAATTATTATTATCATCAAAAATAATATGTAATCACTCATATCAACGAGAAAGTGACAACTTTGGTAAATGTGTAATTCCATGTTTACCAACTCGAGAATTCAATTTGTAAATACTAAATACTGAATACTTCCATGTTGAAGTCTCATTAGTAGTCTTACAGTAATTTCTTGTAAATTAAAGTTTTCTTTCATTAAATAATTATATTACTGGATATTTAATAAATTGAAAAAATAAAAATACCTCAGTATATTTTTTTTGTCTCTATATTTGTATCTATCATTATAACAAGAAAATTTAATAAAATTCTTGTATACCTGAATATAGTTAGACAATTCAGTAATTATAAAATAAGAAAATAGAAATATGTAAGTAAAAAAAGTGTCACACATGTGTAAGTTTAAAAAAATATTGATGTTATGATTCTCAACCAAAAAAATATTAAATGTGAAATATTAAATATAAACATTTCTTCAATAAAGATATAAACATTTAAATATTTAAATATCAAAGTTTTAAATGGTGTTCAAATATGTATAAATTAAATCAAAATATAATAATGTATGTCAGATATTTCAATGAAAAAAATTTAACCATAACCATGGAATATCAAAATTTAGCACAAAAAAATCAAATAAAAAATCAAGTATATATAATAAAATATCAAATAGTTATTAAATAATATAGTTTTTACACATGTAAATTTAAAAAAAATTAAATAATTACCATATTAATTAGGAGAGTAATTTAGTGTTTTCTCATATACCATCAACATGATCACTTCTTATTGTATGCACTATGTATGCGTTGTAGTCATTGTTATCTGGAAATCATGTAACAGATGAATAAGCCTCATATAAGTCAACAACACCATCATCATACTCATCATCCAAATTGATTCTTTTCTCTTAAAAAATGATGGACCACTGATCGTTTGACGGATCAATGACATAAAATATTTTCTTTTCATGTGTGGCCATGATAAATGGTTCCTCATTGCAACTAAATATTTCCAATAAACAAGCTTAAACCCATATTCGTCATGTTTCACACCTTTATTAATTGAAAATCAATTACACTTAAACATAGTGACTTTAAATTTAAGATAATAAATTTCCCATATGTCTTCAAGAACTCCAAAATATGACGTTGATGCAGAAATTGGTTTTTTATATTTTTTACTAAAAAGATGCAACGCTTTAGAGGTGACCATTAAACCACTATTTTGAATACTAATATTTTCATCTATATTCTTTTTGTAAAATTTGTACGCATTAATATAAAAACTATACCATGTAATCACATTATAGAGATAGTCCCCCTACCAAGCATTTCAATGTTTTTGATGCAAATATATCTGTGATGACTTTCTATTTAAACCATGAAAAAAATGTCTATTTATGCTCAATCATCAGAAAAATTTTCATTTATTTTCAAATAACATAACATTAATTCTTCAATATGTGGTGATATATATGATTGAACCTCATTTGTGTTGTTCAAAATGTATAAATTTGTCTGCATCACTTCATCATATGGAATGAACTACACCTTTAAGCCTTGAATCCCTCTACCTTCACTGTCGACTTTCATATGTCATGAAATAGGGAGACCAATATGCTCCACTTCAAACAAATAATCAGTACATAACTCAATTACCTCTTCTAATACATATTTTTGAACAATAGAGGCCTCTGGTCGATAAGGGTTTTTCACATATCCCTTAAAAAATTTCATATATCTTTTAAAAGGATAGATCTATCATAAATATACATGCCCACATATTCTTATCTCATATACCAAATGAATCATAGATAAACCATTATATAAAAAAACGTATGTGGGAAATACATTTCAAGTTGACAAAGAATAAGAGAAAGTTCATTTTACAAGTATATCTAAAAAACTTGTATCAATGAATTTTCTATAAATGGATTTGAAAAAATTACATAACATCATTATAGTTTTTTTTATAGTTGTCAGCAATATACCATGCAGTTTGACTGGTATAATTTGTTACATCAACACATGAAAATCATGAGATTTCATACCTATTAATTTGCAATCCTTTAATGAAACCAAATTATTCACATTTTAAGAATAACCAATTGGTACTTTAATACCATGAA
The DNA here is from genome assembly GCA_963277665.1 of Viscum album. Lineage (NCBI taxonomy): Eukaryota > Viridiplantae > Streptophyta > Magnoliopsida > Santalales > Viscaceae > Viscum > Viscum album. The sequence continues at coordinate 4,122,202 of CAUJRU010000024.1, forward strand.
TACACTGACAAAAATTCATCTTCTGGATCTTGCTTAATGTGTGACAAGAGAGTGGTAAATATTTCTTGTTTCCTTTTATAGTAGGAGCTAACTCAAAATGTATTCACATTGATATCAAGTCTAATCTATCATGAAATCCATATTTTTTATTTCCTTTTATGTCTAAAAAGGTTCCAATAAAACTATCACATATTTTTTCTCATCATGCATAACATCGATGTTATGTTTTATCTCTAAAAATATCTAATAAGGTAGTTTGAAAAGGATAAACGATTTCTTTCAGATATTTTTTTGAATACTATAACTTATTCTATTTCCAAATGTCGAATCAATATTTTTCACCTTATCTTAATATTATTCAACTGACAATGCTCATGGGGTAATGTTTTATTCTTATAAACCATTAAATTGTTTTTTCAATATACGATAAGGATGATCAATTCACAAAAATATTTGATGTCCCATGTACATTGTCTTTCTTCCATTATTCAATTTATATAATGAAGTATCTTCTTCACAAATTGGATATGATTTATTTCCCTTATCACTGTATCCAGATAAGTTTTCATATGTAAGAAAGTAATTTATAGTGAACATTATCATTGCACGCAAAAGAAAATACTATTTATTATATGCATCGAAAACATTAACACCTGTCTCCGATAGAAGTTTCAAATCATCAATAAATGGTGAAAGATACACATCAATATCATTTCCCAGTTATTTTGTTCTATAAATCATCAATATCATTATAACTTATTTTTTTCCTATATATATATGGGTACAAGTTGAAAACTACAAACAAAATTAGTCATAAACTATGTTGTCTATTTATGATCTGATATGGATTCATTACATCAGTACACAATCCCATTATGAGATTTGTAACTTTACTTACAAAATCATGAATTTTTCTATCAAATATATTCTATTGTGGTGAATCAGTAGGGTGACGTAATTTACCATCATAGATGTGATCATCTGAATTATATCTTAACCTTTTTCATCAATTTAATTTTAAAATAGATGCTTCAAATGAGGAATTATTAGAAGGTATCAAATTGATTTAGTATGAGCATTGATTCTGGTACCTAAGAATGAATCATAGATGAATTATCAAAATTGCATGAAGGAACTATTGGATGATATCATTAGAAAGTAAAAAATTGATTTTTTATGAGGTTATATGTCAGTAATTGAGAATGAATCTGATTTGACTTTTTCATCCATCTTATAGAAGGATGTCCCACATGTAGAACAGCTTGATAAATATTCATATTATTTCCTATAAAACACAAAATCATTGGGGAAATCATGTATCTTATTATACCCCAATCCCATTGTGCATAATATTTTCTTCACCGCATTATTGGAATATGGAATCTTATTTCCTTCTAGAAGTATCTCTTTTAAAAGCTCAGGTAAGTTGGAGAAACTTTTATCACTCCACCCATTTCTTTCTTTAAAGTTAACTAATCCCAAAACAACAGATAACACTGTATATTTACTACAACCTAGGAATAATGGTTTCTTAGAATCTATATACAATCATTCAACAGTTTCTAATTTTTCAATGGTTTCAACACCTAAATCATGAATTAATTCTTCAATACAATCATATGCCTCATTATGAATATTTACATCAACATTTGATATTGAATTTTCAGTTCTTTCACCATGCCAGATCCAATATGTATAATTAAGGCTAAAAACATAAAAAATGAGATGATCCTTGATTTCTTTGGAGTTTAACTTTCTCATATTCAAACACTTCACATATGGATAGAAAATCAAATCCATGTTTTGAATATTTGATTTAGCAAATTCCAAGAATTCATCGACTTCTTTTTCATATTTTTTAGTGGTTCTTCGTAAATTTATCCAATTATGATCCATTCAATACATGATATCACAATATAATCAGTGAATACATTAAAACATATAAAAATTTAAATATATATATATATAAACAGATAAATTTTAAACATAAACATAGTGAATAAAAATGATTATTAATAAAATAAGAAACATCAAAAGAATAAAAAATTAATTAATGCTAATATATTATTTCAAAAGAATATGGCCATTTGAACATTTATTTTTTGTAATGTTATTTAAAAAGAATACAAAAAATAATTAATGATAATATATTAGTTCATATATGGAAATATTGTTTCAATCATATAAAAGGGGTTAATTTCATTTCTTAAGGTCAATTAAAAAAATGTTAAAATATTTTATTTGAAAAAAAAACTATTGTAATATAAATTATGTAAATTCTAAATTTAAAAATAGTAAATTTTTTATTTTCATATTATAAACATGTGGTGTATTAATATTATAATTTAATTATTTTTAATCATATAACATGTATTATTTTATATTACATAGTTGTTACATTAGTTCATTGTCACAAGTTTCAAATGGTATTGAAGATTGTATTAATTTAAATGGTTAAAAATATAGAGTCATTACATGTGATGTACATTATATTGATGAATGATGTGATAATATATCATTATTTATTTCATAATATATATCATCATGGACATTTTATAATTTCATAAAATTAAAAATTTATCAAAATAACAAACTTTAAGAAAACAAATTTATAAATAAGAATTAACTGTATAAAATAATTAAAACAATAACTCAACAATATAACTAAATGATAAATAATTTAACTTCAAAATTAAAAAAAATTACAAAATTTGGATTTCACCAAGGAAAATGGATCCATAATTATAACTTGCACCCTTGAATTTTTTGGAAGAAGAAATACTACAAGAACTAACAAAAATATCTGTATAAATGAACAATAAATAAGAAAAAATATATAAAATCAAATTGCATATGATAGTCGACTAAAAATGGTTTTAAAAGATAAATAATTTGGTAGATGATAAAACAATGATAGAGGATAAAGAATCAAGACCAAAGATCATAAAATGATGATAAATATTGAATAAAATGAAAAAATTATTTTGGGATCACCGGGTCATGGTTTAGTTCGTCATGAGTTAAGAGAGGGTTTGAGAATTCTAAAAAAATGAGGATTTTGTGATCTTGTGTTTTTTTAAAAACATTTCAGTGTTGGTTTCTACAAAAGTCAACAATGAAAAGTTTTTTTATGGAGTAGGTTTTGCTAAAAACTGGTGTGGAAAAAAATTCATTTATGGCGTCAGCTTTTGTAAAAATATTGATGCCATAAATTAATTCCCACAGTGTTTTTGGCATCATTTTTTAAGAAAATTGACCGAAAAAGTCAATCTAAATATTTCTTTATGTTGGTTTATGTTAAAACTAATGAAAAAATGTTCCCAAATATTTATTTTTCATCAATTTTAAAAAATAGATGTTATATCATTGATGTTGAAGCCACTATTTCTACTAGTACATGTCCCTTTTTTTATTAAGTAGGAACTCAGGAAAGGGTATATCCTTGGAACCATGCTCTAGTATCAACTAGGTAAATTAAATTATTGAAATATATCTCATCATATAAAAGGTTTAACTTGAATCACCATGATGTATGACTAATAGTTTTGTATAATAATTTCCCTCTTAGATAGTATGGATATGATCACCTTTCTCAAAACTCAAAAATTAAAGCAGCAACATATTCTCTTCATCAAGACATAAAATATAGAGATATTATAGGTTGGTCATCTTGGTTTTCTTTTATACTTAGGATAATCAGTAGCAATGGGATTGGATTCTCAAAATTCAACTCTTCTTCTTCTTTACCCCACAAAATCAACCCTAAATGATGCATTAATTCTCTCAATTCTTTGACACATGGAATATTAAAGATAATAACAGTATTGGTTCTCTCTCTTTGATACCCCTTTTTATCTTCATCTTGGAATGTTGTATCAATTCTATTTTATAGCTACTCTCATTTCTTCTTCTCAATTTTATTCTTATTTATTCAAAGTTCCATATTAATATTATATCTATAATATTAGGAACTTTAACTCTCTTACATTATCGATCTCAAAAAACTCATTAAAATATATCATATCAAGTATCTTTTAAGACACTTGAATAATTATTTATTTATCTCCTGGTGATAGCTAAATTATCCTAGCTTCCTCTATTTATGATAACCAAAATACAAAAAATATATATACATTTTAATTTCTATGTCAACACATTGTAATATAATCATAAGATGGCATCTCATACCATGGAGTTTTTTTCTTCAGACAAACCAACAATGATCCACCCTGACTTCTATTACGATGTGGAATTCACCTACTTCCCATTTCAAAAACACTGTAATCTTTTACTTCTTTATAGAATGATATACTCTTCATCTCACACCATCGTGTGTCCATTTCTTTATAGTGTGACATCATCTTAAATAACAGTACTTTCCACAATTTATTCTTTGTTCTTAGATAGCTCGCAAGGTGATAATCTCTATCAATATATAGAAAATTTATTCTTTAATTCTCCACAAGTATTCATGAATCGTAGTCTAATCACCAAATAATTATGATATTTAAACTCTAAATAATAGTAAAACATCTTCATAATACATATCCATTTATCTCTAGTTGAATTATGATTATAAGTTTAATCATAGTATTAAAAAACTTTGAAGGATGAATCAAGCATTGACTGAAGTTAACTTTTATAACTTCCTTCCAAAATTCCCGAGTATGTTCTGGAAAAACCTTCAGGATCATCATATTTCTCTAATTGATAAATTATTTGTATAAAATATGAATACTTATGTAACGTAGTGTGAGATCCAACCTCTATACATATCAATATAGGATCCTTGACTATGTCAATTTCCAATGAGAAGTACCTTTATGTAAGAAATATTTATCATATGTATTATAATATAGTTCTTCCTTTTACCACATTTCCTTAAATTGATATCTCTTATATAATATTATATTGATTTTTTATATTGTGTTTTATTTAAGATTTAGCTAAAATCCCACTTCTTTTGGACTATAATATCTTTCATAACATATTAAATATGTTATGTTTCTTAAGTGGTTTAGAATTTTTCCAATTTTCATAAACTCAAAAATCATATGCATACAATAAGTTCATCCATTAAATTTCCAAATGTCAAAGTCTGAGAAATATATTATGTATAAAGTACTTTAACATAATTAAAACAACTTTGAACCCAAAATTTCTCGACATAACTCCATTTTTCTCAACTCAACTCAACCACCTCAAATTTTTCTGGAACAATGTAAAATCAACTTCAATTGCCACCAAAAAAATTAAAAGCTTTATATAGTAAAAAATTAGTCATCTCGGTATTTCAATGATTTTCCATTAACTTAAAACCATTTCATTGTTTCCTTAGACATCATCCAAGACATAATCATTTTTCATTAATTATAATCACATGGATGGAACTTCTCAACTAGATTTTAAATAGGGATCTTGTATTTAGCTATCACCACACTCCATGGAACATAGATTATATTCTAATATTCCATGAAAATAAATTAAAATAATAATTTTACACATTAATTATACATTATAAGTGTGTTAAATGTCGTAATGTACTAACAAACAATATTTTTATCATCTTCGACCATCTTGTACAACCTTTAATAATGATAGAGTCTACATACAGTGGTGGTAGAAACTGAAATACTTTTCCATATAAAAATGGATCTCTAAGAATATCCCACTGAATCATCTCGCTTTAAATAGAAGTATCTCACTCACTTATTTACCATTATAAATATTGGTAGAAACTCATTAATCTTCCTTTTAAATCAATCATAAATACACCTTCTTCCCTCTTATTTGTGGTTCTTTATCATGGATCAACCTTGAGGGGATTTTATACTTCAAGATGTAAATTTTTCTAAATTTATGAACTTAGGGTATATAGAAAAACTGACTTGGATACATAGTTAAATATGATTAAATATATTCTCCACCCAAAATATCAATAAGAAAACCTTCGAACAAACTTTTTTTCCATGTGAATGAATCTATAATAACATCCAATGGTGGATCTTCCTTTTCATGTGAATAGTGAAAAAAAATAACTTCCAAACTTTAAGAAGTTTCTCCAATCCTCATTCATTATTTACAAAACAAAATATAATGACATATTTCTTGGAAATTTATTACTCTTTCCAAGTTATTCTCCTTTAACATATTGACCTTAGGATCATTCAATTTTAATAAAAAAACAGCAAACACCAAGTGGGTTTAATAATCTATCCCCTTGTATTTTTTGTCAATATCATTACACAAAATGCATAGCAATAGGTTTTCTTCAATTTTATTCTCTATACCATGTATTAAAAATAGATACAATTAATCATAAGAGAGGATGGTATAAATTATGATAAATCAATTTTCCATTAATTATTTCACTATAATTATATATGAGTAATACTCAGTGTAGAATATAAGAGGGACTAATTTAGAAAATTTATTTTTCCATGAAAAAGTTATAATATGGTACCAAGTAATGACAATTCTTACATATTATTTCATTATTTTAAGGCTGATACCATTTTTTTTAACATATTATCATGATATTTTTCAACATGAATATTTAACTCAAATTAACACATAGGCTAAAAATATTCAAATAGATAACATATTAAACTTTAATCATCCCTTTAATTTCTCAAAATATCCTCATTTTTCGTGTGATTGATAAATTAAACTTCTCCCCCTTAATACTAGATTTTATTCTTCCAATATAAGGATTATAGAATATACATTTAATACATTTTCATTGATATATTTTTAGTCACTTTCTAGAATTTTACATTTTCCTAAAATGATAATTCTTGTATCTTATTAAATACTCCCCATCAAGGGATACAACTCAAATTCACTTAATCAAAGTTAATCTCTTTATCATGTAAGATTTAAGATAAAAAAATTTATATCATACCAATTTAGTGACTTATTTCATGTTTGTAATAGTAATTGTATCTTTCAAATTTTTAATTTATCCCCCTTACAACTAGAATCAACTTCAATTCCCTATAAAGAAAGAACAAAGACAATATATATTGTAATAATGTGGAACTCCCCTATTTAGTGAGACAAATAAGTTGTAGAGTTTCTTCTCATCCAAGTAACGCTTTCCTTTTTACCTACACCCTTGAGGGACATCTTAATGTCTACTCTTTAGGTTTTAAAATTATTAACTTTTTAGGTAACATGATTTCCTTGATTCTAGTAATAGCTTCTTTTTGTGGGTATTTATTCTTTGAATCTGCTAATAAAGAATATGCATCTCCTAGTACTATCTTCATGTTCTTTATAATTTATTCTTGAGATAGTAATATAATTATGAATTATTTTGTGACTTATACAAATTACTTTTAACTCCCAAATAGATTCTCATTAACTCTTAGGTTATATCCTTTTGACAACCTCTCTTGAAATTCATCTACTTCATGTGGAATAACATCTTCTTTTTCCTTTTTTTAACTTTCTTATTCTTTATCCAACATTATTTATATTTTCAATTGAGTTATCTATGTTGGACCCCTTATGATATAGTGCTTTTCATAATCACAAATAATGTCAATCTACAAATTCAATTATTTCATGCCATTTAATATCTCTAAGTAAATTAATTATGCCATACTGTAAAATATATTTCAATAAGTCAATAAACTACATTTATGCTTCAATATGATTACAAGTTTCTATTTACATGTATGTTTGGATGTCACTTAATCTTGTAGTGCTCTGTGTAAAACAGACACTTCTTAAGTTTCTCAGAGTCCCCGGCACTGTTATTGAAAAATGACTCACCGATGTTCGACACACCGATGTTTGACACACTGATGTTTGACACACCAATGTTTGATACACCAATGTTCGACACACCAATGATTGACACACCGATGGATGACTCACCAATGATTGACACACTGATGGATGACACACTGATAATCGACACACCGATAGAAGACACACTGATGGTCCACACACCGATGGATGACACACCTATGATCGACACAATGAATGGAGACACACCGATGATCGACACATCGATGGACGAAACACTAATGGACGACTCACTGATGGATGACACACTGATGATCGACTCACCGATGGATAAGTCATTGATGAACTACTCACCGACGGGTGACAGACCAATAACACAAATGACTCACCGATACTCTAAGTCACCGATACCGATGGAAATAACTCATTGATACTCAGAGTCACTGATGCAGACAGACTGTTGCTGATAGACCAATGCTTACATACTGATGCTAACAAACCGATGCTGACAGACTGATGATGACCGACCGATGATGACAGACCAATGAAAATCAGTCACTGATACTTATGACTCACCAATAGTCATAAATACTATTTCAAATTTATTAATTCAAATTTATTTCTAATAGTTATATTTAGACAAGTTAATGTTTATGAAATTGTTAAATGTTGTCTGTAGGACTATCCATAGACAGTATGAGGTACATGAATGTGGAGAGATCTTTATGCCTAATGTAACTTGAACTATAAAAGGATTACAAGCTAAACCATACAAGGGTTTGGCGTGCGACAAACCGCACGAATGTGATAAATAGTGAAAATAGAAGAAATCAAAAAGTTATGCGAGAACTCAAAGATGAGTACACAAGGAGTTCAATAATACGAGCATAAAGGTGCTGAATTTATCTGAACATCCTAACATCGAAGAGCTGAACTTTTTACACTTGGAATCTAGAGTAATTAGGATGTGATACTCTATTCTAAATTCATCTTCCATAAGATGACTCGAATATAATTTTCTCTGCTTCAATCAAGTCTAGAGATTCAATGCATAACACATAGATATTTCTAAACTCTATTCATTCCGTATAATTCTATTGTGGTCTTGTGTTTACTTTTTTAATAGTGTGTGCATCTGTTTGTTTCATGCACACTGTCGCATGTGCCTAACTGGAGGATACTCAATATCCTCACACTCAATCTATTTTTACTCTTGTATCCCACATAGAATAGTGGAAGAGATAATTTGTGATCTGTTTGTTGTTTTTCCCACAAATACCTGTGGTATAGGTCAAGTGTGACCTGGATAGCCTTGTGTGCTGTTGTAAACCCTGATCTACGGTGGGGATCCAAACGTTTATTATTATAAACTACTTCGGGGTAGGTGATCCCCAAGTGTATAGGACTAAGTCTCAGATTGAGAATGAACCTCTTGTTTTTTATTCATAGTGTATTTATATTTTAGTTTAATCTTATATATGTTTATTTCATTTCTAATAAAACTAAATTGAACTTTTATAGTTATTTTATTAAGTGTTTATATCTTTTTTGAATCAGTATATTAGTTTCAAAAGTTGATTAATCTTAAGATTGGTAAAGCTGAGAACTAATCAATCTTCTGAGAAATTAATTGAACATTCCAGAATTTTGTAAATTCACTACAAAGTGACTTTGATTATATTTTAATTGGGAGATATCTTTTGAAGAACCCTTTTTTAATAGAAATGTTTATAGATACCGAATTCACCCCCCCCCCCCCTCTTTAGTGATCTAATCTGGCCAAAAATCTAGATAATCATCCATTATTTAGAAACATATTTATCTTTCTTGGATATTCTACATGGGTTCTCATGAATTGTTAAGTTACTGTATTTGGATAAACTTTTTGTGAGACTTAATTTATTCTTTAGTAATATCTTCTACCAAACCAATTATTTTATTTATCTCAATGATTGATTCTATTGGAAGTTTATTTATATTTCTTCCATCAACACCAAGACTTTTATATTTCATTCAAAATTATATGTTGTATCCTATTAGTCTAAAATAGAGTCATCTTCTTATCTTTGGTGAAATATCTTTCTTGATCTTTGTTGGAGCCAAAAATATGGCCCGAAAGAAAGGAACGAAAAAGAAGGTCGGTGCGCTGCCTCGCGAAGCACCGCCACGAAGCACCCACGTGAAGCGCCCCGACCATTGTGGCCCCGCGAAGCTCCAGAGGCGGTAAAGCTCCGCGAACGCATTTGACGTTCGTGAGCCAGCGTGAAGCTCTAGAAGCGGTAATGCTCCGCGAATGCATTTGACGTTCGCGAGCCGCCGCGAAGCTCCAGAGGCGGTAATGCTCCATGGACGACGTTGACATTCGCGAGCGCGCCGAGAAGCACCGGAGGCGGCGCGCGAGCCCTGCTTCGCGGCGCCCCTTCCCTATATATACTGGACTCCCCCTGAGTCCAAGAGGACGGACAATCTGACCTTTCGGCTTCTCCTCTCTCGAATCGTGAAGCACTCTTTGCCCCGGGAATCATGAGCTCCGCGAGGTACTCCTACTTCGCGAGACGCCTCTACTTTGTCTCGTTTTGAGCCCCTCTTCCGAGAGGGATGCCCTTCGCGAAGCTCAAGGGCGTTCGTGAAGGAAGGGGATTCCCAAGGGAACCCGGGCAGCCGCGGAGCGTTTATGCTTCGCGAAACACCCAACCCATGCTAGTGATCCCTATGCTAAGGCAGGACCGCTACACATCGCGAAACACACTGCTTCGCAGGACCCTGCTTCGCGAGGCAGTGCTCCGCGAACACTGTTCCACTTCGCGAAGCACCTTCCACTCACACCTATTCCCCATGCTAAGGCCAAGGCACTCCACTTCACGAAGCACACTCCTTTGCTTAGCGATTACTCTTCCTGTGTGACCCTCCAGGTTTGCACGATGTGATTTCAAAGTCCCATGGACAATACCACCCGTAGCGTTGCTTCGCCTAATGCTTATTCGCATAGGCACGCTAACGGCTATTTCTTCTTCGCATAGCCATGCTAACGTGGACCCCTCGATGGTTCGTTCCACGACCCCCCCTAACCATGGCCTTACTGGTACCTTACCTTCCCCAAGGACCAGAGGGTACCGATCATGTAATTCCTAGGGGTGTGGAGTGAACCCACCTCGTCCGAGCTGCAGGACGTTAAACTGCCAAGCACCACGTCCTCAACACATGACGTTAAACTGTGACCCGACCTCATGCCCCTCACGAAGGGTCCCCCCCCCCAACTCGAACATTCTTTACACCACTCATCTCCACGGGAATGGAATCACCCATTCACATGGGATGAGATCCTCCTTGTCGGAGTGGCGTATGTTCGTAGGAGAAGGGCGAGCCTAGTTCCCCAACGGATGGTTGCACCTCTGCATCTCCGTACTTCCCCACTACGGAGGTCAGTGGAGGGCGTGATAAGGAACGAGGCACCTCCCACCATTGGACCAAGGTCCCTCTTTCCCGCGCTTCGTCGCACTTTGGGCCTCCATCCTAGAGTAAGTCCCAGCACCGTGGGCCACCTAACGCATAAGCCCCTCTTCGCTCCTCACGGACGCATCCTTCATGACGTGATCGTCAGGTCCTTGCAACCTCTTGTTTCTCACACCGAGCATGACTCACGTGGGCTTAGAGTGAGAACCGACCCTGACCCCCCACCCTTAGCGAACTACGAGGACTTTGATCCATGTCAAGGCATGGTACGTAGGAAGCCTCTATGAGGTTCAAGCCCACCCGTCACTCATTCACGTCGGGTCTCATTCCCATCCAGCAAGACGTTAAACCGCATTCCGGTCCAACGGCAATCCATTGTGACCCATCCCATTTGAACTATGAGGTCTTTGATCCATGTCAAGGCATGGTACGTAGGAAGCCTCCACAAGGTTCAAGCCCACCCATCATCCAATTCACGTCATGTTCTACCTACGTCCAGCACGACGTTAAACTGCAATTCCAGTCCGACGGCAAGCCGTTGTGACTAACCTGAACTACGAGGTCTTTGATCCATGTCAAGGCATGGTACGTAGGAATCCTTTCAGAGGTTCAATCCCACCACTCATTGGACCAAGGTCCATCTTCACGTAGGTTCGTCGACAAATCCACCTTGCTTAGTCGTTCATTCACGACGAGTTTCACCCTCGTCCAGCATGACGTTAAACTGTATGCCCCATTTGTCCCGCAAGACATTAAACTGCACACTCACCTGAACTACGAGGTCTTTGATCCATGTCAAGGCATGGTATGTAGGAAGCCTCTACGAGGTTTAAACCCACCATCTGGTCGTCCCGACCTCATTTACATCAGTTCACCCCCGTCCCGTAAGACGTTAAACTGTATTCCATCAATCCCCTGAACTACGAGGACTTTGATCCATGTCAAGGCATGGTACATAGAAAACCTTCCCAAGGTTCAAGCCCACCAATAGTGGACCCACGGGTCTACTTTCACGTCGGTACGCTGATGATGCTCATCGGGCCAAGGTCCACCTTCATGTCGGTTTATCGGAGTCATCCCGAACTACGCGGACTTTGATTCCCTTCCACGGGGATATGTAGGAAGCCTCGTCAAGGCTCAAACCCAACTTCACTGTCGCCCCTGTGATGGTCCCATTTCACTCTCCCTCCACTCCATTCATCAACCTATCACCTGTCCTGATTCTCTCCCGGACCGTCTTATCCCGGTGAGACCATGTCGGTACGCTCTTCTTCGCAGCCATCCATGGGCTGGCCCCGGTATCGACATCCCTTCAAGGAGGATCCCTCAATCTGATCTATCCTAGCTAATGCTTTGGTTGGGTTGATCCGTCTCCGCTAGAAGTTAAACTTGCGGCATACCCTGTGTTGAGCACGGGAAGCTGAGGAAAACCTCAAATATGTGTCTACGACATATAATTCCTCGCGCTCGATGTGGGATGCCTCGGGCTTCCACGCCCTCAAGAAGACTTGTGGCCAAGGATAACAGACAGACATGCCAGGTACCCCAGCATCCAGACACGCTACTGATGCCTCAACGTGACTACTCCCCGGACTGAAGGTTGTTGACCTGACTGGACCCCTTGGAATGTCCCGACAGAAGCAGTGTAATTAACCGGCGTCCATAGAAACATGGCACTGGGAAGAGTTTCACGAACTACGTATTAAATCTATGAGGGAGACCCGGACTAGGTGACGAGTTCTGAGGAGGAATCCACAGGAGGAAGAACTGACATCCCATCATCCCGTTTCGATCAAGGAGCAGACGTCCCTGAATAAGGAGTGAATGCCGCCCGCCTTTGGAAAGTGGGAATGCGGGGCAACAAAGCGACGCGCGTCCTCCTCCACGGACGGACGGGCGCGCGCCCCGGCGAAAGCGTCGGAAATAGAAATGGTGAACCCGACGTGAAATTATTCTCCTCAATATGGAGATTAGTAGCGTTCGAGACACCAGTAGATTGACTTGTCACTGGATCCAGATATCTGGTGCCTGGTCCCGCCAAGCAAATAGCGGGCATGTCGTGAAACTCACCAGAAGTTAGGGCAGTAGAACGTGGGGCACTCCATTCTGTAGCATGTTGGCGTGGATCCTTCTTACAGACGTGGAGAATGAAAGGACGCTGGGGCACTGGCTTTCAATCCTTTTCCTCTCAGTACTGATGAGTTGATCCCTTCATTTCTCAGGAACCAGGTTGTTGTTACAGAGACGCGATCACCATCTTCTCCCCGCCCACGCAGGGGCAGGGGAAACACCGCCACGGCCACCCCACGTAACGCCTCTACCGCCACGACGGCCGCCACATCGCGGAATATGGGGCGCCCACATCCCCTTTCCCCATCAGAGGTCATCCAGCGAAGGGTGATCAACAACCTCGTGTGCAGGTACGAGGAAGAAGGGGTCATCCCGACCCGGGATATGGCCCGCTTGGACCTGGAGGCCTCCAGGCCCTGCCGTCAATGCTGCCCTAACAGGCCGCGCAGGGAGCCCCTGCTCCCCACCCCAACATTCAACCGTTTTTGGAGCTTGTCTTCGGAACGCCTTGACGACTCCTCGCCTTACGCTGAAGAGGTGGGCGCCGTCCAGCTCAGACCGCTCAGGGTCCCGACCCGAGGGCTCCAGGCGAGAGCTCCCTCCCAGCCGCGTCAGTGCCGCCGTCCGGCCCCGCAGGAAGAGCAGGCAGGCTATGTCCCTGCACCACCTGCACCAGCCCGCCTGACCCGACGTTAGCGCTGGGCCCGGGCTGAGGGCGCTCGCCCGGGCGCGTCGACGTCGACAGCTACAGTGGCCCGAGACACCGCCGACATGCATCGTGAGGCCCCTGCATATACTGAGCAGGGGAACTCCTTCACCCAACTAGGATCGAGACCCCAACCGCCCCACGGGCAGGCTGGGTTGACTCTCCGGGTTGAAGGCCCAAGTGGTGATCGTCGCGAGCTAACCCGCGGTAATGTCACCCCGTACGGAGGTCCTCCCCGTACCACTACTCCACAGAGCGTGGGCCTTCCCCACTCCGAGGTTCGTCATGGAGGCATGCCTCGTGCTACCCCCATCCCGCAGGAAGACCTGCCCCGCGGCAGTGACGCTCAGCACGGAAACATTTCCCATGCCCACTATACAGGGTATGGAGTCCATCCTCCTGCCCCCGACCGCCAACCTGAAGGCACCGTCCATCCAGTCCTTCTCCAATGTGGGGGCCCTCCCTACGTCCTCTCTGCAACCGGCGAAGGTCCTCCTCGCCCCAGCAACTCGAGGAGTGAAGGTCAGCCTCGCTCCACTCACATCGACCATGGAGGTCCTCCCCATGCTCCTGCCGGTTCCAACAGAGGCCCCGCCCACATGGGTACTGTTCATGGAGGTCTTCCCCATGTACCCTTCGACATTTTCCCCGGTGCTCCTCGCACCCCGGCTATCTCGAGTGGGGGCCCTCTCCGCCATGGCGCCAGTGCCACCCCGAGGCTTCCTGATAGGGGTCAACCCTGTCCCGAAGAGCCACCCTGGGGCAGGAGAGCGGGGCATCGCCGCAACAAGAAGAACCCTGGGAAGGCCCAGGTGGAGATCAAACCCGCCCGCTTCTCCGACTCGGAAGCGGAATGCGATTCAGCGATGGAACCTTCTCCTCGCTCCTCCGTATCAAGGACTGGGGCAGGAACCAGACGTGTTAGCCTCATTCTCCCAGAATTTGAGGTCCACCAGATTCCCATCTCCCTCCGCAGGTACATCCAAGAGGAAGAAATCTTGGGAATTCCGCAGGTCTCGACCGCGCAATCACCGCCTCTGTCACCAGACGAGCCCTCTACCTCTACCAGAGATCACGGAGAGTTATTTTGGGGGCCAGCAACGGTAGAGTGACGACACGACCTATCGCCGGTAGCCGCGGATCTTGTTCCGGAAGCTATGGTTATCAGCCCGTCATATCGTGACATCGTGGCCAGGTCACCTCACTCTTTAGAGGATGGCCCGGAATTCGGCGGCCAGTCAGCTCGTTTGTCATATTCTCCACCGCCAAGCTTACTATCCCAGAGGTCCGCCTCGGTACCGCTACCGGTCCCTCAGCCGCCCCCGGTTGACGAGTGGGGCAACATAGGGCCAGACCCTGAGTCCTAGCCCAGGAGCTTCTAGAGTATTCTTGCAGCAGATTACTTCCCGGAGAAGTTCTGGCCGACGGCGGTGCTGAATTTCCACATACCAGAGTCTCTTACCCCTGAAGAAGTGGGGTGCTTTTGTCTAACCCTATGGGCGACACACTTCCACCTCTGTTATGAACGGGTGGTGTACCCCAGAAGTCGAGAGCACTTTGAAGAAATCGGCGAGCAGTGCCGCCTGATCGATGTGGCCGCACTTCTTATGGCCCAGCACCCTGAGTCGCCAGGCCACCAGAGTGCCCTTCAACGAAAATGCGTTCAGAGTCTTAAAGCACTCCGCAGAATCGTCAGGGAAGCCACCCCCCATGTGCAAGTTCGTGGTTGGGGACACTATACCGCTCTCCTCTTCGACCCTATCCGACGGCAGCCCGATTCGCTGTGCGACATCGAGGACATGCCCTCAAGAGGGGTCACAGTCCACATGGCCGATGTTGTGGATAAGGAAGATGAGCTTGAATTCCTTGATGGAGACTTACCACCCGAGGGCGTACCGCCGCTGCTCGACCCATCAGGGAGAGTTACCCGTCAGCAGAGGAACCTGCTAGGTCTCCACGTACCCACCGAGTCGTTGGTACTCGGTCGAAACACTGGCAAGGGTAAGGAGCACGTTGGAACAGTCAAGCACTCTGACCCGTCCGCCTCTGTGCAGAAAACGGACGAAGATCCCGAGAATGCCACGTTACACTAGCTGCTTGCTGAGCAGAAAAAGCTGGTTGATGAACTCTGGGCTGAGCGCGCCGCAGAGCGGCGACCCGACTATGGTAATCCCAGGCTGGGGCAGCAGGGGCAGGAACAATTACCCCCCGGTGAGATGCCTTCGGGCAACCCTGATCATGCTACTGCCGCAGACAGGGCAGAAGCCGGAACGTATGGCAAGAGGGCGCGATACGTCTCGCCAAATCCCCCCGAGCGACGGGGCAATCTGAAGAATCCAATCCGGGTTCCCCCAGTCGCCCCGCAGGTTGTCCAGCCAGTTGACCCACGAGCGGCCGAAGCCGTCTACCGTGTTGAAGAACCTGGAAATGTACTTGTGGTTAGGGATCCCCGTCAAGACAGGGACCCCCACCCGGAGGATCTTATCACAGTGCTCACAGCCCGCCTCAAAGCGTTGGAAACGCGGCAGGTGGCAGTTCTATCGGATGGCAAGCCTTATCCCGCGTGGGTGGATGATATTCCCTCACCTACGGGTTTTGGGAACCCCACTTTCTCGCCTTTTAACGGGACAGGGGACCCGCCGCAGCACTTGGCTCATTTTTCTTCCAGGTGTGGCCCCATGCTGGGGACCCCGGCTTAGCAAGAAGCTGCCAAGCTCCGATGTTTCGTACAGACATTGGAAGGTCCAGCATTCGTCTGGTACAGCCAGCTCCCTATCGGATCGGTGACTGGTTGGGAGGATCTTCGCCGGAAGTTCTTATACCAGTTCAGCTCCACCACGCGAAAGAACATCATTGCAGACCTCTTCAAGTGCAAGCAAAGGCCTGATGAGCAGGTTGCAGATTTCATCGCCCGGTGGAAGGGACTTACGTATTCCCTCGATATGCCACTGACTCAGGAGAAACTACTGACGATGTGTGTGGGGAACGTAAAGCCAGAGCTGGTACCCTCCCTGATCACCCAGAACTACCCTGGAGGGTTCAGAGATTTCTCAGATAAGGCTCAGCGCCTCGAGGAAGCCCTGCAACAGGATAGTCAGGCGCGTTTGTTGCCCCCAATGATCCCAGCCAGGAGGACCGCCAGGGCTGAACCCGCCGCGGTGGCTCAAATAGAATCCCCGAGACAGCTAGAGTTGCTGCCGGCGGCACCACCCCCGCAACCACGCAGAGGTCCTCTACCTCAAACACAGGCTCCTGCCCAGCAGCGACCGCCTCAGAACCAACAGGTTCCCCTGTGCAACGCGCCACCGCCACCTAGGCGAGACAATCAGGCGCCGCCTCCTCGGCAGGCCCCTCCGACCCCTCGTCAGGGCCAGGCCCCTAGGGCCCCCTATCTGGAAAGAAGGTACCAGACCTATTCGTTCAACGAAAATCAGGTCCCTGGCTACTTCCAAAGTGCTCTAGAGCAAGGGATTGTGCATCTGCCTGAGTGCAGAAGGCCGGCAGAGGCGCATCTCACCGATCACCCCAACTACTGCCCTTATCATCGGATCCTAGGGCACACCCTCAAGCAATGCTATGTGTTTAAAGACTGGCTTCAGAACCAGGTCAACAACAATATAGTCAAGTTGGGCCCAGCACCAGCGCAAGTGGCAGGTGTCTTTGCAGGGTCATAGATCGGCAGCGACAACGAAGGCGAGTGGCAGCAGGTCCCCAGCCGCGGGTCCCAGAAATACGACGACTGGATGGCTCGAAAAACCATCGTTCATGCCCATGGTATCATCTGGGCGTTCCTGAAGCAGTCAGAACCTTCAGAAGAAGTAGCTGGTGCCTCCACATCATCTTCACAATCGACCTCTGCCCAAAAGGGCAAGCAGCGGCGACGCAAGAAGAAGCAACGCGCACCGCCAGTGCCGTCATCATCCCACACTCTCGGCGACTTTATGCCCCCTGAAATGGGGATTCCTCCAAGAATCTTCCCAGCGGTGGATGACTCCTCGAGCGATAGCCAGGGGTACGCTTCGGTTAACACCGTGGAGCTGGTAAAGCCCTATATGACCCCCGACGAGGGGGAACGCCAGGCAGACCTCCCCAACGTTTCCAGCCGACGTCAACGTCAGCAAAATTGCAATCGCTCCGGTCATCGAGGTACGTCAGCAGGCACTTTTGGCCAAGCCGTGCACGCTACCAAGACCAGGCAGCAGGCTCAGCGCAGATCTCAGCACGCGCAAACCCATCTAACACCCTCGGCTCTACCTCCACCGCTGTTCGTGCTATTGGATTGGGGGGAGCCGCCTTGTTCGTATCACAGTCAGTCTTGCCCGGCTACAGGACAGCCTCCTCTGTCCGATCCCAGTCCGGAGACTACTCTTCAGGATTTTACTAGTAGGCAGCAAGATGTACCCAGTACTATTCAATTGTCGGTTCAGCCGGCCGGACCCGCTGTGCCTCCAAATGTCGAACGACCTCCTGTAAGCAGAGGCTCGCGTTTGGCATGAAAGTACGATGTTCTGAAGCACCTGGCCGACATTCCGGCGAGGCTCTCCATCCTTGAGGCCCTTCGCCTGTCATCTGAAATGCGCGAGGCACTTACCGAGGCCCTAAGGAGCCCCCTCCAGTTCGAGACGGAGGTAGCAGCTGCAGAAGCCTTCCATACCGAGATGATTGAAAACGCCGAATGTCAGGCGGTTATCTAGTTCTCTGGTGAAGATGAGGACCCTCCTATACAGGGGCACATTCGCTCGTTGTACATCACTGGCCACTTCAATGCTGTGGATGTCCGCCGCTGCCTCGTTGACACAGGTTCTAGAATCAATCTAATTCTAACCCAGACGCTGCGAAATCTGGGTCTGTCTGAAGGTGATTTAACTCCCTCTGACCTCAGGATCCAGGGGTACGACAGGACAGAGAAAACCCCAGTCAGCAAGATCCACCTGAAGACTCAGTTCAGTGGCTTAATTTCCAGCACCGAGTTCATGGTTGTCTCTCAGGACACCGCCAACAACGCATTGATGGGTAGGCCATGGCTCCATCTGCATGCAGCGGTCCCTTTGTCGTATCACCAGTGCCTCAAGTACTCGCTCAACGGTTGAGTAGGTGTGATCCAAGGAGACGTGTCCCCTTTCGCTTCTTGTGAGGCCCGCTATCTGGATGCAGGTTATTACAAAATTAAGGACAAGAAAATCCTGGTAAGCGAGGATGAACCCGCCCCGGTCACAAGTGATCCCTGGGCAAGCATGGATGACGCCTACATCCTCCCGATCCACCGGTTGGAGGCCACGACCCCCGACATGGGACAATGTTTTTTTGTTTCGGGTACGCAAGGAAGGCATGTTCCCGTGTCCAAGCGACGACGGAAAATCACCTCGTACTCCTACATCAACCAGGCTCAAGTCATCCCGGAACCCCCTACCCTTGTACGGTACCAGGACGTCAAGCTTATGACAACGGCGGTGCGCCATACGTGTCTCTTCCGCCGGGCTGGAATTAACCGACTCAGGCCGACACGTCACCACTGCTTTGATATCATCAAACGTGGCCCTTTAGGCCGAAGGCCAGATGGGATAGGGTCGACTGCCTTCATTGATATGGTCTCAATGGAAAGCGAGTCTCCCGATGTGATGACCGCTGCTGCCCAAGCCG
Source organism: Viscum album (assembly GCA_963277665.1). Taxonomy (NCBI): domain Eukaryota; kingdom Viridiplantae; phylum Streptophyta; class Magnoliopsida; order Santalales; family Viscaceae; genus Viscum; species Viscum album. The sequence continues at coordinate 4,141,826 of CAUJRU010000024.1, forward strand.
GCACCAGCTGCCCCTCGGATTTTGATAGCCCAGAAGTACCCCCCGTCGTGGGAAGTCCCCCCACGGGTGGGGAGGAAGACTTGGAGGATTCTCCCCCAGCCTTTGAAGAAGGCGTCTCTACCACGGTTGATGAACTGGTACAGGTGAACCTTGGTAGCGAGACAGATCTGAAACCCACATTGATCAGTGCAGCCATGTCCCCCGAGGAGCGGCATCAATACGTAGACTTCCTCAAACAGCACCGTGATGTGTTTTCTTGGAGTTACAATGAGATTCCAGGGCTAGATCCCCAGGTGGTCGTTCACCGTATGGGCCTCCTGGAAAAACATCATGGGTTTAAGAAGCCTCCCAGGAAGATTCACCCTTCTCATGGTGCTATGGTTGAGGCTGAAGTTGACAAGATAATCAAAGCCAACTTTGTCAAGGAGGTCTAGTACCTCAAGTGGCTTTCCAACATTGTGCCAGTCAGAAAGAAGAATGGACATATTAGAGTCTGCATCGACTTCCGCGATCTTAATCGCCACTGCCCAAAGGATGACTTCCCACTCCCGGTGACGGAGCTGTTGTTTGACGCCACGGCCGGGTTCCAAGCCCTCTCTTTCATGGATGGGTATTCCGGGTATAACCAGATCCAGATGGCCCCCGAAGACGGGGATTCCACTGCCTTCAGGGCTCCCCAAGGTACCTTTTACTACCAGGTAATGCCATTCGGTTTGAAAAATGCAGGTGCCACTTATCAGAGGGCCATGCATCACATATTCAAACCGATTCTCGGGACATTGGTGGAATGCTACGTGGAAGACCTCATAGTCAAATCATGCCAGCGCTAGGACTATCTCAAAGACCTTGAGAAAGTGTTCGGTTTCCTCCGTTCCCGTCACCTGAAGATGAACCCGCTGAAGTGTGCTTTCGGGGTCACCTCCGGGAAGTTTCTGGGCTTTTTTGTCAAATACCGAGGTATCGAGATCGACCCGGAGAAGATCAAGGGCATCAGCCAAATGCCTCCCCCGAGCAACATTCGGGAGCTTCGAGGCCTTCAAGGCCACTTAGCCTATATACGCTGATTCATCGCGAATCTGGCCGGCAAGTGTAAGCCCTTTTCCTGACTCATGAAGAAGGGTGCCACCTATGAATGGGATGAGGAGTGTCTGACCGCCTTCGAGGAAATCAAGCAGTATCTGCTCCAACCTCCTGTCTTGATGCCACCCGTCTTCGGAAAGCCACTGGTCCTTTATGTGACCGCCCTGGAGAGATCCCTCGGTGCGCTACTCGCCCAGAAGAATAATGAGGGTACTGAGAACAGTCTCTACTATCTCAGCCGCATGCTTCTTGATACGGAGGTCAGATACTCCCCTATCGAAAAGAGCTGCCTTGAGCTCGTCTTCGCCGTGCAGAAGTTACGACATTACCTGCAGCACCACGAGGTGCAATTGGTCTCCCGGGTAGACCCACTGAAGTACATCCTGAATCGCCTTATGCTGACTGGCCAACTAGCACGGTGGGCGGTGATTCTCCAGCAGTTTGATATCAGGTTTGTACCTCAGAAGGCCATTAAGGGACAGGCATTGGCAGACTTTTTAGCTGCCCATCCAACCTCCGCGGATCAATCCTTGGACCTGGATTTCCTTGATGAGACGATCCTCTCAGTCGGTCATGTTGCCCCGTGTTGGAAAATGCATTTCGACGGCGCCTCCCGGAGCCCCACCGGTAGGAGGCTCAACGATCCCAAGCTCAATAGAGTGGGCCTGGGTATTGTCTTCATTACCCCGGCGCAAGCCATCCTTCCATACTCATTCCTGTTGTCAGAAGGCTGTACGAACAATGAGGCAGAGTACCAAGATCTCATCACCGGCCTCGAGCTGGCCCCTGAGATCCATGTGCCCCATCTACATGTGAAGGGAGATTACGACCTGGTAATCAAAAAGGTTAATGGAGACTACGTCTTCAGGAAGCTGGAGCTCGCACCGTTGCTGGAGTACACCCTCCACCTAATGGCCCAGTTCTCCCCTCGACCAGAGGTTACCCATGTCCCACGGTCGCAGAACGGCCAAGCAGATGCCTTGGCTGGTTTAGCCATGTCGCTCGCAGAACCCGAGCAGATGATTTGATCATACATGTGGAGCACCAGAGAGTCATTTCCCCCGTCACCCAAGAGGACCATGATGGCCTGCGGGTAATCCATCTCACCGCCGGACCCTCCATAACGGGAGTCCCGGGTTCGTCAGACGTAGTGGTTGAAACCACCCCCGACTGGAGAGCACCTTTTGTCGAGTATCTCCAAAATGGTCAGCTCCCAGACGACCGGGCCGAACGCGAGCGAATCTGACGCCGCGCGCTTCAATTTACCCTCCAGAACGGCCCCAGTCTCGAACAAATCCTTTATAAGTGGAGTTTCGATGGTGTCCTTCTCTGTTGCCTCCAAGGAGGGGAGATACCTCAAGTTATGCAAGAGGTTCACGCCGGTTCCTGTGGCGGCCATCAAGCTGGGCTGAAACTGTCCCATCAAATCCAGAGGTTAGGGTACTTTTGGCCCTCTATGATCCACGATTGTATTGGATATGCCAAGAGATGCCACGCGTGCCAAGTACACGCCAACTTCTTGCATCAGCCGCCGGAGCCCCTCCACCCCACCAAGTACTCTTGGCCATTTGCAGTATGGATACTTGATGTAGTAGGACCGTATCCACCGGCAACAGCCTGCCAGTGTAGGTTCATCCTGACTACTACAGATTTCTTCTCCAAGTGGGCAGAGGCAGTTCCGCTCAAAGAGGTCAAGGCCCGTTCCATCGTTGACTTTGTGAGATCCAACATTATCCACCGGTTTGGGGTACCTCACGCCGTCCTCACCGATAACGGCACCAACTTCCGAGCAGCTGAATTGAAGAAATTGTACGCTAAGTACGACATCCGGTTGAACCATACCTCCCGCTACCACGCGCAGGCGAATGGACAGATCGAGGCGTTCAACAAGACCCTCTCTAACATTCTGCAGAAGATGGTTGGTCATAATAAGAAAAGTTGGCCGGAAAAGCTCCCCAACGCCCTCTGGTCTTACCGGACGACGACTCGCAACTCTACCCAGGTGACCCCATATTCCCTGGTGTATGGAGCTGAGGCCGTCCTACCCATTGAGATCCAGCTTCCTTCGTTATGCACTGCAGTTTATGACCACCAGACATAAGATGAGGTAGCCGAGATCCGTCTGGATGAATTAGAAGCACTGGACGAGAACCGGCTTCGTACCCTGCACAATCTGGAAAGGCATCAGGACAAGATAGCGAGAGCCTTTGACAAGAAGGTTCGTCTTCGCTCTTTTCTACGGGGCGACCTGGGTACTGGCCCTTCGAGCGCCAATGATTCCCGGTAGGAAACCACCCAAATTAGAACCCAAATGGGGAAGGGCCTTATATCATCCATAAGGTTTACCCAATGGATCATACTCCTTGGTGACCACAGATGGAGAGCGTATAACCCCTCCCACCAATGCCAAATTCCTCAAACGATACTTTTCCTAGGGAAAAAGGGATGCACGACCCTAAACTGCAAATTGGTCCCGCACGACCTTAAACTGCATCTTCGTCCTGCAAGACGATAAACTGTGAAATGGTCCCGCATGACCTTAAACTGCACGTTATGGTCCAACATGACTCTAAACTGTAAAGTCCTGCACGACCATAAACTGCATCTTCTTCCTGCAAGACGTTAAACTGCAAGCCGGTCAGGCCTTCTTGACCGAGGCTCAGCCTCAGGCCCCTTGGCCTCCTCGGGCCCCCAGCCCCACCTTCACCGTGAGACGTTAAACAGTAAGTTGGTCAGGTCTCCCTGACCGCGGCCCAGCCTCAGGCCCCCTGGTTTTCCCTGATCTATTCTATTGCGGGATTGTACGGTATGGAGCAGGACTACGTCCTCATTCACGTCAGATTACTCGTCGTACCATACGTATCCCCAAATGAGATACTTCTTATCGTCCCGCATGACGTTAAACTGCATTTCTAGAACTACGTATGGCTTGATTCTCATCCTTATGAGATACGTAGGAATGCTCGGACGCCTCATCTTGAGCCCAGCCCCAAGCTTTTCCCTTCCACTATTCACCCTAGGAATAGTTTTCTTGGAGGATCTTTGTGTAGGCAGGGAGTAGGCTTTCCTGGCCCCGCTTATGCAACCCTGCTCGCACAAGGATTGTAAGGGTCGCACCATGTGCCCTCTCCCGTTCTTCTATTCCTTCCACGTCCTCACCGCATGATGATAAACTGCATGGCCTTCAAGAACTATGTATGGCTTGATTCTCATCCTTATGAGATACGTAGGAACGCCCGAACATTTCGTCCATTGGCCCATCCCAAAAGCCAAAATCTGCCCCTTGGGTCA